>SJXQ01002525.1:27563-154060 GCA_006408695.1 Aepyceros melampus
AGAATACTGGAAATAAAAGCAAAAATAAACAAATGGGATCTAATTAAAATTAAAAGCTTCTGCACAACAAAGGAAACTATAAGCAAGGTGAAAAGACAGCCTTCTGAATGGGAGAAAATAATAACAAATGAAACAACAGACAAACAACTAATCTCAAAAATATACAAGCAGCTTATGCAGCTCAACTCCAGAAAAATAAATGACCCAATCAAAAAATGGGCCAAAGAACTAAATAGACACTTCTCCAAAGAAGACATACGAATGGCTAACAAACACATGAAAAGATGCTCAACATCACTCATTATCAGAGAAATGCAAATCAAAACCACAATGAGGTACCATTTCACACCAGTCAGAATGGCTGCGATGCAAAAGTCAACAAGCAATAAATGCTGGAGAGGGTGCGGAGAAAAGGGAACCCTCTTACACTGTTGGTGGGAATGCAAATTAGTACAGCCACTATGGAAAACAGTGTGGAGATTCCTTAAAAAATTGCAAATAGAACTGCCTTATGATCCAGCGATCTGTAGATCTTTTTAAAAGGTTTGGTCTATTTTGAAAAACTGACAATGAATGAAAAAAATCAAAAGAAAGAAAAATAAGCCACCCCCCCGACACCCTGCAAATACATAAGAAACATTTGATGGTATTTGCGTTTTAAGTGCTTGGAATAAAATGGGATGAATTTTTCAAAGGCAGTAATAGTTTGTACAAGGACTTGTTTCATTTTATTTAGCACTAACTAAAATAGAGTAAAAATATCATTTAAGAAATAACCTAGCTTCTCCTCCGCTTCTCATACTGTTCCACTGCTCCAGGCAGTAAAACATAAGCACACATTCTCCTGACCCCACCAAAGGAACCCAAAATGCTTATTTTAAAACAGCTGCTCAGAAAAAAGTGGCAAGATTTTCCTCCCTTAAGATGGGATGTCAGTGAACGCCAGCAGGTATCACCTTCTTTGATCAGGAATCAAGAACTCCACCTTCAGCAAATTCAGTTACTTTCCTAGTCCTTTCTAACCTATCATATAAAGCCTTTCTAGTGCCACATTTACTAATTATGATGGCTTTCTCTAGCAAGTAAATTTCCGCTTACTAATTATGATAGCTATTTCTGTCAAGGAAATTTCCCACCAGGCATGCTTGATCTATTTTTGTTTCTTAATTATACAGTATTTGTATTTTACATAACGGCGTGAGTTTTTTAAAAATTCATTCTTTGTTTTTTAATACTTTAATGTGTTACTCACCAAGGCATATCGATCAAAAGGAGAACTGGCAAGAAGATCCTAAACCACTTTTTTTTTTCCTGGCCACACAGCATGTGGGATGTGGGATCTTAGTTCTTCAACCAGGGATCGAACCAGTACCCCCTGCAGAGGAAGTGTGGAGTCTTAACCACTAGACCGCCAGGGAAGTCTCCTAAAACACACATTTCTTAACATCTGAAAACATGTCAATTACATTTCCATTAAAGAAAATTCATTTAATTTTGGTGCTTATACAAGAACTTCTAATGTCAATCTCTAACATAAGTTATATCCCTCAGTAAACATGTATTTTCAGAAGAAAACAAGTTCTATCAAAGTAATATTTACCTAAATGTTGATTTTTTTAAATAAAAAATAGAAAGTTCTGAGGAAATGGAAGGTATGTTTATCAACAAAATTTATGTAGCTCATGAGGCTACATAGATTTCTTAAAGTCAGCAGTAAATTCACATTTTGCATTCAGTTATTTTTATCTGGAATTTTATAGAGATAGCATCTCATAAAATCATGTCCTCTGTGTTAGAAATGTCTTTTTTTTTTTCTTTTTTTTTTTTTTTTTTGGCATCTGGCTATGCAAAAGCTTCTGATGAAATATTTTCTCCAAACTAGTATTTTAATTATTTACTTATCTGGAAAAATATAAAACCTTACCAGTCACATATTATTACTAAACAAAAATTAGATTACTACCAATTGCTCTTTTACTTTTGGTCTAAAAGAATTTTTTAAAGTTTAGACATCTCTGATGTTTTTGAATTGCACACCCATTGAAGACAGCTGGATAAAACACACTAGACAATTTAAAAAGACAATTCTTATTATCAGACTCATTTGGCATATCCTTTATGACCAGAATAAAATCCACAGAAATAAAACTAATTTTCAAAGAATTCGTACATGGTGGAGTCTTAAAACAAGGAACTTCTTGTGAAGGAAGGAATAGTTCTGTTCATCTTGCTGAACACAAGGATTTTTCCTCCTGGAGTAACTGAGTTTTTGGGTGTCTCAGTGGGACTTTGGTTTGCAGGAAAGCCTGCATACAGGGCCAGATATTGTTGGTTTCTGTTCCAGAAAATTTTTCCAGCACTCCCTTTTCCTGATAATATTCCAGGACCAGTTTCGTTCGGTCTTGGTAAACCTTCATTCTTTTGCTAAGTGTCTCAGGTTTATCGTCTACACGCTTAATGAGAGGCTCTCCAGTCACATCATCCACACCGACCACTTTGGAAGGGTTAAATCCGAGGTTATAGACCCGGCCACTGGCTGGATGACCCCAGCGAGCCTCGAGGCATTGCCGAATGACCTCAAATGGCGCATTCAGGTTCATCACCAGGTGTACCTGATGGACTCTGTCCAGGGCTTCAGCCTGTGCACGTGTCCTGGGGAAGCCACACAACAGCCAGTTATACTGGGTGACATTTTTCAGCTCCTGGAGCAACAGCCGAATCATGAGGCCGTCTGGGATGAGCTTCCCCTGGCCCATGAAGGTCTTGGCCAGCATCCCGATTTCTGTGTCCCTTTGCATGTGGTCTCGGATCAGATCCCCACTGGAGAAGGTCTTCAGCTGAAGAGTTTGGTAGTGCACAGTGCCAGGGTGCGCTTGCTGGAGCTCGGGGCGCCCACGATCACGGGGTGCACGAGCTGCCTGATGGCCCCATGGCTGCCAAGTGAGGCCAGGACCACAGAGACGGTTGGGCCCCTGGGCGGACACCAGCTGTGCCTGCGTGCTTACCCCTGCCTCTGCTGCTCGGCATCCGGAGCAGTGCCTGGAAGATGTGCTGCTTCATTGGGTGCGACCCACGGCTGAGGGACAGTATGGAAGAGGGCATGTGTGAATTGAACGATTGGGTCAAGACATTCCTCCCAGGAGGGTGTGAAGGTGGAGGAGATGGGAAGTCTGAAAGGAAAATGAAGAAACGAAGTGTAGATTCAGAAGTTACACTATTCACAGGAGAAAAAGGAGAGGAGGGAAGGATACAGTATTTAAAGAGAAAATTAAAGGGACTTCCCTGGCAGTTCAGTAGTTAAGATTACTTCCTCTCACTGCCAAGGGCCTGGGTTCAATCCCTGGTCTGGGAACTAAGATCTCACATGCCCACATGGCCAAAAAAAAAAAAGATAATTAAAGACAAGAATTTCCCAGAGTTAAAGATGGTACAAGTCACAGGAATAGATAGTGGAACAGTTCAGAGCATCTAGAAGCAAATGTCAGCAAAGTTGTTTTGTAGGCTTCTCACACTCCACTGGTGGGGTGTCCTCACAGCTGGTTTGGAAGGCAACTTGGCAGTGGCTATTTTCTAAGAAATTACTTCTTAGTGTCTTCCTTAGACAAACACTCTCATGTGGCAAGAAGGCACATACACAATGTTCATGTCAGCCTTATTTGTAACAGCAAAAAAATTGTTAACAATTTAGCTGTGTATTAATTAGAGAATAGCTCAGGGAACCTGTGGAATACTACCCAGCAGGTGAAAAGACAGATCTATGTGCTAACACGAAAAGATTTCTGATATTGTAAATGCATAAAGTTTCAGATTGATACAGTTTAGGTGAAAGAACGGTGTAATTTATCGTTAAATATATTTAATAGTGAACTGGGAAGCCGAGTTTCTAGCAGTGGTTGGACATGAGTTTTACTTTTAGACAATTGCTTCATTTGCAAGATGGCGAGCAGTTGGCTATTTCAGTAGACCAACAAAGAGGTGAGAAAGTACACTAATTTTAATTTCTTCAATGTAAGTGAGATTGAGCATCTTTTCATCTGTTTTATGGGCCATTTATGGCAATGGCACCCCACTCCAGTACTCTTGCCTGGAAAATCCCATGGACAGAGGAGCCTGGTAGGCTGCAGTCCATGGGGTTGCTAAGAGTCAGACACGACTGAGCGACTTCACTTTCACTTTTCACTTTCATGCACTGGAGAAGGAAATGGCAACTCACGCCAGTGTTCTTGCCTGGAGAATCCCAGAGATGGTGGAGCCTAGTGGGCTGCCATCTATGGGATCGCACAGAGTCGGACACAACTGAAGCGACTTGGCAGCAGCAGCAGCATACTACTTCTCCATGAAGAATTTTTAAATTGACAGTTAACCTGCTGATCGCTTCCTTGGAAAAATACTTCAGGTTTGGTTTACACAATAAGACGTGAAACGGGTGGACCGTTTTGCCTTGGGTGTGCAAGTACACACTGTGCATCATGTGGGACTCCTCTAATTAGAGGGTGCTGAGCCACCAGCCCTGCCTCCACTTCCTTCTCTAACCATGCTTGAGCCACTTCATTTCTGAAAAAAGACCCACAAAAATGATGTGGTGGCTGGCGCTCATTCTATAAGCAAGAAAGAAAGCTATTTCCAGAAAAAAGGCTTTGAGAGTAGAAACCTAATTTCTGTATTTGTATTTTATGGCAGCAAAGTAGAATGGCTGCTCTAATTTCCCTGACTTGAAAAAACTTGTTTCTGCTATTTTGGATCTTTAAGTTAGTCATATAATCTCTTTTATTGTTGCTATATCCAAAAGAGTTAAACTGGATACATCAGGTGATTCAAAAGGTATATCAATATTTAATAGAAATTTAGCTCATATCTTCCAGCTAAAGGACAAAAAAAAATTCAGCTATGATTTGAATCAGTATTTTGCATAATACTAATTGCTTTGCATAATAAAGCTGCACAGGATGACTGTCTTTTAGGATTACTAATTATATACACAAAAAGTAATACTGCCAAGGCCTTCCTATCCTACCAGATAGATTTAGACTTCTGGTATATTTAACCTTTAATTGAGATATCTAATTTGGTACCAGACTCTGATCCCAGAATATGTCAGAGGTGTATCTGTGGAGTGTGGGTAGGGTTCACTTGGCTATAGGTGTAAGTAGGGTGTAGCTTAGAGCAGACACAGTGAATGCTGGCCTGCTGGTAAGAGTCCCACTCTGGAAGCACATTGAGTCACTTTGGCCTCCTGGGATTACCTAACCCCTTTATACCAAACAAGTCACTTGGGACAAAGGGTTATCAAGCTTATTCTTAATAGCAGATGGTAAGAGATTCTTTGATGAAATACATATAAACTAGTATGAGCCAAGTAATATAGACAATACATTTAACAAAAAGCCTCTGGGGCCAAGCAGATGTGATTGTGGAAGTTTGTGGAAGCTTTCTAGGCATTTTTTTCACAGTAATGGAAGCCAAATGGCATAGCAGTAGAAGAAAAACAGCAGAGACTCCTCACATTATGCCTGTTTTTACAGTACTAGTCATTTTGAAGTGAAAACTTCAAAGAAAATTTCTAGGGAGAGTTACCAGTTTAGGGTATCCAAGGAGACAGAACTGAAAGCCACAGAGGGGCTAAGTGGTGAGATAATCATTCATTCATTGATTCAGCAAACTTTAATCAGGCATTTATCTGCGTGACTAGTTGTCCTAAGCACAGAGGATGCAGCCCATGAAATAGAATGAATCCTGAGTGTCCCTGTGACGTGACCTTCTCATGGGTCTCTCGGGCCACTGTTTCCCAAGGTGTGACAATTACTCCTCTGGGGAATGGAACATGACTTTAGGTCTCAGTGAAAGAAAAGTTATGACCAACCTAGACAGCATATTAAAAAGCAGAGATATTACTTTGCCAACAAAGGATGTCTAGTCAAAGCTATGGTTTTTCCAGTGGTCATGTATAGATGTGAGAGTTGGACTGTAAAGAAAGCTGAGCACTGAAGACTTGATGCTTTTGAAGTGTGGTGTTGGAGAAGACTCTTGAGAGTCCCTTGGACTGCAAGGAGATCCAACTAGTCCATCCTAAAGGAAATCAGTCCTGAATATTCATTGGAAGGACTGATGCTGAAGCTGAAACTCCAATACTTTGGCCACCTGATGTGAAGAACTGACTCATTTGAAAAGACCCTGATGCTGGGAAAGATTGAAGGCGAGGAGAAGGGGACAACAGAGAATGAGATGGTTGAATGGCATGGCTGACTCAATGGACATGAGTTTGGTTAAACTCTGGGAGTTGGTGATGGACAGGGAGGCCTGATGTGCTGCAGTCCATGGGGTTGCTAAGAGTCAGACATGACTGAGCAGTTTCTCTTTCACTTTTCACTTTCATGCATTGGAGAAGGAAATGGCAACCGACTCCAGTGTTCTTGCTTAGAGAATCCCAGGGATGGGGGAGCCTGGTGGGCTGCCATCTATGGGGTCGCACAGAGTCAGACACGACTGAAGTGACTTAGCAGCAGTAGCAGCAGCAGCAGCAGGGCTAGGACTTCAGTTGAAAGCCTGTCTTCCTCCAGAGTCCATCATAGTTTTCTGCCAGACCCCCAGGACAGCCAGAGCCCACAGCCAAACTCTAGGAAGCAGATGGGGAAAGAACTAGGCCTGCGGAGTTCACACCTCATTCTTCCATTTGTTGCCATTGTGACTTTAAACATTTCACTTCACTTTTTCTGACTCCTTGTTTCTTGTGCATACAATGGGAACAGTAAGATTAATTATGCAATTTTTGAGCACAGACTGAAGTCATTTATATGGATATTTAACATTGTAGGCACTAAATAAATGTTGGTATTATATTCACAGGCCACTAACAGGGCTTGTGATCTTGAGCAGTCTCCTCCCCTCTCTGGGTCTCGGTTTCTTCAGCTTTAAAAATGATGTCATTGGCCTCAAAGTGCCGCTGGGGTTAGCCTTGTTGGCTCAGTAATAAAGACCTCGCCTGCCAGTTCAGGAGACTCGGATTTGATCCCTGGTCGGGAAGAGCCCCGAGAGGGGGAAATGGCACCGCATTTCAGTATTCTTGCCTGGAGAATCCCATGGATAGAGGAGCCTGGCAGGCTGCAGTCCATGGGGTCACAAAGAGTCAGACACAACTGAGCAACTGAACAGCAGCAAGAAGGGGATAATAGTTGTTCCTCGATTGTATTCCAGATGGATCACAAGAAATATTTACTGACTGAAGTTAATGGAAATAATTTGGTAAACTTCCATTCAATGTGATTTTATTTATAATTATTAGTGCCGAAGAGTTGATGCTTTTGGACTGTGGTGCTGGAGAAGACTCTTGCGAGTCCCTTGGACTGCAAGGAGATCCAACCAGTCCATCCTAAAGGAGACCAGTCCTGAGTGTTCATTGGAAGGACTGATGCCGAAGCTGAAACTCCAATACTTTGGCCACTTCATGCGAAGAGTTGACTCATTGGAAAAAAACCCACATGCTGGAGGGGATTGGAGGCAGGAGGAGAAGGGGACGACAGAGGATGAGATGGCTGGATGGCATCACCGACTCGATGCACATGAGTTTGGGTGGACTCCGGGAGTTGGTGATGGACAGGGAGGCCTGACATGCTGCGTTTCATGGGGTCGCAAAGAGTTAGACATGACTGAGCGACTGAACTGATATTTATTTAGGTCTGATTCCTTAGAGGAGAAGGAAATGGCAGCCCACTCCAGTATTCTTACCTGGAGAATCCCATGGACAGAGGAGCCTGGCAGGCCATGGTCCATAGGGTCGTAGAGAGTCGGAGACGGTTCCTTAGAAAGCAGAGCCAGACAATGATATGTTGTTGCTGCTTTGTTAGGTGGTACAGTGCCAAGGAGCAGAAATGAGAGAGCTGAGAGACACAGGAGTGAGGCAGGGAAGGAGAGAGAGAAACTGGAGCAGGTGTAACTGAGCTGGTTTCCACCCAGGTTCCTGGCTGCTCTGACTTAAAGAATCAGCCTGTGCAAAGCTGCATCTCAGGACAGTCTTTTTGGAGTGAAGAAAAGAGAATGAATTCATCAACAGTTTTCATCTCCCATTTGGCAATGCTTTGACCACAGGATGCCAATTCCTCTGCAGATATGGTCTGTGTACTTGTGGCCTCTGGAGCAAGATGCCTTGTGCCCCGTACCTCTGTGTGATCAGGGAAGTCAGGGATGGGAGATGGGAGATGTGCAGCCTGGACACGGGGCTGGGCTCTGAGCAGTGCACCTGCAAGTCCTGGGAACTGGTTGCTGTAGTGGCAGTTGGCACAGGAGATGGGAGAGCAGGAGGACCTGCAGTGCTGTAGGTGTGTGATACAGCAACTCTTGCCCCATGACTTACAAACAGAGTCTGAAGGTACTTACTTATAGAACAAGGATGATGAGAAGGAAATAATTCATAGAAATTTAAAAAGAAATAACCTCAGTTTATTACCAACCCCTTGGACTGTAGCCTACCAGGCTCCTCTGTCCATGGGATTTTCCAGGCAAGAGTACTGAAGTGGGTTGCCATTTCCTTCTCCAGGGGATCTTCCCAACCCAGGGATTGAACTTGGGTCTCCCACATTCCAGGCTGATGCTTTACCATCTGGGCCACCAGTGAAGCTCTATTACCTGAAAAGGTAAGTACTATAATAATAGTACTTACCATAGGGTTGTTGCAATGACAGAATGATCTCAGAAAGCTAGTATTTGTAGAGCATTTAAAATATATGTGGCATATAAAAGCCACTATGTGGATGTTTGTTTAAAAGAAGAAAATACTTAGCCACATGAGCTTTGGTGGTTTCTGAAACTAAACATTACATTTGCCTCTAAGCTTTCTAGCAGTTAAGGAAAAGGGAAATATGGTGGGTTTCCTAATTTGCATTATCTGATCCAAGTGAGCCTGCTAATTCTGAAAGACAGCTGCCAAAAATCTACCTGTTATGAAAACCCAAAGGGAGTTGATCCCAAGGGACATTAAAAGCAGACTAAGTAATGTTTTCAAGATGGTTACTTAGGTAAGATGTGCTGAGGAATGTCTCACGTGACTAATTCTTTTGCTGATATTTTATCAGATGCAGCGATTTTCTGGGAGCTAAGGTAAAGAGGTTAAGATTTGTAGCTTTCTGATGTGTCACTTTGAATCGGTGGTTCTTAAGCAGCGGCAGTTTTGCATCCCCAGGGACATTTGACAATGTCTGGTGATATTTTCGGTTGTCACAACTTGGGGTTGGATAGTGGCAATGCTACTGCTACCCAAGGGATGGAGGCCAGGGATGCTGTTTATATTTCATGGGATGTACATATTACTCAAGCAATTTGCTGCTGTCAGAAATTCACGTTTGGGAACCTGATGTTTCAATTTGTGAACTCTCGTAGCTATACTTCCTACAGTGCGCAGGACGGCCCTCCACAACACGGGACTATCAGGCCGAAAATGTGAATAGTCCTGAAGGGGAGAAACTCTGCCCTAAATGAGTACAGACCCATGCACGCTTTCCCAGAGCAAGGCAGACATAGTATGAACATTAAAATATCTTTTCCTTAGTCAGACTTGTGTCTGAGATTAGTCAGCTGACAACTTCAGGTCAAAACCTTCAACCTCAGCCAAGGTTTTTTATATGCAGGATGCTGACAGAAGCTTGAGTTGTGTCTCCAGCAAGTAGCAAAGTGGGCCTTGCATGGGAAGCTTCTTAAACATTCGCATTGTTCTTAAAAAAAAAATACTTCTTTATTTGGCTGTGCTGGGTCTTAGTTGCAGCCTGCAGGATCTTCAGTCTTTGTTGTGGTGTGTGGGTTTTTAAATTGTAGCAAATGGGATCTTTTTTTTTTTTTTTTTTTTAGTTGCAGCTCGTGGGGCCTTAGTCGTGACACATGGGATCTGGTTCCCAGGCCACAGATCAAACCCGGGTCAGTGCACGAAGTCTTAGCTACTCAACAACCAGGAAAGTCCCCCATTGCTCTTTAACTGTCTCCTCGTACCAATAATTTGGTGCTTAATCACTCGTGCCTCATCTGGTTACTTGGAGAGATTTATTGCATAAGCACTCAGCTAATCTGATGTCAAACAAGGTGATTTGGGCAGCAAGAAAGAGGCAAGAAATAGAGCCTACAGTGTCCGAGGGGCTTATATTCAAGGGAAAGAGACTCTAGGAAGGGGCTGGCAATCTTGTCTCCATGTGAGAAAGTAAAGTTCTACGGTTGACTGAATGACAAGCTGGGACACAGCTGGGTGAAGTCCACTTTCCAGTCCATTCTCTCATCCTGGCTGTGTGGGTGGGCCATGGTTGGGCTCCAGAAAGACGTGGTCTTTCCATGGAGAGAGCCCAGGCAGGCCTACAGCCCCTGAAAGAGGATAATGGGAAAGACTTGGTAGGAAGTCAAGGTTTTAATCCCTCTCCTCTACTTTTCTAATGACCTATCACCAAGGTTCACATCATACTGCTTTCTTTGGTTTTATTAGACACTCCTTCATGTGCAGGCATGCTCAGTTGCTTCAGTTGTGTCTGACTCTGTGCGACCCTATGGACTGTAGCCCGCCAGGCTCCTCAGTCCATGGGATTCTCCAGGCAAGTCTGCTGGAGTGGGCTGCCACGCCCTCCTCCAGGGGATCTTTCTGACCCAGGGATTGAACGTGTGTCTCCTGCAGCTCTTGCCCTGCAGGTAGATTCTTTAAACTCTGAGCCACCAGAGAAGCCCCCTTTGTGTAACAGAAGTCAGATGATCCACCCCCAATATATATCACAAACAAAATATTTCCCAGCTAGAGCTGGGAAGGATCTCAACTTAAACTTCCTCCTGAAAATATCAGTGAGTTTACCCCTCATCTCTACCTGATTCTCAGGTCTGGAATGACGTCAGTAGGGATGACTGGGGTCTTCTGTTGTTCAGAGGATTTGTTTTGCATTCAGCAAACTACAGAAGTTGCGTTACTAACAGAAAAGGCACAGAAAGGGAAATTTAGCTGCCAGCTGCTCTCCAGCTGAATTGCTAATGTTTAAGAAGGTGGAAAATGCTCTCTACTCCTGGGGTCTCACCTGTAGTTCCACACACACGTGTCATATCCTTAATCCACGTCCTTGGGGGCATTCCCTAGTCATTTCATGGCTGTGGAGAGATGGTCCCTGCATTTTCAACTCCATGACTCAGTAAAGAAAGCTAAAGGCAGAACCATGCTTGGTATGATGTAATATAATAGCAGTTGTTCATACCAATGACCCTGATTAACCCAAAAAGAATTCAATTGCATTTATTGTCCTCTGCTCAGAGGGCAGGGAACTTTATCATCTGCTTTTGAAGTCTTGCCGTGAAAAAAAAAATGCTGAAAACAGTGGAATTTTTTGTGACTGAAGGGTTAGTTTCAATTTTCTGAAAAACTGACCTCCATGGTACACTTCCTTCTCCATTTGGGCTGGGAAATAAGGTACCACTGTACTTTCATAATGTGGTATGACTCCCAAAGGCACAGAGGATTTCTCGTTGGCTTCATTTTGCATTGGAGAGTTCTTGATGACATACAGCCACTCTTTAAAAAACAACCTTTTTTGGATGGAATAATGTAGAATTATAGAAAGAGGGGCTTCCTTGGTGACTCAGATGGTAAAAACTCTGCCTGCAATGCAAAAGGTCTGGGTTTGATCCCTAGGTTGGGAAGATCCCCTGGAAAAGGGAATGGCAACCTGCTCTATTCTTGCCTGGAATTTCATGAACAGAGGAACCTGGTGAACTACAGTCCATGGGGTCACAGAGAGTCAGACATGACTGAGTGACTGATTCTTTCACTTTCACTTTGTATAAGTAGTACAGAATTTTCCTATATCCCATCGTCCTGTTTGTCCCATTTTTAATATCTTACACAACCACGATACATTTGTTACAACTAAGAAGTCATTATTGGTACATTATATTAACTAAATTCCAGACTTTGAATTTCACCGTTTTTTGGATTAACGTCCTCTTTCTGTTCCAGATTCCATTCCAGGCACCCATATTTCGTTTCGTTGTCCTGTCTCTGCAGGTGCCTCTGGTCTGACAGTTTCTCAGTCTTTCTTGTTTTTTTGTGACTTTGACAATTCTGAGAAATTGGCAAGTTATCCTGTAGAATGGGTTTGTCTTTTGTTTTTCACATGATTATGTTTTGGAAAAGATACCAAAGAGGTAAAGTGCCGCCCTTCTTGTTACATCATATCAGGGGTGGGGGGGATTCTAAAAAGGAGAGAGGTAAAGGAGGAGCTAATTATCCTTTTTGATGTTTCCTATGTTCTCTTTCTACTGGCTGTCCCTCTGGTTACTCTTTCTATCTGGCTACTCTTTTCTCCAGCCCCTGTCCCTTGACTTCCCACCTTCCCAGGTGTAGGTGAGTCTTCAGACCAAGTACCTAATAATCAGTGAGAATGTCAGGGATGGCCACACCAGCCCTCTAGAGACAGTGCAAAGCCCTGTAGGACTGAGGCTAATAGGGTTTCAACTCCTGAGTTCCAAACTCAAATGGCTTACAGCTCAAACTTGTCATGTTTCAGACTAACCTTCTGCCAAGCTGTTCTTCCATTAATGTTCCTAACTTCAGTAGCCATCAGTAGCCAAAGTCAGAAACCTAGGAGCTGTCTTGACTCCTACCTTTCTCTCCTGCCGCTAAATCATGTCTTGTTATTCTTTTTTCCTAAATAACTTAATTTTTCTATTTCTCTCTAGCTCCATGCCACCACTAGCACCCAAGTGTATTAACATCCAAGTTGCTGTCACACATGCTTAGCTGGACTCCCAGCCTCGAGTCTTGCCTGCTCCCATCTCCCTTTCTTCCATTCTGCAGGCGAGAGAAATTGAGTCATATTACTTCCCCAGCTCAACCTTTCCCTCTGGTCTTAGGACAAAATCTGAGCTTCTAGCAAAATTCACTAAACCTCCAAAGCTCTCTTTTGCTAGTGTCTCTAGTCTCACTTCCTCCCCTCTTTGCCTCCACTTTTATGAACCAATCATAACCAATTTCTTTTGCTTTCCCAAATACACCATGCTCCCTGAGTTCAGAGGCCTTCACACGTGCTCTTCTGCCTTCTCAGAATTTCTCTGAGTCAGCTTCAGTCAGGCTTTGACTCGTAGTTGAAATACTTCTTTCTGTGCAACAAGAACTCTGCCAGAGACTTTCTTCTTGACCAAACTTTAGACAGCCCCCTCTGAGCCATTTTTTGGACTAGACCTTGTCCTTGTGCCCTATTCTTGGCCTGCTGAAGGCCGTTTTCACAGGAATCCTGTTAAGTGAGTTTAGTGAGAATTCCCCGCTTCCTTGGTGGCCTACCACTTTTGATATCTGATCAGTTTCCTCTGGTGGCTAAGATGGTAAAGAATCTGGCTGTACTGCAGGAGACCTGGGTACAGTCCCTGGGTTGGGATGATCCCTGGAGAGGAGAATGACTACCCACTCCAGTATTCTTGCCTGGAGAATTCCATGGACAGAGGAGCCTGGCAGGCTATAGTCCATAGGATCTCAAAGAGTCAGGCGTGACTGAATGACTTTCACTTCACTTCTTCAGGTTCCTCATCCGCCACCCTTGATGTCTCAGTCCCTGGCCTGCCTTTAGCAAAAATCCTGTTAGGGCAATTAGCCAGAATCCTTAATCCTTGAGGTGTCTGCTTAGTGATTTTCCATCCACTGACCCCCTCACTCTGCTTGTTGCCTGTGAATCCCTACCTGTCTCTGCTGTATTTGGACTTCGGCTCAGTCTTATACTGAGGTCTCTTTGCCCTACTGTAGTAGTTCCGGAGTAACATCTGCCTTTCGTGCCTGTAGCTAGTGTCTGGCTTGGTTTCTGTTTTGCAAGTCCCTGACCACTAGACTCGGTTAGGACTCCTGCACTACCCTTCTTCTACTTGCCTTATCCTGATTCTCAGTATACTTGATTGTAACTTCTATAATTGTGTTTTTTTCTTACCAAACCACACGTGTCCTGAGAACATGGATTAGGACTTGCACGTGTCAGACGGTCATCGTTTGTGAAGTAATGGAACAGATTTTCAGAGTTGCTGACTCGCTCGTATGGAACAAGCACGAAGGCACTTTCAGGTTGTGTGGGTCCATTCTGCAGGTAGTAGGGTGGACGTTGCCATAGGTGGACTGAATCTGTGTCTACCTCTGTACCATTAGGCAGGTTTTTCTTGGGTTGGGTCTGCCCTGAAGCAGAAATACTGAGCTGACTTTGCCTAGCGTGGTTGCCAGGTGGAACTGGCACCTGCCTAATTTGTCCATTCATTCAGGCAGACTCTTATCACGAGTGCCTAAAACCCACGCCTGAACATTTCTGTGCTTGTTTACCCAGTGTTCTATTTTCTGCCTACCACAAAAAATAGACTAGACCTAAATTAATCAAATTTAATGCTCAGGCACAAAAGAGGATTAAGTTCTTTATTTAACCCAACCAGTACTCATTTACATTTGTCTGCTTATTTATCTCATCGATGCTGGGAAGTAAGTGATTTTGATATGTTTCAGCACACTGACAAAAAGTATCAGACACATTTGGCGGCTCTCTGCTATCATGAAACAGAGGCATAGCAGATAATTTTCAAGCAGCAATAGCTTCGTTTTCTAATGTATTTTAACAAAACTTGGAATGTGGGCAAACGAAACAGTGGTTCCATTAAGTGAAAGTTATCTTTTGTTAAGCAAATTGGTTAACAGCAAAAGGCTTTCATTAATATTGATATGAAGGGACCAGAGGGACCACCTGGGACTTCTTCACAGACCACCAGTACTGCCCTCTGAAGTGGGGAAGGTCTCATCGAAACTGTTGTGATTCATGAGGCGGTGTCATAGTTTTGAAGGTTCGTGGCAAACCGTTCTAGGTGCTAGTTAATGCTGATTCTAGGAAACCTGAGTCAATTGATTTTTCACTTAAATTCTTCAGGCTACAGGTAAAACCTAACTCCATTTCTCTTTTTGAAATGTAGGAGGAAACAGAAGCCTAAAGATGGTAAATTACTTGCCCATAATCTTTGCTAGTAAGTGGTAGACTTATATTTGCACCGGGGTCTGTTTAACTCTACAACACCCGCTTTTTTGCTCTTAGCCATGGCACTGCCTTGCCCAGTTAGTGAGACTGTTAAGTAAACAAGATCATTCATTTCTTGTTAACTTTGATTCAAGATAGCGCCCACTATTGGCCATAAACCCATGTGAATCCCGCTCTGTGTCCAGGGCTCAGGTCAGTGTGAGGCAGCTCACAGGCTCCCTCTGGAAATACTGGGAAAAAAGACTGCAGTGCTGCAAGGCCCAGTGTGCTTCAGGAGCAAACCACAGAGCTCTAGCACTGAGTATCCCAAGCCTTTGGAGCAATTTCAGACTTCATCCATGCATGCGTGCTTAGTCGATTCAGTTATGTCTGACTCTGTGAGACCCTACAGACTGTAGCCCTCCAGGCTTCTTTGTCCATGGCATTCTCCAGGCAAGAATACCGGAGTGGGTTGCCATGCCCTTCTCCAGGGGAATCTTGCTAACCCAGGGATCGAACGTGTGTCTCTTATATCTCCTGCATTGGTAGCCGGGTTCTTTACCACTAGTGCCACCTGGGAAACCCTTTACACTTCATATTACCCCGTAAGTTTAGTGCTGATATTTGAAAAGTCATAAAGGCTAATCTAAGTTCTGTTCAGTCGCTCAATCATATCCGACTCTTTGCGACCTCATGGACTGCAGCACACCAGGCCTCCTTCTTCATCGCCAACTCCTAGAGTTCACTCAAACTCACATCCATTGAGTCAGTGATGCCAACCAACCATCTCATTCTCTGTCATCCCCTTCTCCTCCTGCCTTCAATCTTTCCCAGCATCAGAGTCTTTTCTAATAAGTCAGTTCTATGCATCAGGTGGCCAAAGTATTGAAATTTCAGCTTTAGCATCAGTCCTTCCAATGAAAATTCAGGACTGATTTTCTTTAGGATTGACTGGTTGGATCTCCTTTCAGTCCAAGGGACTCTCAAGAGTCTTCTCCAACACCACAGTTTAAAAGCATCAATTCTTCGGCATTCAGCTTTCTTTATAGTCCAACTCTCACATCCATACATGACTACTGGAAAAACCATAGCTTTGACTAGATGGACCTTTGTTGGCAAAGTAATGTCTCTGCTTTTGAATATGCTATCTAGGTGTCATAGTTTTTCTTCCAAGGAGCAAGCATGTTTTCATTTCATGGCTGCAGTCACCATCTGCAGTGATTTTGGAGCCCCCAAAATAAAGTGTTTCACTGTTTCCACCATTTCCCCATCTATTTGCCATGAAGTGATGGGACTAGATGCCATGATCTTAGTTTTCTGAATGTTGAGCTTTAACCCAACTTTCTCACTCTCCTCTTTCACTCTCATCAAGAGGCTCTTTAGTTCTTCACTTTCTGCCATAAGGGTGGTGTCATCTGCATATCTGAGGTTACTGATATTTCTCTTGGCAATCTTGATTCCAGCTTGTGCTTCATCCAGCCCAGGGTTTCTCATGATGTACTCTGCATAGAAGTTAAATAAGCAGGGTGACAATATACAGCCTTGATGTACTCCTTTTCTTATCTGGAACCAGTCTGTTGTTCCATGTCCAGTTCTAACTGTTGCTTCCTGACCTGCATACAGATTTCTCAGGAGACAGGTCAGGTGGTCTGGTATTCCCATCTCTTTAAGAATTTTCCATAGTTTGTTGTGGTCCACACAGTCAAAGGCTTTGGCATAGTCAAAAAAGCAGAAGTAGTTGTTTTTCTGGAACTCTTGCTTTTTCAATGAGCCAACTGATGTTGGCAATTTGATCTCTGGTTCCTCTGCCTTTTCTAAAACCAGCTTGAACATCTGAAAGTTCACAGTTCATGTACAATTGAGGCCTTTCTTGAAGAATTTTGAGCATTACATTACTAGTGTGTGATATGAGTACAATTGTGTGGTAGTTTGAACATTCTTTGGCATTACCTTTCTTTGGAATTGGAATGAAAACTGACCTTTTCCAGTCCTGTGGCCACTGCTGAGTTTTCCAAATTTACTGGCATATTGAGTGCAGCACTTTATAGCATCACCTTTTAGGATTTGAAGTAGCCCAACTGGAATTCCATCACCTCAACTAACTTTCTTCGTAGTGATGCTTCCTAAGGCCCACTTGACTTTGAATTCCAGGATGTCTGGCTCTAGGTTGGTGATCCACCATTGTGATTATCTGGGTCATGAAGATCTTTTTTGTATAGTTCCTCTGTGTATTCTTGCCACCTCTTCTTAATATCTTTTCCTTCTGTAGGTCCATACCATTTCTGTCCTTTATTGAGCCCATCTTTGCATGAAATGTTCTTTGGTATCTCTAATTTTCTTGGAGAGATCTCTAGACTTTCCCATTCAATTGTTTTCCTCTATTTGATTGCATTGATCGCTAATCTAGGTTGGAGGCTAGTAACTGTGTCTCAAATCCCTTGTTTGTAGAATGGGGGTAATAGTAGTTCTTGTAGGATCAATGCCATAGTACACGTGAAAAGGTTGGCACAGGGCTGAGGGGATAGCAAAATCTTAATAAAGCTTAGGTATGAAAAATATATTTAAATCATTGCTATTATTTTTGCTTTTATAATTATAAACAACATGAGAACTGAGTGTTTATACACAGCTGAATAAGCAGTATGTGAGGTTCCTGACTGACCAGTGACTAAGCTGGTAAAAAATGGTGACTCCAGCAGCTACTGCTGCAATGCGTATGTTTACATAGAAACCTACACACCTTGAGAAGTCTTTGCATTCAGTGTAACTCTTCCTAGAATTACATCCACTCTTGTAAAGAGTGTTAGTATCTACTTACATAATATTTATTGTATTTACCTCTTGTCTCCAAACCTTACTTTGCAGTACTCCCATTTACCATATAGTTCTTGGGTTTCTCTCTTTCATTTCATCTTGAGATTGTTTAGTTTAGTCTTACGTTTATTCTTCATATTTTTAACCATCCTTTTTCTTACTGAATTGTTCTTCCTCTTCTCACTCCTTTTTTATAGTTTTATTAGTTTCATACTATGACCTTTAATCTTGTATTAGCAATTCTTACATATAGGTCATTGGAGGTTTTTTTTACACTTTTTAAAGTTCATTTTTATTGGAGTATAATTGCTTTTCAATGTTGTGTTAGTTTCTGCTGTATGTCACAGTGAATCAGTTATATGTACACATATATTTCTTCCTTTTGGATTTCCTTCCCATTAAGTTCACTACAGAGCACTGAGTAGAGTTTCTTGTGCTGTGCAGTAGGTTATCATCAGTTATCTATTTTATACGTCAGTTCAGTTAAGTTCAGTTGCTCAGTTGTGTCCAACTCTCTGTGACCCCATGAATCGCAGCACACCAGGCCTCCCAGTCCATCACCAACTCCCGGAGTTCACTCAAACTCACATCCATTGAGTCGGTGATGCCATCCAGCCATCTCATCCTCTGTCGTCCCCTTCTCCTCCTGCCCCCAATCTCTCCCAGCGTCAGAGTCTTCTCCAATGAGTCAACTCTTCGCATGAGGTGGCCAAAGTATTGGAGTTTCAGCTTTAGCATCATTCCTTCCAAAGAACACCCAGGGCTAATCTTCTTTAGGATGGACTGGTTGGATCTCCTTGCAGTCCAAGGGACTCTCAACAGTCTTCTCCAACACCGCAGTTCAAAAGCATCAATTCTTCGGCACTCAGCCTTCTTCATGGTCCAACTCTCATATCCATACATGACCACAGGAAAAACCATAGCCTTGGCTAGACGGACCTTAGTTGGCAAAGTAATGTCTTTGCTTTTGAATATGCTATCTAGGTTGGTCATAACTTTCCCTCCAAGGAGTAAGCGTCTTTTAATTTCAGGGCTGCAGTCACCATCTGTAGTGATTTTGGAGCCCCCCAAAATAAAATCTAACACTGTTTCCACTGTTTCCCCATCTGTTTCCCATGGAGTGATGGGACTAGATGCCATGATCTTCGTTTTCTGAATGTTGAGCTTTAAGCCAACATTTTTACTCTCCTCTTTCACCTTCATCAAGAGTCTTTTTAGTTCCTCTTTACTTTCTGCCATAAGCGTGGTGTCATCTGCATATCTGAGGTTATTGATACTTCTCCCGGCAATCTTGATTCCAGCTTGTGCTTCTTCCAGCCCAGCGTTTCTCATCATGTACTCTGCATAGAAGTTAAATAAGCAGGGTGACAACATACAGCCTTGATGTACTCTTTTTTCCGATTTGGACCAGTCTGTTGTTCCATGTCCAGTTCTAACTGTTGCTTCCTGACCTGCATACAGATTTCTCAAGAGGCAGGTCAGGTGGTCTGGTATTCTCATCTCTTTCAGAATTTTCCACAGTTTATATGTCAGTCCCAGTCTCCCAATTCATTCCTGCCCCACTGCCCCGCTTATCCGCTTGGCATTCATAAGTTTGTTCTCTACATCCGTGTCTCAATTTCTGCTTTGCAAATAAGTTCGTCTGTACCATTTTTCTAGATTCAACATGTAAGTGGTGTTATACAATATTTATTTTTCTTTTTTTTTCTACTTCTTAAAACTTAAAACCTTTGCTTAAGTTACCTAAATGTTCTAACTGCACTGAATTATTTTCATGCTATAAAACATTCAGAGATGCTTAGAATTTTTATAATCATTTGTCCATACTTTATGGGCTTCCAGGTGGCACAGTGTAAAGAATCCACCTACCAATGCAGGAGACACAGAGACTTGAGTTCGATCTCTGGGTCAGGAAGATCCCCAGAGTAGGAAATGGTAACCCACTCATACATCCGTGTCTTAATTTCTGCTTTGCAAATAAGTTCATCTGTACCATTTTTCTAGATTCAACATGTAAGTGGTGTTATACAATATTTATTTTTCTTTTTTTTTTCTACTTCTTAAAACTTAAAACCTTTGCTTAAGTTACCTAAATGTTCTAACTGCACTGAATTATTTTCATGCTATAAAACATTCAGAGATGCTTAGAATTTTTATAATCATTTGTCCATACTTTATGGGCTTCCCGGTGGCACAGTGTAAAGAATCCACCTACCAATGCAGGAGACACAGAGACTTGAGTTCGATCTCTGGGTCAGGAAGATCCCCAGAGTAGGAAATGGTAACCCACTCGTTTTCCTGCCTGGAAAATCCCATGGACAGAGGATCCTGGCAGCCTTCAGTCAATACAGTCCATGTGAAGAGACATGACTGAGCACAGCACAGCAGCAGCTATACTTTATTAGCCTCAAAATACTGAACATCTGTTTAAAGGTTATCATTGTAGAAATTCTTTGTTTTATGTGGAAACATGTAACAAGCAAAACTCGGCAATGCATGACATTATGATGAAATGTCCCCTGACATTGTGAGTGGTTCTTTAATTAACAGGCATGGTCTTCTCGTGCTCCCTATGTGCTTGCACATTCATTAGCTGCAGCAGTCCCACATGAAGGGCTCTTTCAGATGAGTGAGGAGGAGGCATGTCACCCCAGCCCACAGGTAAAGCTGAGTGGGTTTCCCTTCTGCCTTGCCCACAGATGCAAGCCCATTTGCCTGGGCTGTCCCAAAACTTCCTCCTTGAAAACTATAGATGAAGATATTCATCTTGATCAGCCTTTATCTCCCCCACACAGGAGTTGTGTCTCAGGAGTACACGAAGGTACCCAGTCGTATATCTCCAGCCAGCCCCAGCTGCCCTGCATTTGTGAGTCAGTGTGCTTTACACCGACCAACTAGGGTAGAAATACCTAAGGAAATTTGTTAGGAAGAAAAACAACATGTTTCCATCCTTCCTTGTATTCTAGACGCTGATACACATGAGGCCTCTGTCATTCACGTCTTTTTCTTTCTCTTAAGCCAAACTCTGTCATGGAAATGGCATTGTGACCGTGCAGATGAACTCATGTGCAAACATAAGGAGGTTATTGAGAGGTCAGGGCCCTAATTTAGGAAGATTTAATGGGACCTGCTCGCAGGACCTTCTGGTTACTTTGCTAGCGAGTACACACTAATTATGTACATCTCTTCAGGGCCTGCTGCCCACGTTGAAAGTTCTGAGTGTCTATGCAGTGAGTCAGTGGGTGGCTCCACCTCCCAGGGGTGTAAGCCCTCCGCCTCTTTCAGCTTCTTCCGGCTAGTGGGAGCAGGAAGTAGCCTCGTGAATGGAGGTGCTTCCTAAGTGTCCAGGTTGGAGAAATAAAAAGGAGCAGGAAGTGAAAGGTTTTTCAGACATTTAAAGTTCCTGATGATGTGACCTGAGGTTAAATTTGTAGGAAACTTTGCTTCAGAGATAAAAAGAGTCAGGTTTCTGAAGTCTAATAGCAAACCACCAGGGGCCCTAGATCCCAGAGGGATGAACCCCGCACTCAGAGTCAAAGCTGTGGTTGGAGGGCAAATTTATCTGGACGATCACAGCAGCAGAAAGAACCAGGTTTATGTGAGGACCTTGGCCAGAGACCAGCCAGACGTTTTTCTAGGAAATGGCTGCAGTGCCAGTGAACTTTTTGTAGTAGACGGAGAAATAATGGACACAATGTCAAGCTCTGAAATAATTATTTTAAAACACGGTTTATTCTGTTATTGGAAAAACAGAGGTATTCTTTCTTCTTATACTTGCTGTAATCCCTAGCAGGCAAGGGAGGCTGCTGGCCTCCTAAAAGTTCTCTAAGGGAGTCTGTTTACAGTCCCCACTTTTGTGTTCATAGGAGAAACATCAAGACAATAGACTGCATAGAGACTTTCATAGTCTTGATTCTAAAATGTCCACCTGACCAAAAATCTCTTCCTATATAATTGGTTGAAAGTTCATTTCTTACTGTGCAGTCTTTTTTTTTTAATTTATTGTTGGTTACTCTGGGCCTTCGTTGCTTTGGTTTCTGGAGTTGTGGCACTCCAGCTTCTCACTGCGGTGTCTTCTCGTTGCAGAGCACAGGCTCACAGGGAGCAGGCTCAGGAGTTGTGGCACACATGCTCAGTTGTCCCAAGGCAGGTGGAATCTTCCCAGACCAGGGATCAATCCCATGTCCCCTGCATTGGCAGGTGGATTCTTAACCACTGGACCACCAGGGAAGTTCTGTGGCTTTTTTCTTGAGCAATTCGTAAAGTGAAATTTTAGCTGCACCTATACAGAATTTCGGAGAAGGCAATGGCACCCCGCTCCAGTACTCTTGCTTGGAAAATTCCATGGATGGAGGAGCCTGGTAGGCTGCAGTCTATGGGGTCGCAAAGAGTCAGACACGACTGAGCGACTTCACTTCACTTTTCACTTTCATGCATTGGAGAAGGAAATGGCAACCCACTCCAGTGTTCTTGCCTGGAGAATCCCAGGGACGGGGGAGCCTGGTGGGCTGCCGTCTATGAGGTCGTACAGTGTCGGACATGACTGAAGTAACTTAGCAGCAGCAGTAGCATACAGCATTTCTTCTGCATTTCCTCCTATCTACTCAATAGCATTGACTCAGATCCCTACCTTGGAAGAAGGACAAAGAGAGATGACAGAGAAAAGCAGTGTTACTGATTGTCATGTTTTTTGAAAATGGACCCATATGCTAAAAATTCATTTTCCAGAATCAATATTGGAGATACCTTTTGCCACATAATAAGCTGCCTCCAAAGTTGTAGGGTAAAACAATAGCCACTTGTGTGGCTAACAATTTTGTGGATCAGCAGTTTGGGCTGAGCTTTGCCGGGCAGTTCTTCTGGTCTTGGAAGGCTCAGTCATGAATCTGCAGGGTTGGCTGGCAACCACAGGGTGGGCCCAGGTTGGTTGGCTTATTGCTGGTTTATACGTCTCCTACGTTCTAGCTGGCTGACTGAGGCTTTTGCACATGGTATCTGGGTAGGGATCTAAGAGAGAGCAGAAGTGCTCGATGCTTCCTCAAAGCCTCCCTTGGAACTGCACAACATCAGTTGCACCACATTCTGTTAGCCAAAGCAAGTCACAAGGATACCCGGGATTCAAGGGCTAGCCTGCCTCTTGATGGGGAAGGTTGTAGTCACATTCTAACAGCTCAGGTACAGGGAGAGGAAGAATTGCAGTCATTTTTACAATCTTTTATACCTACCAAGTAAAAATAAAGTGGGTTCAAATAATTTTATCTATTTGCTTATTTTTGGCTCTGCTGGGTCTTCGTTGGTGTGTGCGGTTTTCTCTAGTCATGGTGAGCAGGAGCTACATGCTCGTTTTGGTGTGCAGGCGTCTCACTGTGTGGCTTCTCTTGTTGCAGAGAAGGGTGTGTGGGCTTCAGTAGCTGCTGCTCCCAAGCTCTAGAGCACAGGCTTAATTGTTGTGGGGCACAGGCCTAATTGCTCCACAGCATGTGGGAATCTTCCCAGACCAGGGATTGAACCCATGTCTCCTGCATTAGTAGCTGTGTTCTTTACCACTGATCCAGCAGGGAAGCCCAGATCCAAATAATTTTATCCACAGACAAAAAATGGGCTGACAAATACATTGTATGAGTTTGTACCTTACTTGAAATAGTAATTATTCTTGCTAATATTGAAAGTATCAAAAGAGGAAACTCAGATTCTCAGTTAATTCTTGTCTCTCTTCCAAGGTTTCATACACCATAAATCTAAGGCTCTTCCATTTAATACCATAGTTTTTTTGTTTTGTTTTGTTTTTACTTTCTTTTTTTTTTTCTTAAAAAAAATTTTTTTGAAGGGTAATTGCTTTACAGAATTTTGTTGTTTTCTGTCAAACCTCAACATGAATCAGCCATAGGTATACATATGTCCCCTCCCTCTTGAATCTCCCTCCCACCTCCCTCCCCATCCACCCCTCTTGGTTGATACAGAGCCCCTGTGTAGTTTCCTGAGCCATACAGCAAATTCCCATTGGCTATCTGTTTCACATATGGTAATGTAAGTTTCCATGTTACTCTCTCCATACATCTCACCCTCTCCTCCCCTCTCCCTGTGTCCATAAGTCTGTTCTCTGTGTCTGCTTCTCCCTTACTGCCCTGTAAATAGATTTAATACCATAGCTTTAGTTTTGCCAGTTTGTGTAGATGTTGTTGCAAGCTGGGCTCTTTGGGAGGTTAGACTCTGAGGGGGAGTGGAGTTGGAAGGATGTTTACTGGATCACATCACTGGGATCCATGCTGGTGGGGGAAGGAGGGTGGAGCAGAGGGAGATGCTGAATGGCTGTGCGGTCCACAGCCTCAGTCAGCTCTTCAGAGAGCTCTGGGTCTGAGACAGCTATCAGAGTCATCCTGGGTGGGACCAGGGAGGCTGGGCCTTTTATAAACAAGTGTCCCTTCACCAGTGACGGGATACAGGCCTCCTCCGGGAAGGGCCTGACCTCGGGCAAAGTGGCTTCTGCAGCTGAGGCATATCTTATGGTGCCCGTGGATGTGGAGTGTCTGTGGACATCTCTTCTGGGGCTGAAGGCCCTGCCTTCCAGGTGCCGCACAGTGCTGGTGGGATGATGGTGAGACTCAAGCTACATAGCACTGGTTTAACCCACAGGAGAAGCAGCGTGCACACATAACATGATGGTATTTATTGACTCTTGTTTACCTCAGTTCACTCAGTTGTGTCCGACTCTTTGTGACCCCATGGACTGCAGCACACCAAGCTTCCCTGTCCATTACCAACTCCCAGAGCTTGCTCAAACTCATGTCCATCGAGTCGGTGATGCCATCCAACCACCTCATCCTCTGTCGTCCCCTTCTCCTCCTGCCTTCAGTCTTTCCCAACATCATGCTCTTTTTCAATGAGTCAGTTGTTTGCATCAGGTGGCCAAAGTATTGAAGCTTCAGCATCAGCCCTTCCAATGAATATTCAGGACTGATTTCCTCAGAGGATTTCAAATAGCTGCATAAAGGGGTCTGACTTGCAGCACTGCTGAATTCATTGCTGCTGGAGCTGAGCAATAAATAGTGGGTTAACCGAGGAATTAATCAGCCATCGTGCAAACTGCTTTCATGTGTATTTCATGTTCCCTTCTCCTCTTTCTCCAAAGGAGCACTGATTCCTGCCACCCTGCCCTCTGGCCAGCAGTTCCTGGCACTTGGCGGTGAAGATTTTCTCTCTCTTTTGTCTGGATCCTCAGTCACCCACATTGTCAGTGGGAAGTGAGTTGGGACTAAGTGAGGGTCAAGGGCCAGCAGTTGAATCCATCTCTAAGGTAGTCAAATCCATAAAAATTAAAGCTCACCAAATAGTTCTCATAGAATTAATTGTGTTACAGTTACATTTTTCTTCTCTTTGTGAAGACATAAAGCTACCTTCCCTAGTGACTTTAGACTAAAATTATTTGATGTGTGTATGGCCTTTCAGTCATCTGCTGCCCTACAGTTGGATTAGGAAAGCTCTACTGCTTCTCATCTGAATATGGGACCACCTTTTTAAGGGCCTTAGCATGGTCTTTATAAGAGTTTGACCAGCCACACTGGAAGGCAGCATTGCTTAGAAGTTAAGAACCCAGGATCTGGAATCTGATTGTTCCGACTCTGATGTTTTCTAGATGTGTGTTCTTGAACGAGTCCATCCCTCAAAGCCTCAGTTTCCTCATCTATGCGATGGAGACTTTAAAAGCTGTTCCCTCCAGGAACAACTACAAGGATTCTGCAAGGTGATGCCCATGAAGAGACTGGCATGGACCCTTGCATGTAAGTGTTAGCTTCTCTTTAGGTGGAGGAAGGTGATGATAATGGTGGTGGTGCTGGGACAATTGGGATCTGCCCTCTGTCACATTCTCGCAAACCCTCACTGCTCTTTGTGGTCTACTTAATCTGCCAGTTTTTAAATTTTTCTGCTATGGGAGACCTGAAACAATAGATCGTGGGGAGATGTGAAAGAATGCAGAGGAGAGAAATGTATGTTTGAAAAATACTACAGATTCACATTCAAAATAACATCACATGGAATATATCTAGGAGAATTACATCAAAATACATCACTATGGCCACTTCAGTGATGCCTGAGAACAGGTACCCGAGGCAGTAGAGAGAGATGTGTGTCGCTGGGGTTGTGGCCCCTGAGAGTGAATCACTTGGGTTCAGCAGTGGGGGATGTGGAGTGGGGTCCAGCAGCGGGAGTCCCAGTGCATGTTGTGTGCCCACGTGGGAAGCACACAGAGCTTCAGGCCTCTCCCCATTGCACCCAGCGGTGTCTAGCCAGCAGTGACTGATGAGAAGGACAGGGACCAAGGCAAACCGAGTAAGGTTTCTAAATATAAGGACTTTTGAAGTAGTCAGTGAAACCTCAACTGTTCTATAATAAGGTTTAACCTTGGTCCACCAGAGCAAGACTTCACTAGATGGTGGTTTACTCTTGTTTGGTCTTGAGTCACAACTGTGTGTTGCAGAGAGGGACATTGCTGAATTAACAAACCAGAAACACAGAGATACTTATTTGTATAAGTGTGGATTAGCTATGAGCTTCATGTTCTACAGTGGGAAGGAAGACCTCTATCTCTGGCAGTGATGATTTATTGGTGTACTTCTAGATCTGGTAAACTCTTGTTTAGTTGGCCTGTTGGAGTTCTGGTGTGTCATGATTAATCCCTGTGCCTTGCTGAGCTGTTTATCATGGTTACACTCAGGTTACCAACCTTCAGAGAACTAGAATACAATGAAACGCATGAACACTGAAGCAAGTAAAATGGATTTACTCTCTCGGGGAATTTAGAAGAGGTTTAGGATCTTCGAGGACCTCACTGCTGCCATTATCACTTTGTGGTCCTACAGGTTAGATACAAACTGTCAGGCCTAACAGAAGCCCCGAGGCTGCCTTGTGACTGTGTCCTCAGCATCTGATTCTGAACTGCTGCTTTTTTTTTTTTTAATAAAAGGCCTTGCCTCAGGAACTGCTTCAGAAACTACTTGCAAAGTAAAACTCTCACTGTTTACAGATGACATGATCCTCTCATAGAAAACCCTAAAGACTCCACCAGAAAACTACTAGAGCTAATCAATGAATAAAGTAAAGTTGCAGGATATAAAATCAACACATAGAAATCCCTTGCATTCCTATACACTAACAATGAGAAAATAGAAAGAGAAAGTAACAATTAACAATTAACAAATGAACAATGAACAAATTAACAAATTAACAATGAACAAATTAACAATTCATTCACCATTGTAACGAAAAGAATAAAATACTTAGGAATATATCTACCTAAAGAAACTAAAGACCTATATATAGAAAACTATAAAACACTGGTGAAAGAAATCAAAGAGGACACTAATAGATGGAGAAATATACCATGTTCATGGATCAAAGAATCAATATAGTGAAAATGAGTATACTACCCAAAGCAATCTACAGATTCAATGCAATCCCTATCAAGCTACCAATGGTATTTTTCACAGAGCTAAAACAAATAATTTCACAATTTGTATGGAAATACAAAAAACCTTGAATAGCCAAAGCAATCTTGAGAAAGAAGAATGGAACTGGAGGAATCAACCTGCCTGACTTCAGGCTCTACTACAAAGACACAGTCATCAGGACAGTATGGTACTGGCACAAAGACAGAAATATAAATCAATGGAACAAAATAGAAAGCCCAGAGATAAATCCACACACCTATGGACACCTTATCTTTGACAAAGGAGGGAAGAATATGCAGTGGATTAAAGACAATCTCTTTAACAAGTGGTGCTGGGAAAACTGGTCAACCACTTGTAAAAGAATGAAACTAGAACACTTTCTATACACAAAAATAAACTCAAAATGGATGAAAGATCTAAACATAAGACCAGAAACTATAAAACTCCTAGAGGAGAATATAGGCAAAACACTCTCCAACATAAATCACAGCAGGATCCTCTATGACCCACCTCCCAGAATATTGGAAATAAAACCATAAACAAATGAGACCTAATTAAAATTAAAAGCTTCTGCACAACAAAGGAAACTGTAAGCGAGGTGAAAAGACAGCCTCAGAATGGGAGAAAATAATAGTAAATGAAGCAACTGACAAAGAATTAATCTCAGAAATATATAAGCAACTCCTGCAGCTCAATTCCATAAAAATAAACGACCCAATCAAAAAATGGGCCAAAGAACTAAACAGACATTTCTCCAAAGAAGACATACAGATGGCTAACAAACACATGAAAAGATGCTCAACATCACTCATTATCAGAGAAATGCAAATCAAAACCACAATGAGATACCATTTCATGCCAGTCAGAATGGCTGAGATCCAAAAATCTACAAGCAATAAATGCTGGAGAGGGGTGGAGAAAAGGGAACCCTCTTACACTGTTGGTGGGAATGCAAACTAGTACAGCCACTATGGAGAACAGGGTGGAGATTCCTTAAAAAACTAGGAACATAGGCAAAACACTCTCCAACATAAATCACAGCAAGATCCTCTATGACCCACCTCCCAGAGTAATGGAAATAAAAGCAAAAATAAACAAATGGGACCTAATTAAAATTAAAAGCTTCTGCAAAACAAAGGAAACTATAAGCAAGGTGAAAAAACAGCCTTCGGAATGGGAGAAAATAATAGCAAATGCAGCAACTGACAAACAACTAATCTCAAAAATACACAAGAAACTCCTGCAGCTCAATTCCAGAAAAATAAATGACCCAATCAAAAAATGGGCCAAAGAACTAAATAGACATTTCTTCAAAGAAGACATACAGATGGCTAACAAACACATGAAAAGATGCTCAACATCACTCATTATCAGAGAAATGCAAATCAAAACCACAATGAGGTACCATTTCACGCCAGTCAGAATGGCGGCGATCCAAAAGTCTACAAGCAATAAATGCTGGAGAGGGTGTGGAGAAAAGAGAACCCTCTTACACTGTTGGTGGGAATGCAAACTAGCACAGCCACTATGGAGAACAGTGTGGAGATCCCTTAAAAAACTGGAAATAGAACTGCCTTATGACCCAGCAATCTCACTGCTGGGCATACACACCGAGGAAACCAGAATTGAAAGAGAAACGTGTATCCCAATGTTCATCGCAGCACTGTTTATAATAGCCAGGACAAGGAAGCAACCTAGATGTCCATCAGCAGATGAATGGAGAAGAAAGCTGTGGTACATATACACAATGGAGTATTTACTCAACCATTAAAAAGAATACATTTGAATCAGTTCTAATGAGGTGGATGAAATTGGAGCCTATTATAGAGTAAAGTAAGCCAGAAAGAAAAACACCAATACAGATACTAACACATATATATGGAATTTAGAAAGATGGTTATGATAACCCCAGAGAAGGCAAAGGCACCCCACTCCAGTAACCTTGCCTGGAAAATCCCATGGGCGGAGGAGCCTGGTAGGCTGCAGACCACGGGGTTGTGAAGAGTTGGACACGACTGAGCGACTTCACATTCACTTTTCACTTTCATGCATTGGAGAAGGAAATGGCAACTCACTCCAGTGTTCTTGCCTGGAGAATCCCAGGGACGGGGGAGCCTGGTTGGCTGCCGTCTATGGGGTCAGAGTTGTACACAACTGAAGCAAATTAGCAGCAGCAGCAACGATAACCCTGTGAGACAGCAAAAGAGATACAGATGTATAGAACAGTCTTTTGGACTCTGTGGGAGAGGGAGAGGGTGGGATGAGTTGGGAGAATGGCATTGAAACATGTATAATATCATATAAGAAACGAATCGCCAGTCCAGGTTCGATGCAGGATACAGGATGCCTGGGGCTGGTGCACTGGGATGACCCAGAGGGATGGTACGGGGAGGGAGGTGGGAGGGGGGTTCAGGATGGGGAACACCTGTACACCCATGGTGGAATCATGTTGATGTACGGCAAAACCAATACAATATTGTAAAGTAATTAGCCTCCAATTAAAATAAAGAAATAAAAAAAAAAAAAGAATGCTTTCAGTATACCCAGACTTTTGCATCTTCTCCTTCATAGAAAAGCACTAAATTCATTAACTTGATGTCTGGTTTTCCTTAATAGTAATTTTTTGAACTGGGGCTGGTGCACTGGGATGACCCAGAGGGATGGTACGGGGAGGGAGGTGGGAGGGGGGTTCAGGATGGGGAACACCTGTACACCCATGGTGGAATCATGTTGATGTACGGCAAAACCAATACAATATTGTAAAGTAATTAGCCTCCAATTAAAATAAAGAAATTAAAAAAAAAAAAGAATGCTTTCAGTATACCCAGACTTTTGCATCTTCTCCTTCATAAAAAGCACTAAATTCATTAACTTGATGTCTGGTTTTCCTTAATAGTAATTTTTTGATGTTCTGATTATCTGTTTTGTAAAACTCCAATATATCCTGGCTCCCTTGCCTTTCAAAGCAGTCCTTCAGAGTTAACTGAGAGGCTGCTTCCTAGGCTTGAAGTCCGCTGAAAATCTGCCTAATAAAATAGAATTCTCAGTTTTTAGGTTTTGTGTGTATATATATATATATACACACACACACACACACACACACACACACACACACATATACATACGTATGTATACATATATATATACACATATATATGTGTGTGTGTGTGTATTTTTTACTGGACTCTAATTTCTTGGTGAACTACTAGTCCTAGTGTAGAGCAGAAAGGGATGTGGAGAGAATGTTCAAGTCAGACCAGGGACTTTCCTTAGGGCAGAGGCTGAACTGAATTCACTGTGAACAAGGCAGCCTCCGGGAAAGAGAAGGGAACGGATTCACCGTCAGGGAGCTGAGAAAGAATTTTAGGAAATGCTTGTCTCTCCTTGGCTTTCCAGGCCATGTGAACATTTTCTTGGTCTTCTAGATGACAAAACTTCAGAAAGCAAATCTAGGGGAAGTAAGAAAAACTGAGAGGGTGCCTTGGTGGAAACACCCTCCACAGTGAAGGGGTGTTTGCTCCTCAGCTCCCCAGTGGGTGTGTCCCAGATGGCACCAGTACCTCCCTGACCTCAATCAGAACCCTGAACAAAGACTCAGAGAGCTGCACACAAAAAAGAAAGAGATGCTACCAACTGCTGTTTTAGTAAACAACGGAATGCTGCCTGTTCTGAAGCCATCAACCTCTGCAGGCACTCTGAGGGTGCACATTTAGGGAAACTAAGCAAAAACAATACCCAGCTGTAGATGTGACTGGTGATAGAAACAAAGTCCAATGCTGTAAAAAGCAATATTGCATAGGAACCTGGAATGTCAGATCCATGAATCAAGGCATATTGGAAGTGGTCAAACAAGAGATGGCAAGAGTGAACGTCATGCACTGGGATGACCTAGAGGGATGGTAGGGGGAGGGCGGTGGGAGGGGGGTTCAGGATGGGGACCAAGTGTATACCCGTGGCAGATTCATGTTGATGTATGGCAAAGCCAATATAATATTGTAATTAGCCTCCAATTAAAATAAATAAGTTAAAAAAAAAAAAAGAAAGAAACTACTTGCAGTCATTTGAGTCCTCTCTGGTCTGGGTTCTGGGTCTGTGGGATTGTCCTGCTGCAGAAGCCCTCAGATGTCTGCCATTCCCAAGCCACGCTAAAGTGGAGCCATGGATAGAAATGCTCTGGAGGGAAGTATTCATGGGAAATGCTCTGCCTGGGAGCTCCAGGTCCTCTGCTCTTTCCAGGCCTGGCAACCAGTTGGAAGGTGGACTGCTGACATCTCAGTCTGCTTCTGGCTGTCCAGGAAGGAAAGTGGCCCAAAGGGCTTCTTAAGTCATCAAAGAAAATGTAAATCACTGTTCAAGTAATTCATTCCTGGCCACAGTTGGACATAATCTGTAACCTCTAAGGCCTTATGTGCTAAGTCGCGTCAGTCGTGTCTGATTCCACATGAGCCTGTGGACTGCAGCCTGCCAGGCTCCTCTGTCTATGGGATTCTCCAGGCAGGACAACTGGAGTGGCTTGCCATTTCCTCCTCCACAGGATCTTCCTGACCCAGGGATTGAACCCATGTCTCTCATGTCTCCTGCATTGGCAGGCAGGTTCTTTACCACTAGTGCCACCTGGGAAGCATCCAAGGGCCTTATATCAAAGTCTTTTTGTTGTTTCTGTTCTAGTTTTTTTTTTTTTAATATAAATTTATTTATTTTAATTGGAGGCTATTTACTTTACAATATTATATTGGTTTTGCCATACATCAACATGAATATGCCACAGGTATACACATGGTCCCCATCTTGAACCCCCCTCTCACCTCCCTCCCCGTACCATCCCTCTGGGTCATCCCAGTGCACCAGGCCCGGGCATCCTGTATCATGCATCGAACCTGGACTGGTGATTCATTTATATATGATATTATACATGTTTCAATGCCATTCTCACAAATCATCCCACCCTCTCCCTCTCCCACAGAGTCCAAAAGACTATTCTATACATCTATGTCTCCTTTGCTCTCTCGCATACAGGGTTATTGTTACCTTCTTTCTAAATTCCATATATATGCATTAGTATACTGTATTGGTGTTTTTCTTTCTGGCTTGCTTCACTCTGTATAATAGGCTCCAGTTTCATCCACCTCATTAGAACTGATTCAAATGTATTCTTCTTAATGGCTGAGTAATACTCCATTGTGTATATGTACCACAGCTTTCTTATCCATTCATCTGCTGATAGGCATCTAGGCTGCTTCCATGTCCTGGCTATTGTAAACAGTGCTGCGATGAACATTGGGGTTCACGTGTCTCTTTCAATTCTGGTTTCCTCGGTGTGTATGCTCACCACAGGTATACACATGGTCCCCATCTTGAACCCCCCTCTCACCTCCCTCCCCGTACCATCCCTCTGGGTCATCCCAGTGCACCAGGCCCGGGCATCCTGTATCATGCATCGAACCTGGACTGGTGATTCATTTCATATATGATATTATACATGTTTCAATGCCATTCTCACAAATCATCCCACCCTCTCCCTCTCCCACAGAGTCCAAAAGACTATTCTATACATCTATGTCTCCTTTGCTCTCTCGCATACAGGGTTATTGTTACCTTCTTTCTAAATTCCATATATATGCATTAGTATACTGTATTGGTGTTTTTCTTTCTGGCTTGCTTCACTCTGTATAATAGGCTCCAGTTTCATCCACCTCATTAGAACTGATTCAAATGTATTCTTCTTAATGGCTGAGTAATACTCCATTGTGTATATGTACCACAGCTTTCTTATCCATTCATCTGCTGATAGGCATCTAGGCTGCTTCCATGTCCTGGCTATTGTAAACAGTGCTGCGATGAACATTGGGGTTCACGTGTCTCTTTCAATTCTGGTTTCCTCGGTGTGTATGCTCAGCAGTGGGATTGCTGGGTCATAAGGCAGTTCGATTTCCAGTTTTTTAAGGAATCTCCACCCTGTTCTCCATAGTGGCTGTACTAGTTTGCATTCCCACCAACAGTGTAAGAGGGTTCCCTTTTCTTGTTGTTTTAAACATCTTTAAAAGGAGAGAAAGGTTCTTATTGTATTCTTGATCCTATTGTGTAGACAGTTTGGAACAAGGAGACTGGTTTTCTTGGGTAACTGTTAAATGGATTAACTTCAAATGGGAATTATGGGAGGGCTGTGAACAGCACAGCAAGTGTGCAGCTGTTTCTGTTAAAATATGTGGCCGGCCCGAACACGGGCTCTGCCGCCAGTCGCTGGGCCCATCACCCTTAGGCGGGTTGGCCAGGCTCTCCCCAGATACACAGCCATGGGAATGGACTCCTCAGGGCCCTTCCTTCAGTCTCCAGCCCATCTCCCGAGCACCTCTCTTACCCTGCCTGCTGCTCCTCTCTAGATCTTGACTAGGCCATATCAGCTGTTGCCTACAGATTCTGGCCTCCCTCTCGCCCATCATCAGCCCTGGTGCCTGGTGAGCTGCCCCTGTGGCCGCCCCTGCACTCTGCTTTGCACTCACACTTGGGTCACTCTGGGTCACACCCCAAGTCCTGCTGGACTCTGTGCCCTCACCCCAAGGCTAGTGCACGTGTGTATGTGGGCATACACTTGCCTCAAGAGAAAGGTACTAACAGACTTGTTTTACCACAAACACCTTTTAATGGGTTTTCAGGAGATCTGACCAGTTCTGCAATATTCCTTCATTGTACAAGTTCAGCATTTTTGGTTATTGATTCATTGACTGACATCATTAAGAGCTACTCAGTAGGAGTGCTAGGCTTCACATTCAGAAGTTACTGGTTACCTTCAGTCTTGAAGTGGATGTAAGGGTGATCTGACTGTGAGGTCTGTCTCCTCACACATAGGTGAGTTGACTACACTTTATCTCCATGGTTGAGATAGACATTTTCCCGCCAAGTCCACACGAGCATTTCCTGAAACTGTCAAAAGAGAGACGTCATTCCCAGATGGATCACTGCTTCATGAAGTGCCAACATGTTGTCAAGTGCAAGCACCGGAAGTAGAGTTGGTGTACAGTGTAGTTATGTCCATTGAAAAAGCAAAGGAGAAACTAAATATACAGAAGCTCTGGAAGAATGAGCAAGAAAATGATAACGTAGGATTCCTCTGAGGAAGGGATTCGGGCAGCTTGGGAGTCAGGGGAAGAAGGGAAATTTTTCACTGTTTGTACTTTTGTAACTTTTGAATTTTAAATTCTGTGAATATTATGGCTTAAAAAAAAAGTAAAATCTATTTTTAAATGTTAAGTCCTTGAAAAGGAGGTGGGGACTGAGATGCTATCACCTGGAATCTTGAGCGAACTGATGAGAATGGTGCACAAGTGTAGATACAGAAAGTGAATCCGTAGGAAATCATAGAATAAAGAAGTGGAACTCAGCATTAGAGGATTAGTTGTGGTAGCTATTGTTGTTGCTTCCTGAAAATATATTGTCCACCTCTCATGAATATGTACCTGCTGGGTCTCTGGCCCATGGCTGGAGAGGGAGTGGGCAGGTGGATGACAGGCCAAAGTAAGACGCTCGTGGGAAGCTTCGTGCTGTGGTGAATCTGAGACTGCCAGCTGCATTCCTTCTACCTAAACACAAGTGTGGGTTTCTGTGAGGGTCCAGCACCAACTAGGGATTTGTAAACTGGCAAAGTGTTTATTTTTGTGAGGCCTGTGTGAATTTTAGGCAGGAAGATACTGGGTTTGGTGATACCCTGTCACAGTATCTTCCTTAATGAATGTCTGTTCTCCTCAAAACAGAATAAATTTGTGTTCCTTGGTGTAAACAGTAAATAATATACACAGAAAGCCTTTACAATATAGGTTAAGGCGGTATCTACAATCTGCTGTTTACATTCCCGTCTCTTTTTCTTGGTGACAAATGAGCCTAATACCGTGAGGAAGCTACAGCAGAGCCCACAGAGGGGAAATCTCAATTCACCAAACACAGAGCTTGGTTATCGAGTTTGCAGATCGATCAGTGGGCCACCAGCACTAAAACTCTTCAAAGGATTAACACAAATGTTAAAAATTAGAATTTACTATTAAGCACCCTGAATGCTGCACTGGATTAGCTTCTGTGCACAGTCTTTTAAACATAAGTTTTTTTTTTTTTCTTTAAGAAAAGCAGAACATGCCCAAGGTTTATTCATTGGCTCACGTTTGATGGACATTTAAAATTTCATACCCAAATAGTCTTACTGCAACTCTAAACAATGGGACATTGGCACAAAGGCAAATCCTAGAGGTGGGCAGAATTTTCTACTGACCTAAAACCAGGTGAGCCACCCCTTCTGGGATCACAAAGCAGGACCAGAGTCCTTCGTTTTGCTTCTCTCCTTGCAGTCAGGTTGAACATGTTCAGCTGCCAGCTCATCATCTTAGTGTCATATATTAGGTCATCTATGTGGGTTATTCAATCCTTACAACTGCCAGTTGGGCTCTAATTATTCTGTTTTATGGATGAAGAAGCTGGGACACAGAGAGGCTAAGTCGTTTGCCCCAAATCACAAAGTTAGTCAGTGGTCAAACCTAGATAGTGTGACTCTCAAACCTGCCTTGTAAGTGCCAGATGAAAGAAAAATGCTGTGCTTAGTGGGACTTTTTTATATACTGTGTTTAATGGGAAAGTATTAACCTTAACTATGTTTGAGTGGTAGACTAACACTGTAGTAAGCTTGAGTGGCCAGATCCAGTCGTGCAGGTATGCACAGCCCAGCTGCAGGGCCCATCCGTGTTACAGCCCCTGTGAGGGGACCCCTTAGTCCTGTGTAGTGCTCAGCATACACAGCCGTGTGCCGTGACCCCGAGTCCCTGAAAGACTGCTGAGCTTTGCGTAGCGATGTCTTTACACTGAGTGATACTAGTTCCTAAATCATCCCTGTAAAGTTAGGAAAGTTGATTATAGAAAAAGAAAAGCAGGGGAGGGGAAGAGATGATGTAAACCATGAAGATGGGCACATTTATTTTTTTATCTGTATGCTTCCAATTTGACAGACTGAGTGAATTTGCTTCATTGTGAGAAACTTGGAAATTTAATTTATTCTCCCACATCTCTTCCCTCTACTTCCGGATTGTGTTTATCACGTCATTATTTTTGCATGATCAAGATTTATAGTATTTACAATATGCTGGGTATCTTAATTCCCACAGTTGCCTAGTTTTAATCCTACATCTAAATGGACCACCAGACCTTCTATCATGGGCTTTCCATGACTCAAGAGTGATTAATTTCTTAATTGGCCCCCATATTATCACTGGGTTCCTATTATTTTGTGACTTTTGTTTAAGTATTTCTGTGGGGTGGATTCCAAGAACTTGGAATTCTTGGGAAACAGGGGATAAGTATTTAAAATTTTTGTAGGCATTTTCCGATTGGTCTCTAAATACCTGGATCATGTTATACAATCACTAAGTCTTTGAGAATATCTTTATGCCTCGAATTTGTTGTTGATGTTTGGTCCCTAAGTCATGTCTGACTCTTCACGACCCCATGGACTGCAGCATGCCAGGCTTCCATGTCTTCCAACCTTGAATGTTAACCAACCAACCTTGAATAATAACACTTAAATTTTTCTTAATTATTTGAAGAACTGAGAAGAGCATCTCACCCCAGTACCTAGAGATAATGATTGTTAATAATTTCTTGTATATTTTCTACAACATTTTGCTGATATAGAAGTATAAAATGTACATACCGCACACATACACACAATGTCTTTTTTTGACAGGAAAGGACACAGTCAGTGCAAACTGTTCTCCGTTTTGCTTTTTTCTCCTTTAATCTTACAGAGAATTTCATATCAGCATATATCCAACTAAATGTTAAGAGCTATTGCAATATATAGATATTTCAACATATAGATGACCATTATATAATTGTTCCAGTATTTCTTTAAGCTTCTATTAATGGTCTTTTAGGTTGTTCCAGACTTTTACTTCAAAAAAATACCACAGTTAAAACTTTTTATCTGCATATTTGAACACGTGTGAACATGCCTTTTGACTAGACTCCAAGAAGTGAGATTTCCGGGTAGAAAGGTCTGTGCCTTTAATATTTGGATCACATATTGCTGAAATGGCCTCTCAGAGAGGACACCGTTTGCAGCCCCACCCCCAGCCCCACCCTCAACAGTGCAGGAAGCTGCCTGTTTGCCCACAGCTTCTGCAGAAGAGTGTAGTGTCAGCTTTTAGGAACTTTGCCTAGAAAGTGAAACATGGTGTATAAGTTTTAATTGTAATGTCCACTTGTCTTACAGGTAACAGCTGACAAACTTATCAGGATGTCTGACAGTCATTTGTGTGTGTCTTTTCTGTGAAGTCTCTTTTTATGTCCTTTGCCCATTTTTCTGTTGGGTTTTTGGTAACTGCTATTTCGTTTTGATTTGTCAGCTTATTTATATATTGAATTATAATCATCTTTTTGTTAATATTAGTTACGCTTTGTAGTCTGTCTTTCTTTGAAATCTTCTTGACCACGAGGAAATTTTTTTTATTTTTATGTAGACAAATTTATAAATAGTTTATGTTTCTAGGTATTGTGTCTTCCTTAGAAAGACCTTTTCCTAATTTATATTTTTATTGAGGTATAGTTGATTTACAGTGTTATATTAATTACTGCTGTACAGCTGAGTGTGCAGTTATCCATATATGCATTCTTTTTGATATTCTTTTCCATTGTGGCTTGTCCCAGGATGTTGAATATAGTTCCCTGTGCTGTACAGGAGGACCTCGTTGTTTATCCACTCTCTATATAAAAGCTTACATCTTCTAACCCCAGCCGCCCACCCCATCTCTCCCCAAGGTGGCCCTCCTCCTTGGCCACCATCAGTCTGTTCTGTCGGTGAATTTATTTCTGTTCACTTGTGTCATGTTTTAGATTCTACTTATAAGTGATATCATCTGGTATTTGTCTCTCTCTCTCTGACTTATTTAGAGTGATAATCCCTAATTGCATCCACATTGCTGCAAATGATATTACTTCTTTTTCACAGCTGAGCAGTGTTCCATTGTATGTACATATCACATCATGTTTATCTGTTCAACTGTTGATGGACATTTAGGTTGTTCCCATGTCTTGGCTGTTGTGAATAGTGCTGCTGTGAACCTAAGATGCTTGTTTCTTTGTGAATCGTAGATTTGTCTGGATATACGCCCAGGGGTGGGATGGCTGGATCATATGGTAATTCTGTTTTTGGTTTTCTGAGGAACCTGCATACCATTTTTCTCAGTGGCTGCACCAGCTTATATTCCCACCAAAAGCATAGCAGAGTTCCTTTTTCTCCACACCCTCTTCAGCATTTGATATTGGTAGATTTTTTGATGCTGGCCACTCTGAGTGGTGTGAGGTGGTCCCTCATTGTAGTTTTGATTTGCTTTTCTCTAATAACTAGTGATGTTGAGTATCTATTCATGTGCCTCTCGGCCTTCTGTATGTGAAAAGACCTTCTTTATTCCAATATTGGATTTTAAAATATTCCATATTCTCTTCTAGTGTTTTCATGGTTTCTTTTTAAAATACTTCAATATTTGACTTACCATTTTAGAGTAAAGTAGACATTCATTTTCCCTTTTATTCTCATTGTTGGCCTGTTGAGTATTCAATGACCCATCTTTTCTGCACTGCTTAGAAATGCTGATCTCAGATTTCCCTGGCAGAGCAGCGGATAGGAATCCACCTGTCAGTGCAGGGGACACCGGTTCAATCCATCGCTGGTCTGGGAAGATTCCACATGCTGCAGAGCAGCTAAGCCTGCATGCTGCAGCTACTGAACTGACATGCTGCAACTGCTGAACCTGTGCGCCTAGAGCCTGTGCTTCACAACAGAGAAGCCGCCACATTGAGAAGCCCATGCGTGGCAATGAAGAGCAGCCCACACTGGCTGCAATTAGAGAAGGCCTGAGCAAAGCAATGGAGACCCAGCACAGCCAAATATAAATAAATAAATAAAATTGAGAAAAAGACAAGGGAAAAAATGCTGCTCTCCATAAATTTCCATACAATATACTTTTAACTAGTTTTCAGCCTAGACATACACTTTCCTTCCCTTTCCTCCATCTCCCCAGCTGTGGTGGGAGTTGAATGGAAGTTTTACTTCTTATTGATTAGGTATTTTAACAGTGTAGGACAACTTAGGGTATTTTTTGTTTGCGAAAATTAAAACTAAACATCCCTGGAGTTCAGTAGTTTAGTCAGTTCAGTCCAGTCCCTCAGTTGTGTCCGACTCTTTGCGACCTCATGGACTGCAGCACACCAGGCTTCCCAGTCCATCACCAACTCCCAGAGCTTACTCAAACTCATGTCAATTGAGTTGGTGATGCCATCCAACCATCTCATCCTCTGTTGTCCCCTTCTCCTCCTGCCTTCAATCTTTCCCAGCACCAGGATCTTTTCCAATGAGTCAGTGCTTCGCATTAGGTGGCCAAAGTATTGGAGCTTCAGCATCACTTCTTCCAATGAATATTCAGGACTGATTTCCTTTAGGATTGACTGATTTAATCTCTTTGCAGTCCAAGGAACTCTCAAAAGTCTTCTCCAACACCACAGTTCAAAAGCATCAATTCTTTTGCGCTCAGCTTTCTTTATAGTCCAACTCTCACATCCATACATGACTACTGGAAAAACCATAGCCTTGACTAGACGGACCTTTGTCAGCAAAGGAATGTCTCTGCTTTTTAATATGCTGTTTAGGTTGGTCATAGCTTTTCTTACAAGGAGCGAGTGTTTTTTAACTTCATGGCTACAGTGATTTTGGAGCCCCCCAAAATAAAGTCTCTCACTGTTTCCATTGTTTCCCCATCTATTTACCATAAAGTGATGGGACCAGATGCCATGATTTTAGTTTTCTGAATGTTGAGTTTTAAGCCAATGTTTTCACTCCTCTCTTTCACTTTCATCAAGAGGCTCTTTAGCTGCTCTTTGCTTTCTGCAATAAGGGTGGTGTCAGTCCATGGAGTTGCTAAGAGTCAGACATGACTGAGTGACTTCGCTTTCAATTTTCACTTTCATGCATTGGAGAAGGAAGTGGCAACCCACTCCAGTGTTTTTGCCTGGAGAATCCCAGGGACGGGGAGCCTGGTGGGCTGCTGTCTAGGGAGCTGCACAGAGTCGGACACGACTGAAGCGACTTAGCATCAGCAGCAGCAGCAGCATCGCATATCTGAGGTTATTGATATTTCTGCCTGTAATCTTGATTCTAGCTTGTGCTTCATCCAGCCCAGCATTCCTCATGGTGTACTCTGCATATAAGTTAAACAGGGTGACAGTATACATCCTTGATGTACTCCTTTTTCAGTTTCAAACCAGTCTGTTGTTCCATGTCTAGTTCTAAATGTTGCCGCTTGACCTGCATACAGATTTCTCAGGAAGGTAAGGTGGTCTGGTATTCCTGTCTCTTGAAGAATTTTCCACAGTTTGTTGCGATCCACACAAAGGCTTTAACGTAGTCCAGTAGTCCAGGTGTAGTCCACCCAGATCAGACATGGGAGAACATCTCTACCCCTTGCCCAGAGCTCTGCTTCTCTCTCTTTTTTAAAACGGTGTATATATTTATTTTGGCTGTGCTGGATCTTCATTGCTGCACAGGCTTTTCTCCAGTCGTGAGAGCAGGGTCTACTCTCTCGTTGTGGTGTATAAGCTTCTCATCACAGTGGCTTCTCTTGTTGTGGAGCACAGGCTCTAGGGCAGGTGGGCTCAGCAGTTGTGGCTCTCAGGCTCCAGAGCACAGGCTCAGTAGTTGTGGCGCATGAGCTTTGTTGCTTTGCAGCATGTTGGATATTCCCGGATCAGGGATTGAACCCGTGTCTCCTGCACTGGCAGACATATTTTTTATCTCTGAGACCCCAGAGAAGCCCCATCTCTTCTGGTTTAGATCCTGCTATCTGGCCCTGTGCCTACAGAGCATCATGCAGCTGCCGCAGCTGCTTCAAAGCAGATTGTGAACGATGATCTCTGTCAAGCAAGCTGCGAAGAATGCTGGAGTCTGTTATCTCCTGGCGGTCTGAGGGTTGGCAAAGGAAAACATGACTGACTGGAAACAGCGTGGCGTTTTCCACACACATAAAAATTCATAGTCAAAAAGACAGTTCAGTTTGCCATAGCAACAAATCCATTTCCTCTAGTGAGGTAGGCCCTTGCAAGGTTATTAGCTGCCCTCACAGCTCAGCATGCACTTGGCTCCAAGCTGCAGGCTCTGTGTGCAGTGCTCTATGCAACTCCAGATTCAGGCCCACGAGCTCCCCAAGTGTCATTTAGATTCCATCCTGGTCAGATGGTCCCCAGGCCTAGTCCTACCCCAAGGAAGTCACGGGTTAGGTCCTGGTCCCTCCCCTCCCCCTCAAGGGTGATGCCTGGTTTGGGGGATGTATGGGGAGGCAGCAACAGCCTGGATTCATCAGTGCTCTTGGAGGATATTTGTATCTTGTCATGGAGCAACCAAGGATAAAAATAATCAAAAGCAGGAAAGAGAGTCCAGAGTGAGTCAAAGAGAAGATCATCAGAGCGTCGAGGGCCTTGCCTGGGAGCTGTTCTCTCCGCTCCTCCAGAGTGTGACCCATTCCCCAGCACCCTGAAGAATGGCCTGAGGGCAAGGCAACCGCCCTCAGTGCCCCCAGACCCCTAGTCCCCTTCTCCGGGGCTCTCTAACCACCCTCAAAGGGAAGGCGGGCTCTGGGGTCTTAGAGAATGGGATGGCTGCTACACTGAGGAGAGAGAGCAACCAGAAATCTTAAAGGACTCAAGGAAGAAGAAGGGGTGGCCTTCTATCCAGGCATGAAGAAGTGGTAGGCCGTTAGCATTCCTCGGGCCCAGCCTGATCCTGCCAAGGCCTGGATAGTCACTGTCCAGTTCAAGTTGGAGGTCAGACCTTCAAGGAGAGCCCCAGAGAGAGGTTAGGAAGAAGGATCCTCTCTTTTTCCAAGAGTAAGGCCTTCTCTTCCACTTGGCCACTATCTTTCCCACCATCATCCTCACCTGAGGTTATGCCTGGGTGAGTCAGAAAGTTACCAGTCTTTGCAAGAGGAGCAAGGAGACACTGAGCAGAAAAAGAATCAAGAAGATAATGTCCTGGGCCCCAGAGGCATTCTCCTTCAGTCCATCTAACAGGATAGAAGCTTGCCTTCATTCTCTTTGTTTGCAGATTGACTTTTGCCCCGAACGATAGTATTTTCCTTCTATGACAAGCCTCCTACATATCACTCTTTCCAGGCAACCAGCCCACTCATTTGGAGGAGGTTATTTTTGTGCACGATTTGCTTGTTGGAAACTGCTTGCTTCAGTGTGAGCAGTGCAGACGGAAAGAAAAACAAAAAAGTCCAGTTCTCTGCCTTGGTGGGGAGAGTGGAGAATCAAAGCAGTAGTACCTGCAGCTAACAGGCATTTAGGGGTGAGGGGCAAGGTGAGTAGGGAAGGGCAGGGGCCCACGTTATGGCCAAGAGGTGCTCCCTCCAACAGTGTTTGGGCTCGGTCTGACCGTCTTTCATTATACCTAGTTCTGTCCTCCAGAAATAGGTGGGGTGACCCCAAATAAAAACACTAAAGCAAATTGGATGCCTCTTTAACCCTTTGATGAGTTGAAAGTTATCTTTGCAGGTCAGTTACAGTCAAAGCAATCTATAGAGAAACCTTTTTTTTTTTTTTTTAAATGATGAGAATGACACCATGACATAAAAACTGACAAATTAACATCAAATAGCCTGGAATTTGATGCTTTTGAACTGTGGTGTTGGAGAAGACTCTTGAGAGTCCCTTGGACTGCAAGGAGATCCAACCAGTCCATTCTGAAGGAGATCAGCCCTGGGATTTCTTTGGAAGGAATGATGCTAAAGCTGAAACTCCAGTACTTTGGCCACCTCATGCGAAGAGTTGACTCATTGGAAAAGACCCTGATGCTGGGAGGGATTGGGGGCAGGAGGAAAAGTGGACGACCGAGGATGAGATGGCTGGATGGCATCACTGACTTGATGAACATGAATCTGAGTGAACTCCGGGAGTTGGTGATGGGCAGGGAGGCCTGGTGTGCTGCGATTCATGGGGTCGCAAAGAGTCAGACACGACTGAACGACTGAACTGAACTGAGCCTGGAATTTTGTGAAATGAAAAATGATAACAGAAACATTAGCCCTTTTAATTGTTAAGGAAATGAATGAAATGGAAAGGGAGAGGCCTCTATCCCTTAAGGAGGGAAATATGGAAAAGGTCAGTTTTCATGCCAATCCCAAAGAAGGCAATTCCAAAGAATGTTCAAACTACTGCACAATTGCACTCATCTCACACACTAGGAAAGTAATGCTCAAAATTCTCCAAGTGAGGCTTCAACAGTACATGAACCAAGAACTTCCAGATGTTCAAGCTGGATTTAGAAAAGGCAGAGGAACCAGAGATCAAAGTGCCAACATTTGTTGGATCACAGAAAAGGCAAGAGAATTCCAGAAAAACATCTGCTTTATTGACTACACCAAAGCCTTTGACTATGTGGATCACAGCAAACTGTGGGAAATTCTTAAAGAGATGGGAGTACTGGACCACCTTCCCTGCCTCCTAAGAAGTCTCTATGCAGGTCAAGAAGCAACAGTTAGAATTGGACATGGAACAACAGACTAGTTTCAGATTGGGAAAGGAGTATGTCAAGGCTGTATATTGTCACCCTGCTTATTTAACTTATATGCAAAATATCAGGCTGAATGAAGCACAACCTGGAATCAAGATTGACGGGAAAAATATCAGTAACCTCAGATATGTGGCTGACACCACCATTATGGCAGAAAGTGAAGAGGAACTGAAGAGACTCGATGAAAATGAAAGAGGAGGATGAAAAAGCTGAGTTAAAACTGAATATTCAGAAAACAAAAATCATGGCATCTGGTCCCATCACTTCATGGTAAATAGATGGGTAAACAGTGGAAACAGTGGCAGACTTTCTTTTGGGGGGGCACCAAAATCCCTGCAGACGGTGACTGCAGCCATGAAATTAAAAGACACTTGCTCCTTGGAAGAAAATCTATGACCAACCTAGATAGCATACTAAAAAGCAGAGACATTACTTTGCGAACAAAGGTCCATCTAGTCAAAGCAATGGTTTTTCCAGAAGCCATGTATGGATGTGAGAGTTGAACCATAAAGAATGCTGAGCACAGAAAAATTGATGCTTTTGAACTGTGATGTTGGAGAAGAGTCTTGAGAGTCTCTTGGACTGCAAGGAGATCCAACCAGCCCATCCTTAAGGAACTCAGAGCTGAATATTCACAGAAGGACTGATGCTGAAGCTGAAGCTCCAATACTTTGGCCACTTGATGCAGAGAACTGACTCACTGGAAAAGACCCTGATTCTGGGAAAGATTGAAGGCAGGAGGAGAAGGGGATGACTGGATGAGATGGTTGGATGGCAGTGCTGACTGAATAGACATGAGTTTGAGCAAGCTCTGGGAGTTGGTGATGGACAGGGAAGCCTGGTGTGCTTCAGTCTAGGGGGTGGCAAAGAGGCAGACAGAATTGAGCATCTGAACTGAACTAACGGAGTCTCCAAGTACATGCTGAGAACCATGAGATGCTCTGAACATATGAAAATGTGGCTGTAAGATTCTCCGCACAGAAGTGTTTTCTTGGCATCCCAAGCATATGAAGTAAACAGACAGCCATGGAGACCTCTCCCACTTGCCATTGTTCTAGTAAATATTCTGAGGTAACAGGTGTTTAAACATTCTCCCTTCAGTGACAGTGCCCACCACATTGAAACATTTAAAGCAGTGACGTGGGAAATTCAGAATGAATTGGAAAACTCTCTGCCCCAGAGCACGCCCACTGCCCTGAGCTGAGCGACATCAGCGCCTGTATAGCACACCCTGCAGAGGGAAGGGAGAGGACGGGTGTGGGGGGACTGCAGCAAGGAAAGAAATGCTGATTTCAGCCTTTGGTGTCTATCCCAGGATGCAGAAGCCTTGCCTGGGTGATCATCAGTGGATGAAACTGTTAGACACGAGTTGATGGGAAATTTTACAAAGGATTGATCAAGATGGACCCACCAGAACCCCTCAGGCCCAGCCTGATGAAACTTGGCATCTGTGAGAGCAGCCCAGCCATACACATGTCTCCTAACACTCTGAGCTAGGCAACACACAGCATCACCGATCATGCATTCTTGCCAAGAAGTTGAATCCAAATTGAAATAATCCTATAAATCTAACTTCTGCAGAAGTTAGATTTATAGGATTATTTCAATTTGGTCAGAGAAGGCAATGGCACCCCACTCCAGTACTCTTGCCTGGAAATCCCATGGATGGAGGAGCCTGGTAGGCTTCAGTCCATGGGGTCGCTAAGTCGGACCTGACTGAGCGACTTCACTTTCACTTTTCACTTTCATACATTGGAGAAGGAAATGGCAACCCACTCCAGTGTTCTTGCCTGGAGAATCCCAGGGACGAGGGAGCCTGGTGGGCTGCCGTCTATGGGGTCACACAGAGCCGGACACGACTGAAGTGACTTAGCAATAGCCATAGCACAGGTAGTGGAACAAAATTAAATGATTGCATCAGGAGCCAGTCAAAGGCAGATGATGGAATGTTCTACAATGGTTGGCTATGTATTTTTCAAAGCATCATTGTGATTAAAAAGGAAGAGAAAGAAGGAAAAGCAAAAGAAAAAGATACCAAAGAAGAAAGATTGGCTCTATATTCAAAGATACTCAAGGCACATATTAACCAAATGTAACATATAGATCTTAATAGATTCTGATTATAACAAGCTGTGGGGAGAAAATTTGAGGTAGTCAGGGAAACTTGAATATGAACTGCCGTTAAATAGCAGGGAGTTATTGTTAATTTTGTTTATTATGATATTAGCATTGCAGTTATGTGAGAAAATGTCCATAATTTTAAAAGATGTGTGCTGAAGTTTTAGAAGTGAAATGATGTGTGATACTTGCTTTAAAATACTTAAGGAAAAAAGGATAGGTAAGGCAGGAATACTGTATTTTAGAATTCTTATGAGATGCTTTTATTAATGATATGTGAATATACAATGTGCACCAGTAAAATAGATTTGCTCTGTGAAACATGCACACAGTGAAAAATATGTTAGGCCTGTAAGCTCTCACTTAAGCAGAAAAAGTGCTTGTCTGAGTCACTGGAAATAGATGTATTCTTTATCTTTCAAAATAATCAAAATTTAAAAAGCTTCTTTAGGACAGAGATAGACAGCTCACATGCAAAGAAATATGGATGACTTTTGAAAAATACGATTTCTATGAAAATCCTCTAATTTCAAAGAAGCTTAAGGAATGTTAACCTCAGATTGCCACTTGGAACAACTGGATCTTTGTCTAGTGCCCAGGCTTTCTTTAGGATAGTAGTCTTCACAACATCATCTGGATTTTTAGAACTGCAGTCTCTAGGTTTGCCCCAGACCTACAGAATCTGAAATATTTGGAGATGAGGCTGAAATCTTCTTTGAACAAGCCCCCTCAGTGATTCTATGGACACTTAAGATGAGAACCACTGCTCTAGGAGCAGCAAGTTAAGTGTTAAGAGGGTATATCAGTTCTAGGAACTCCTGAGAGGCTGTTTACTGCAATGCAGATGTGATGCACTAAATGATTCATGACTCTTATTTGCTAAGTGATGGGGGTTTATCCAATCATAATATCCCACGTCCTCTCTTACAAACATAACTCAGCTGTCGAGCTGTTGTCAGGAAGTGTGGGTTAACAATTCTCTTAAAATCGAGACCTGACCAGGAGATTATCATTTCCAAAGGATTTTGAATCTGGTTGGCAGCTTGTGTTCATATAACATCTCATTCCTTGTCCATATCTCAGCCTCTGTTTTGGTGAGCCTCATCCTTAAGTATTGTCAGCTTTAGACTAGACTACTTGGTAGGTCCTTCAGCCTCAGAGGACTGAGTGTATCCACTCCTTGACAGGTCCCCACTCAGACATTTACGTTTCTTCAGCTCGTTGGTTCATGCAAAAGTTAGAAGCAGAGGTAGAGATATTAGCAGAAATCTGTGCATGAGCCAGAAACATTTTTTCTCCTTTGATCTCTGTGAGAAGTGAGAAATTTTTTTTCTGCAGGAAAAAATATATTGTTCAAAGAGATTAGAAGCTCTACTTGGAAATTTCATTGTACTTCTGAAATGATCATCTGAATGTTAACTCAGGTGAAAGCAGGAAAATGGAAAGTCACTTGAAGAGGTTGAGGCAGAGTTGATGGAGGGTTCAAGGAACCAGTGTCTACCTTGGAAAAAAATCAGGTGGATCAGTTGTTTACTTTCAAAGACAATGCTGACTATGCAAGTCCAATCTCACCAGGCTCATGATGCCTACCAACTTGGAGACGTAGGTGTGAATTTCTAAACGTGGAAGCTGGTTTCCTAGTAAACGACAAGACAGGGTAGAAAGAGAACAGATCTCAAAACCTGAAAGTACAAGCTTTGTGTCTCAAATTAACACATATCTGTTTGAACTAGGTCAGATGTGTTCTTCTGAGCTTCCATTTTCTCCTTTATGAAATAACAGTAACACCTGGCTTGCAAAGGTTGTGTGAATTCTCTTGCTCTCACCTTCTCTCTCTGTTTCTCTGTCTCACACATACACAGAGAACATTCTGTTTTTCTGCAGCCAGGCTTCTCCAAACACGAATGAGCTCATACATGGCTGGTACAGAGTGGAGCAGTGGTGGCCTAACATGGAAGTCCTGACGGACTTCACCAGCACACTACTGTTTTCATCCATGAGTACCAGCAGCTCATCACAGGGTGTCTCTATACAGCTCAACATGGCAAGTGTGAAGAATACAGCATTGTCCACGATGTCTAGTCACCCCTGATTTGGGTGGCTCAGTTCAATCCACTGCTCTGTCCAGAAAGTGTTCATAGCTTGGTTTTCCCCAGTCTTTGGACATGTTGCCCTTGCAGCCATAACCCAGCAGCCTGACATTCCCTTATACCCCTTCCATTAAGGTACATTCACTTTTAAAGTATTTTAGGTAAAAATTTTAGATTTATTGTAGTATTTCTTTATGAGGACTTTAACTTTTTTGCTGTACTTTTTATTAGGATTGTTATTATTTTTGTTGATAACCCCAGTTATAAATTTGTACAGATTTTAAGAGGGAGGCTCCTAATAATATTTTTCCTATAAGTTGTGTTAGTTTTCATATGAATGCTAATTTTAGTATTAATTTTATAGAATGCTAGGTTTATCAGGAAGGCAAATATTGCAATTAAGCAGAAATTATGTAATGTCTCAGGAGGAAAGTAGAGGAGGGATAAATCTGGAGAGTGTCCTTGACATATACACGCTGCTAGACATAAAATATATAACTAATAAGAACCTAGGGTTCCCTGGTGGCTCAGACAGTAAAGCGTCTGCCTCCAATGCGGGAGACCCGGGTTCGATCCCTGGGTCAGGAAGATCCTCTGGAGAAGGAGATGGCAACCCACTCCAGTATTCTTGCCTAGAAAATCTCATGGATGGAGCCTGGTAGGCTACAGTCCATGGGGTCACAAAGAGTCGGACATGACTGAGTGACTTCAATTCACTTCAATAAGAACCTACTATGTAGCAGAAGGAATGCTATTCAATACTCTCTAGTGGCCTGTATGGGAAAATAATCTTAAAAAGTGGATATATGTACATGTATAACTATTTAACTTTGCTGTACACCTGAAACTGGCACAATATGGTAAATCAACTATACTCCAATAAAAATTAAAAATAAAATAAATGACAAAAAAGGAAAGGAATTGCATAATGCACGTGTACACACATCCACACTCATATAAATGTATATACATGTTTGGATTCCTGGTAGCAGTGATGAGCTCTTGTCACTCATTTTAATTTAAACTTTTGTTATTTGGAGAAATCACTCTCACCCTTATGACTTCGATGGGGACAAGGATTACCTGTCAGTATTGTGTCTGAAAACACTGGAAACTCATTTGCTCAGCCCCCTTGCAGCACAGGCAGAGGCCCATCAGAGCCTAGCTATGCCAGGACTCTGATGTGAGAGGTAGTGACACTAAAACGCAGAGGCCAGGTGTTACCAGTCATGTTTTGTGGCAGTGATGTCAATGATTTCCTCCTCAGAAGGGTCTTGGGCCATAGCTTTTGTCTTCTTAATTCCTGCTTAGCCTGGAGCTAGGTCTTCAGGGGTATGAGACATGAGCTACCCAGTGTGCTTTCAAAACACTTGTCTGCTTAACTCAGTCAGAATTAGCTTCTGTTTATTGCTATGAAAAATTCTAGCTGACAGAGTAGTTGTTATTATAAGAATATGATTATTTTTTTAAACATTTTCCACATTTACTATGCTTTAAGTGATACCCAAATCATCAAATTACCTGTCTGTTCCGGGTACTCTTGCTGCATTTGACACACCGCCTGAAATCTTAGTCACTTAAGACGATAATGTACCTTTATCTTACATGTTTCTACGGGTTGACTGGGCCCAGGCAGGGGATTCCATCTTGAAGTCTCCTATATAGCTGTAGTAAGGAAGTGGCTGGCACTGGAGTTATTATCTGAAGGATGGACTGAGCTAGTTGCCCAGGATGGTTTCATCACTTGCATGTCTGGTTCCTTGTCCTCTTTTTACATGGTGTCTCATCCTCTGGGGCCTCTCCTGGTAGCCTGGGGCTTTTCACAGCATGCTAATCTCAGAGCAGTTATGCTTGGCAGCTAGATTCCAAGAAGCAGGAAGTTAGCCCTTTAAAGGTAACGCTTGGAATTGACATGGTGTCACTTTGTATGCGGTTGAAGTAGCCACAGGGCCTACCGAGGTCCAAGGGGGTGGAGAAATGGAGAAATGAACTCTAGTTCTTAAAGTGAGACTGGCAATATCAGGGATATTTCTGTGGTCAGCTTTGGAAAATGCAGTCTGTCACGCTACATGTACTATCCAGAGAATAATGTGAAAAACAGTCAGCAATATATATATTTTTAAATTTTTTTCACTGGTGTATATAGTTGATCTGTGATGTCTCAAGTCTACAGAAAAGTGACTCAGTTATACGTTTGCTGCTGTTTTTAGTCACAAGTCACATCCAACTCTTTTGCGACCCCATGGACTGTAGTCTGCCAGGCTGCTCCGTCCATGGGACCTTGCCTGGGAAATCCCATGGCCAGAGAAGCCTGGCAGAGTACAGTCCGTGGGGTTGCATAAGAGTCGGACATGACTGAATGACTATGCATGCACACAATAGTTAATGATGCTGAGCATCTTGTTGGCTATCTCTGTGTCTTTGGAAAAATACCTATTTAGGTCTTCTGCCCATTTGTGCTTGGGTTTTGTTTCTTTGATATTGAGGTGCATGAGCTGTTTGTATCAGCGATGTGGTTTTTAAAAGGTAAAGCACTCATTCTTAAGGGTGTGCTGTGCTAGTCCCTCCGTCGTGTACAATTCTTTGTGACCCCGTGAACTGTAGCCCGCCAAGCTCCTCTGTCCATGGGGATTGTCCAGACAAGAACACTGGAGTGGGTTGCCATGCCCTCCTCCAGGGAATCATCTCAACCCAGGGGTCAAACCTAGATCTTCTGCATTGCAAATAGATTCTTTACCATCTGAGCCACCAGGGAAGCCCAAGGGGGTAATATTAGCTGGGAATAATACAGAAAATGTACAGTAGTATCATCTTCAAAAAAAAGAATTAACTTCTCAATGGAGAGAGCCCCCCCCCCCCAGTCTACCTCACACGAGGTACTACTCTTTATTTTATGGCAAATAATACGGTGTAATTTGGAGACCTTTTAGAATTTCAGAATATAAAAGTTCTCTTCCAGTTATTGACTTTTTTAATTACTTGGGAAAATTCTATCAGGTGAAGAAATTGGTCAGTAGTCTTCTAGCTAGTAAAGCTTTGGAATTGAGTGTTAAAAAAAAAGAAAAAGTAAATGAAAAAGGTAGTAAATAAACTGCTGAGCAGCAAGCATTTTCCTAAGGTACCTGATACATGAGTGTACCATTAAGGAAAAGGGGCAGCACTTCTGAATTTCATTCTGATGGTCAGAAACTGAGCATATGTCTAAACACAGCTTGATTTACCATAATGCTGCCCAAATAATAGTCTGTTTATTTTCACACTAAGCAGTCTCTCCTTATGGCTATGCTTCAGGGATATATAATAAAGCATGCATTGTCTCTGATCTCTAATACATCTGACTCTTAAAGATAGTTTTTCTTATTTACTATTTTGACATCATTGCTTGGGCAACATACACTCTTAGTAGCAAGTACCTAACAGAAATAAAGGTTCATACAGTCAAAGCTATGATTCTTCTAGTAGTCATGTGTGGATGTGAGAGTTGCATCATAAAGAAAGCTGAGTGCCAAAGAATTGATGTTTCCAAATTGTGGTGTTGGGAAAGACTCTTGAGAGTCCCTTGGACAGCAAGGAGATCAAACTGTCATCCTAAAGGAAATCAGTCCTGAATATTCATTGGAAGGACTGATGCTGAAGCTGAAGTTCCAATACTTTGGCCACCTAATGTGAAGAGCCAACTCATCGGAAAAGACCCTGATGCTAAGAAAGATTGAAGGCAGGAGGAGAAGGGGGTGAAAGAGGATGAGACAGTTGGATGGCATCACTGACTCAATGGACATGAGTTTGAGCAAACTCTGGGAGATGGTGAAGGACAGGGATGCCTGGCATGCTGCAGTCCATGGGATTGCAAAGAGTCAGACATGAGTTAGCAACTTAAGAACAACAGAAATACCTCTACTGGTTGCACAAAGCTTCTGAATCTAGCTTTAAAAAAAGAATAGTTTATTCATCCTGGGGCTTTTCCAAGCTTGACTAGGAAAGTGTCCTGCTGTTCTGGAGTATTAGGGGTTTAAGGTCTGATGTACAGTTTAGGTTTCATGTACCTCATTGGGACTAAGGTTCTTTCCATTTGATTAACAGAATGAGCCAAAAGTTCTCAGTGATGTTTCTCTGGATCCTGGTTCACTAATTTCTGCTTTGCTTCTGTCAAGGTTATATATAGCAAGTTTCCTATAAGATCCTCAGAGTCTTAAGGTCTAATATTATGTTCCACTTCATGTAAAGTTTTCATGGGCTTCTTCCCATTGTTGTTGTTCAGTCGCTCAGTCGTGTCCGACTCTTTGTGACCCCATGGACTGAAGCACGCCAGGCTTCCCTGTCCATCACCAACTCCTGGAGCTTGCTCAAACTCATGTCCATCGAGTCAGTGATGCCATCCAACCATCTCATCTTCTGTCATCCTTTTCTCCTGCCTTCAGTCTTTCCCAGCATCAGGACCTTTTCCAGTGAGTCAGATCTGTGCATCAGGTGCCCAAAGTATTGGAGCTTCAGCTTCAGCATCAGTCCTTCTAATGAATATTCATGGTTGATTTCCTTTAGGATTGACTGGTTTGATCTCCTTGCAGTCCAAGGGACTCTCAAGAGTCTTCTCTAGCAGCACAGTTGAAAACATCAGTTCTTCAGTGCTCTGCCTGGTTTATGGTCCAATTCTTACATTCATACGTAACTATTGGAAAAACCATAGCTTTGACTATATGAAACTTTGTCAGCAAGTGATGTCTCTGCTTTTTAATGTACTGTCTAGGTTGGCCATAGCTTTCCTTCCAAGGAGCAAAAGTCTTTTAATTTCATGGGTGCAGTCACCATCTGTAGTGATTTTGGAGCCCAAGAAAATAAAGTCTGTCACTGTTTCCATGGTTTCCCTATGTGTTTGCCACGAAGTGATGGGAGCAGATGCCATGATCTTAGTTTTTCAAATGTTGAGTTTTAAGCCAGCTTTTTCACTCTCCTATTTCACCTTTATCAATACGCTCTTTAGTTCCTCTTCACTTTCTGCTATAAGGGTGGCGTCTTCTGCATATCTGAGGTTATTGATACTTCTCCCGGCAATCTTGATTCCAGCTTGTGCTTCATCCAGCCTGGGATTTCTCATGATGTACTCTGTGTATAGTTAAATAAGAATGGTGATAATATACAGCCCTGATGTACTCCTTTCCCAATTTTGAACCAGTCTGTTGTTCTCCCCATTATCTTTGCCTTTTCATAAGCACTATCCTTTGCATGAGTTGGTTGTTTCTTAGTTTCAAGTGACATAGGACCAAACTTAGTTTGGGTAGGGCTTCCCTGGTAGCTCAGCTGGTAACAAATCTGCCTGTAGTGCAGGAGACCCTGGTTCAATTCCCAGATCAGGAAGATCCCCTTGATAAGGGATAGGCTACCCACTCCAGTATTCTTGGACTTCCCTGGTAGCTCAGACAGTAAAGAATATGCCTGTAATGCAGAAGACCTGGGTTCAATCCTGGTTTGGGAAGATCCTCTGGAGGAGGGCATGGCAACCCACTCCAGTATTATTGCCTGGAGAATCCCCATGGACAGAGAAGCCTGGTGGGCCACAGCGCATGGGGTCGCAGAGTGAGACATGACTGAGTGACTAAGTGCATTTAGTGCTAATAAAGTACTTCCCTGTGGCTCAGAGGTTAAAGCATCTGCTCGCACTGCGGGAAACCTGGGTTCGATCCCTGGGTTGGGAAGATCCCCTGGAGAAGGAAATGGCAACCCACTCCAGTATTCTTGCCTGGAGAAGAATCCCATGGATGGAGGAGCCTGGTGGGCTACAGTCCACAGGGTCACAAAGAGACACAACTGAGTGACTTAACTTTAACTAACTTTCAAAGTACATTTATTCATGCAGGAAGGTCAAAGGCCCAGGGGCTGTGCTGATTTCAGACAAGGCTGGATTTAATGCTTCAACCATGGAGCTGTTGTTGGAGGAGGCAAAATGAATTCTAGGGAGGTAATCCACAGCTGTGTATGTTCTATTATTAGCATAATTATTTTTAAGCTACCATTATTTATACTGTCCGTTTAGTCCCTAGTATTGGCACAGTGGCTACATAATCCTGTTGAAGGAATGAGTTCTTTACTAGTGACAAACATGAAGTCAGTCCTCTCAGCCACCAGTCATAACTTTCAAAGTACATTTATTCATGCAGGAAGGTCAAAGGCCCAGGGGCTGTGCTGATTTCAGACAAGGCTGGATTTAATGCTTCAACCATGGAGCTGTTGTTGGAGGAGGCAAAATGAATTCTAGGGAGGTAATCCACAGCTGTGTATGTTCTATTATTAGCATAATTATTTTTAAGCTACCATTATTTATACTGTCCGTTTAGTCCCTAGTATTGGCACAGTGGCTACATAATCCTGTTGAAGGAATGAGTTCTTTACTAGTGACAAACATGAAGTCAGTCCTCTCAGCCACCAGTCAGACAAGACAGGGCTGCCAAGAGTCAGGGGCATAAGTGAAGAGAACATTCTTCCCTTGAAGCATCAATAGTATATCAGACTTTAAAGCAGTTCTTCAGATCTCTGTTATTAGATTGTTTTGATTACATAGGCAGCATTTGCACATGTCTTAAAGTGAAGTACACTTTATATCGCTGTATAAATGGATGGTTTTAAGTCTTTCCCTAAGTGAGTGAGTGAGTCTGACACACTTCACTTTCAGCCAGGTTGGAATGCGTCCAAAACGTGCTTGCAGATGTTGCAAAGGCACCTCCATTGTATTGCCTCCCTGTCTCAGCAAACGCCTTCCCACTCCTCGGACGGGGGAGGGCGGAGGCAGAAGAGAGAGGAGGAAATTGCCAAGTCAGCTTCAGCAGTGCAGAGGGATGGTTCTTTCTTTTGCATCTTTCCACTCCTACTGCTTACTTTTTCTACCCTCTAAGCAGAGAAAGGCAGGACCAAGACTTTTGGTGGAGGACAGGACACAGAAGATTATGTAACTATTTCTAAATTCTCCCAAGAGTGGTACTGAAAATGACATATATCTAGCACCATTCTGTATGCACAGAGATGAGATAATTCATTACTAGCACCATTGTATATGCATAGAGCAGAATTCTTTCATACATATAATGCATGTTTTAGAGCAGTAGAGAATAATTCTCTCATAGAACTCTGCTTGAGAAAGGGTGAGTTAGATCTTGGTAAATCATCAGCTTTGTTTTATTTGAGCCCCCTATTGTCTGTTAAAGAAAAGAAGGTTCATTATTTCTCTGGCCACGAACAGGAATGCAAGCTGGGAACTGCTGAGTACACACACATAGACACATGTATGTGTGTGTGCACATATAACATATTGGTACAATACATATCGTGTTTGATATATTATATATTGCTGGGGTCCAGCCCCAGTGGATCCAGGGTGATTTGAAGGTGGAGACGGAGTCGGCGAGAAAAACACTTATTTAGAAATATAAGATTAGATTAGGAAATAATAGTATAGTAGGAAAATTTAGATGGAGAAAAGAAGGCTGAATAACTTGGTTTATGTGGAATACCAATCACCACCTACATAGGCCACAGGCGTCTTTCCGTTCTCCCGAAGGAGAGGAGGCACTGAGGCCTCCCCGGTCGGATCGTAGAAGCCCAGGCATAATTAGTAGGCTTGGTGAGCACCCATTCCCCAGATGGAAATTCAGCCAGAAGGGGAAAGAAAGAACTGTGGAAACCAGCCTGAGATTGTACAAATTGTTTGTTCCCCAGCCGGTGATCAGTCTACCATGAGAAGCGCCACTAGGAACACAGGTATGAGATCAGTGTCTTCTGACTTCTTTAGGGGCATCCCCGGGAACAAAGGGAAAGGTTAAAAATTTTCTAGAGGCTCCAAGGAGACAGACCTACACCCATGGGCTCTTTGTTAATCTTGACTCAGGGCTATTGTCTTAAAGAAAGGAAAACAGAGGGGGATCATGCTCACATCTTAGGAACACAGCCCCCAGGAGTTAAGCTAAGAAAATGATTGTCTCGGACCACTCAGCTAAATCAGTATAAGTGTAGGATAGTTAGCCATTTAGGCCTGATAACGAATGAACCTATCCCCGGAAAGGCCAAAGTTTGCAGACCAATCAGAATGCTCCATCTCAACTGCACCTGTTCATGATCTTTGTGCTTATAAACTGCTCTGTAACAACTGTTCGGGGTTCGTCTCCCCTGGTGGAGATTGAACCCCGGCGCGTCGGCCTAATAAATCCTCTTGCTGATTGCATCGAGTTCGGGTCTCGGTGGTCTTTGCGGCGACGGGTCCTGGGCAAAAGACCGAGAGGTCTAACAGAACGACACGGGGGGAATCAGCCTTTCCAGAAACTGATCCCCTTTTCTTTATTTTCAGGTTTGCTTATATACCTTTTGTTACACATGGGGATGAATACAGAGTCACGCGGGGGTCAACAGTCCTGACCTTTATCAAAATCAGGTGCTTTACATAAAAAAAGGTCTTAGGGGTTTTACATCATCTTCTGGCCATGAGGCCTGCTGACACTTCATGACCTTCTCTTTCTGATAACCAAAAACTCATTTTTTCCAAGGGTGTTTTTTCTTAAGCCAGGCACCACCCTCCAGATAAAGTTACATTCCTATAGGGTAAGGGTGTAATGAGTTACAATCAAGAAAGGATAAACAATCACATGTGGCCAGACGAACCTATACAGGCAGGCTAGATAACCTTCAGAGGAGTTCCTAAGCTGAAACACTCGTCACGCCCAGGAATTTTATCAACTGGAGCTGCAAGTTAACTCCTTCTCTGAGAGAAATGGTTATGGGGGAGAGCCCCTGTAAAGTCAGAGGTATAGGTGAGAGCATAAAACAGACTCTGGTTTTGGGTGTAGATGCTCAGGAACAGGGGGTTTCCTGAGGCCTTTGCGTATGCCAAGCCTCCTTCCTCAAGACCTTTGCCATGGGCGGAGTTCCTCACCCTAGCCCCCGGCAATTTTCCACAGTTTATTGTGATCCACAGTCAAAGGCTTTGGCATAGTCAATAGAGCAGAAATAGATGTTTTTCTACAACTCTGTTGCTTTTTCGATGATCCAGCAAATGTTGGCAATTTGATCTCTGGTTCCTCTGCCTTTTTAAAAACCAGCTTGAACATCTGGAAATTCATGGTTCATGTATTCCTGAAGCCTGGCTTGGAAAATTTTGAGCATTACTTTACTAACGTGTGAGATGAGTGCAATTATGCGGTACTTAGCATTCTTTGGTTTTGCCTTTCTTTGGAATTGGAATGAAAACTGACCTTTTCCAGTCCTGTGGCCACTGCTGAGTTTTCCAAATTTGCTGGCATATTGAGTGCAGCTTGCTTGCTAAGTCACTTCAGTCGTGTCCGACTCTGTGTGACCCCACAGACGGCAGCCCACCAGGCTCCCCGTCCTTGGGATTCTCCAGGCAAGAACACTGGAGTGGGTTGCCATTTCCTTCTCCAATGCATGAGAATGAAAAGTGAAAGTGAAGTCACTTAGTCGTGTCCGACTCTTAGTGACCCCATGGACTGCAGCCTACCAGGCTCCTCTATCCATGGGATTTTCCAGGCAAGAGTACTGGAGTGGGCTGCCAGTATTATCTTTCAGGATTTGAAAGAGCTCAACTGGAATTCCATCACTTCACTAGCTTTGTTCGGAGTGATGCTTTCTAAGGCCCACTTACTTCACATTCCAAGATGTCTGGCTCTAGATGAGTTATCACACCATCCTGATTATCTGGGTTGTTAAGATCTTTTTTGTATAGTTCTTCTATGTATTCTTGCCACCTCTCCTTAATATCTTTTGCTTCTGTTAGGTCCATACCATTTCTGTACATTATTGAGCCCATCTTTGCATGAATGTTCCCTTGGTATCTCTAATTTTCTTGAAGAGATCTCTAGTCTTTCCCATTCTATTGTTTTCCTCTATTTCTTTGCAGTGATCACTGAGAAAGACTTTCTTATCTCTCCTTGCTCTTCTTTGGAACTCTTTTGAATACATTCAAATGGGTATATCTTTCCTTTTCTCTTTTGCTTTTGGCTTCTCTCCTTTTCACAGCTATTTTTAAAGCCTCCTCAGACAGCCATTTTGCTTTTTTGCATTTCTTTTTCTTGCGGATTGTCTTGCTCCCTGTCTCCTGCACAATGCCATGAACCTCTGTCCATCGTTCCTCAGGTACTCTGTCTCTCAGATCTAGTCCCTTAAATCTATTTCTCATTTCCATGTATAATCATATGGGGTTTGATTTAGGTCATACCTGAATTGTCTAGTGGTTTTCCCTACTTTCTTCAACTTCAGTCTGAATTTGACAATAAGGAGTTCATGATCTGAGCCATAGTCAGCTCCCAATCTTGTTTTTGCTGACTGTATAGAGCTTCTCCATCTTTGGCTGCAAAGAATATAATCAGTCTGATTTTGGTGTTGGCTATCTGGTGATGTCCATGTGTAGAGTCTTCTCTTGTGCTGTTGGAAGAGGGTATTTGCTATGACGAGTGGGTTCTCTTGGCAAAACTCTATCAGCCTTTGCCCTGGTTTATTCTGTACTCCAAGGCCAAATTTTCCTGTTACTCCATGTATTTCTTGACTTTCTACTTTGCATTTCATTCCCCTATAATGAAAAGGACATCTTTTGGGGGCATTAGTTCTAAGAGGTCTTATAGGTCTTCATAGAATCATTCAACTTCAGCTTCTTCAGCATTACTTACAGGGCATAGACTTGGATTACCATGATATTGAATGGTTTGCCTTGGCAATGAACAGATCATTCTGTCATTTTTGAAACTGCATCTAAGGACTGCATTCCAGACTCTTTTGTTGACTATGAGTGTTACTCCATTTCTTCTAAGGTATTATTTCCCACAGTAGTAGATATAATGGTCATCTGAGTTAAATTCATCCATTCCATTCCATTCCAGTTCACTGGTTCTTAGAATGTCAACATTCACTCTTGCCATCTCATTTTGCCCACTTCCAATTTGCCTTGATTCAAAGACCTAACATTCCAGGTTCCTATGCAATATTGCTCTTTACAGCATAGGACCTGGCTTCCATCACCAGTCACATCCACAACTGGGTGTTGTTTTTGCTTTGGCTCCAACTCTTCCTTCTTTCTGGAGTTAATTCTCCACTAATCTCCAGTAGCATATTGGGCAAATATGGTGTTCTCAAGGCAAAAATACTGAAGTGGTTTGCCATTCCCTTCACCAGTGGACCACATTTTGTCAGAACTCTCCACCAAGACCTGTCCATCTTGGGTGGTTCTACACGGCATGGCTTAGTTTATTGAGTTAGACAAGCCTGTGGTCCATGTGATTAGATTGGTTATTTTCTGTGACTTCAGTCTTTCCGCCCTCTGATTCCGTCTCTCAGCGCTTATTGTCTTACTGGGGTTTCTCTTACCTTGGACATGGAGTAACTCTTCATGAGTGCTCCAACAAAGTGCAGCTGCTGCTCCTTACCTTGCGGGTCGGGTATCTCCTCAGGGTCGCTGCTACTGATCTTGGAGGTAGAGCATCTCTTGGCTGCTTGTTGCTCCAGCACTGGGCTAGTGATCAGTTAAACTCTTCCTTTTTAGAGAAGTGCATTCTTGAAAGCAGCAAAATGAATGGGCCTTGCTCTAAGAATTAGGAGCGTAATACTCTTGCTCTCTTTGCCAAGGCCAGGGATGGTATTCAGTGGGCTCCAAGGCTCGGAGCTGGGCCGGCGATGACCTCCAAGGGGCACAGGCTCTGCTCGCGCACCTTGGGCTAGAGGAGGAATATATGGAAATAAATTCCCAAGGTTGTCTTTCATTATTTCCTTCCTGAGGAGACATTTCTTTTGTAAATATCATGGGCTGGATAACTCTAAATATAAACTTGAAATTATGTAGTAACTTGAAAAAATAAGGTGACTTTTCACTAAAATAGACTTCTGGTCTAAAACTTAGCATCATTTACAAGCATAAAGGACATTTATTATTCTAAATCAGGCCTTTAAAATGATATTCAATGATGTGAGAATCATTCCATTCTTCATTTACAAGTGAATTAGCATAACAAAGCTGCTTAATGTGAGAGTTCACAAAGCTCTGATTAATACATTAGTCCTTACATTTTACAATAGGACTTATTTTTGCAAAAAATTCTATTAGAAATTGCCTTTACTCTCATTCTGTCCATTCTTTTAAAATATTAACTCTTCAGGAACTGCCACCTCACTTTGTAAAATATAAGTTTTGAAATAGGATATGACATCAATTATCAGCTTGTTGTTGTTCAGTCCCTAAGTCATTCAGACTCTTTGTAACCCCATGGACTGCAGCACACCAGGCCTCCCTGCCCTTACTGTGTCCCAGAGTTTGCCCACGTTCATGTCCACTGAGTTGGCGATGCTATCTAATCATCTCATCCAGGTGAAATAAACACACTATTATTTCCAGAATATTTCTATTTCATTATTCCCTTTAACAGGAAAAATGAAAAAGTTTAGATTACTTTATAGTAATGATAATACCACAAGAAGTTAATATTATATGAGCCAGTTACTAAACCAAAATTTCCCAAATGTAAAATTTTTCACAGAAGACCTTTACTATAATTTAATTTGCTCACAAGTTCACCTTTTTTGAAAAAGGTTGCAGGGTTTTGAGATCTGGCTTTAGAATGGCAGAATTTAATTAATTCCTGCTGTTAAATTAATTAAACAAGGCCATTAGATGAGGCAGTTCTAATGCCTTAGCAACCTATGTAACAAATCAAAACCTAAGCTATAAATGCCTCAAGGTTGAGAAACCAAAACCTAAAGCAACCAAGCACAGCTAGGCTTTTCCAAGTAAGGCAAATGCTTAAGTTATAGCCAACTAAATAATTTCCTTACTTAGTTTTAACATATTTTTCTATGAAAGTTTTTCCCCTGGCTCCCAGCAATAGAGTATTCTTAACCACTTAACTTTGGCACTGCCTGATTCAAATAGATTTTTGCTCAAACACACTCTTAAAACTTTAATATGCCTCAATTTATCTTTTAACACTACCATTTGACAGTGGCTATTGAATTTGACTGTTTCATTAAAACACTAATTCTGTGGCTGCCAATCTTTAACTCGTGACCATGCAACGTCTTCTGAATTAACATACCACAGTATTTGGTCTGTAGTCTGATAATACATTATAACCTACTTGTAGTATTATTTTAAAAGTGTTAATTAATTCTGTTGTGATTAGTAAATTTCAGATTTAAAGTGCAAGTAAATGCATGCTACTTACTTAATTACTCATTTTAAAATTAATGAATGATGAAACTAAAATTTCTATCACGTTCGGAGGAAACATTGTCTATAATATTTTATTTATTCATTTTTAATTTTTAATTGAAGTATAGTTGCTGCATAACATTATGTTACAGGTGTACAGTATGAAAGTTTTTCTAGTTTTAAAAGCTAAACTCCATTTATAGTTATAAATTATTGGTTATAATCCCCATTTTGTAAAATATATCCTTATAGCTTATTTTATACCTAATAGTTTGTTCCTCTTAATCTCCTATCCCTATAGAATTTTTCTTATTTTAAAATTGCTAAGAAACTCCCTGGTGGTCCAGTGGTTAAAACACTGTGGTTTCACTGCTGAGAGTAAGGAGTCAGTCCCTGGTCACGAAATGCACAAGCCATGCAGCCAAAGAAAAATGGTAATAAAGTAAGCCAGGAAGACCAATGCTTCTACTGCACTTACTTGAGAACAGCTGCTGCTGCTGCTGCTAAGTCGCTTCAGTCGTGTCCGACTCTGTGCGACCCTGAGACAGCAGTCCACGAGGCTCCCGCGTCCCTGGGATTCTTCAGGCAAGAACATTGGAGTGGGTTGCCATTCCCTTCTCCAACGCATGAAAGTGAAGTCATTCAGTCATGTCAGACTCTTCGCGACCCCATGGACTGCAGCCTACCAGGCTCCTCCATCCATGGGATTTTCCAGGCAGGAGTACCAGGGTGGGTTGCCATTGCCTTCTCCAATTACAAATAAAATTCAGTACTAAAGACAGCAAGCCCAGGTGGCACAGTCGTAACGATTCTGCCTGCCAATGCAGGAGATACTAGAGATGTATGTTCAATCCCTGGGTGTGGAAGATATCCCGGAGGAGGAAATGACAACGTGCTCCAGTATTCTTGTTTGGAAAATTCCATTGACTGAGGAGCCTGGTGGGCTATAGTCCATCAGTTCAGTCGCGCAGTCGTGTCCGACTCTTTGCGACCCCATGAATCGCAGCACGCCAGGCCTCCCTGTCCATCACCATCTCCCAGAGTTCACTCAGACTCACGTCCATTGAGTCTGTGATGCCATCCAGCCATCTCATCCTCGGTCGTCCCTTTCTCCTCCTGCCCCCAATCCCTCCCAGCATCAGGGTCTTTTCCAATGAGTCAACTCTTCGCATAAGGTGCCCAAAGTACTGGAGCTTCAGTTTTAGCATCATTCCTTCCAAAGAAATCCCAGGGTTGATCTCCTTCAGAATGGACTGGTTGGATCTCCTTGCAGTCCAAGGGACTCTCAAGAGTCTTCTCCAACACCACAGTTCAAAAGCATCAATTCTTCTGCGCTCAGCCTTCTTCACAGTCCAACTCTCACATCCATACATGACCACAGGAAAAACCATAGCCTTGACTAGACGGACCTTAGTCGGCAAAGTAATGTCTCTGCTTTTGAATATACTATCTAGGTTGGTCATAACTTTTCTTCCAAGGAGTAAGCGCCTTTTAATTTCATGGCTGCAGTCACCATCTGCAGTGATTTTGGAGCCCAAAAAAACAAAGTCTGACACTGTTTCTACTGTTTCCCCATCTATTTCCCATGAAGTGATGGGGCCAGATGCCATGATCTTCGTTTTCTGAATGTTGAGCTTTAAGCCAACTTTTCCACTCTCCTCTTTCACTTTCAACAAGAGGCTTTTTAGCTCCTCCTCACTTTCTGCCATAAGGGTGGTGTCATCTGCATATCTGAGATTATTGATATTTCTCCCAGCAATCTTGATTCCAGCTTGTGTTTCTTCCAGTCCAGCATTTCTCATGATGTACTCTGCATATAAGTTAAATAAGCAGGGTGACAATATACAGCCTTGACGTACTCCTTTTCCTATTTGGAACCAGTCTGTTGTTCCATGTCCAGTTCTAACTGTTGCTTCCTGACCTGCATACAGATTTCTCAAGAGGCAGGTCAGGTGGTCTGGTATTCCCATCTCTTTCAGAATTTTCCACAGTTTACTGTGATCCACACAGTCAAAGGCTTTGGCATAGTCAATAAAGCAGAAATAGATGTTTTTCTGGAACTCTCTTGCTTTTTCCATGATCCAGCGGATGTTGGCAATTTGATCTCTGGTTCCTCTGCCTTTTCTAAAACCAGCTTGAACATCAGGGAGTTCACGGTTCACATATTGCTGAAGTCTGGCTTGGAGAATTTTGAGCATTACTTTACTAGCATGTGAGATGAGTGCAATTGTGCGGTAGTTGGAGCATTCTTTGGCATTGCCTTTCTTTGGAATTGGGATGAAAACTGACCTTTTCCAGTCCTGTGGCCACTGCTGAGTTTTCCAGATTTGCTGGCAAATTGAGTGCAGCACTTTCACAGCATCATCTTTCAGGATTTGAAACAGCTCAACGGGAATTCCATCACCTCCACTAGCTTTGTTCGTAGTGATGCTTTCTAAGGCCCACTTGACTTCACATTCCAAGATGTCTGGCTCTAGATTAGTCAACACATCATCATGATTATCTGGGTCATGAAGATCTTTTTTGTACAGTTCTTCCGTGTATTCTTGCCACCTCTTCTTAATATCTTCTGCTTCTGTTAGGTCCAGACCATTTCTGTCCTTTATCGAGCCCATCCTTGCATGAAATGTTCTCTTGGTATCTCTAATTTTCTTGAAGAGATCTCTAGTCTTTCCCATTCTGTTCTTTTCCTCTATTTCTTTACATTGATTGCTGAAGAAGGCTTTCTTATCTCTTCTTGCTATTCTTTGGAACTCTGCATTCAGATGCTTATATCTTTCCTTTTCTCCTTTGCTTTTTGCTTCTCTTCTTTTCACAGCTATTTGTAAGGCCTCCCCAGACAGCCATTTTGCCTTTTTGCATTTCTTTTCCATGGGGATGGTCTTGATCCCTATCTCCTGTACAATGTCACGAACCTCATTCCATAATTCATCAGGCACTCTATCTATCAGATCTAGACCTTTAAATCTATTTCTCACTTCCACTGTATAATCATAAGGGATTTGATTTAGGTCATACCTGAATGGTCTAGTGGTGTTGCCCACTTTCTTCAATTTAAGTCTGAATTTGGCAATCAGGAGTTCATGATCTGAGCCACAGTCAGCTCCCGGTCTTGTCTTTGTTGACTGTATAGAGCTTCTCCATCTTTGGCTGCAAAGAATATAATCAATCTGATTTCGGTGTTGACCATCTGGTATTGTCCATGTGTAGAGTCTTCTCTTGTGTTGTTGGAAGAGGGTGTTTGCTATGACCAGTGCATTTTCTTGGCAAAACTCTATTAGTCTTTGGCCTGCTTCATTCCGCATTCCAAGGCCAAATTTGCCTGTTACTCCAGGTGTTTCTTGACTTCCTACTTTTGCATTCCAGTCCCCTATAATGAAAAGGACATCTTTTTTGGGTGTTAGTTCTAAAAGATCTATAGTCCATGGGGGTCCCAAAAAGTCAAATACAACTGAGCACACAGGCACAGGCACACAGGCAGAGTTATGAAAACAATGAAGCCTGGGTGAATCATAATGAGTATGGAGAAAGGAGAATCACTCCAAGTGAGCTGATGATCAGAAGTGGTGTTAGCTCTGGGGGCATTTGCCAGTTCTGTGTGTGGACTAAGGGTCAGTGTTAGCCTACGTGGTACTGAAAGTGATACTTGGACAAACTCAAAGGCATGGATGGTTGCAGAGTTCTTGTGCACTGTGCTAATACAGAGTTCAGCTGTATTAGATGTGCTAATACAGAGTTCAGCTGTATTCAGCTGTCGTTAATGGAGGTTGCAATGGATGAGTCATAAAAATGGAAGTTATACCACAAAAGCCAAACTATAGGAGAGAAAATAATTCTCCCTCTCTGCTTCTGAGTTCTTAGCTCTCCTTAACAACAGTGAAATCCCTCTGGTGTTTCATGGATGAGGAAACAAAACACAGTAAAGGGAGGAAGTATGTACTTTCATATGTACTTGGCCACCCTCACAAAAAAACTTCAGGAATTTTGAAGCTACCAGGACAAGATGCTGGAGAGGTGAGCTGAAAATCTGTCAAGAAGTGGATTAAGTATCTTAGCATAATTTTAAGTTTCAGAAGGCAAATAGCCTAGAAGGGCCATGCCCTATAAACAGGGTAGACAGAGGGAGACTTAGAGGAAGTGTTTTATGTTTTAGCTTGGATATTTCTCATGTGAACATGAAGTATACATGTTAAAATTCTGTTTGCTTTCTTGCTTTTAATCTATCTTTTATTACAAAGGTCTCAGCTAAGTACTCAGGGCTTCCCAGACAGTTCAGCTACAGAGAACCCCTCTGCCAATGCGGGAGATGCAGGTTTGACCCCTGGGTTGGAAAGATCCCCTGGAGGAGGAAATGGCAGCCCACTCCAATATTCTTGCCTGGAGAATCCCATGGACAGAGGAGCCTGGCGGGCTACAGTCACCAAGAGTCCGACACGACTCAGTGACTGAGCTCTCATGAAGCTAAGAACTCAGAAGCAGAGAGGGAGAATTATTTTCTCTCCTATAGTTTGGCTCTTGTGGTGTAACTTCCATTTTTATGACTCATCCATTGCAACCTCCATTCTACTCTCTGCCCTAGAGCTTGACCTCTGTGAGAGCCACCAGCCGAACTCATCTGCACTCTGGGTTGACGTCTCTGGTTGACATCAGCTGGGCTCCACCGCATTCTGGCTTTCCCTTTAGGCAGAGCGACTAGAGGTTCCTGTAAATCTGTGCCTATCAATCAACTTATTTTTCATAATCTTTGCCTTTCTGCATTCAGCCTTATAGATTTTTTTTTCTAATCACACCCTCACCACCCCACACCATGTGATTTGAATTTTGATTAATTTTGTCTAGGGTCTCAGTTCCAGTTGGAAGAAGTTGGATTTCAGTAACCATTCAATCCCAGTTGTGGTGACGGACACTCCCTTATTTCAGCCCGTGATGCCTCACTATGCCTTGTCAGTTTCTGCACACACACACCCCCACATCATTAGACATCATCCTGACTGGCACAGACCTAGGTTATTGGTATGTGCTATGAAGTCTTAGAAAAGGGTTAGAGCTATTGTGAATATCACTGAATGCAAATCCAGGACCCAAAGATTTTATTTTTGAGCTTTAAATTAGGAAGGAAGAAAGTTAGAGAGGCTTACCTTCAGAGTAATCTTTGTAAAAATCTATGTAAAATAGAAGTCTGATCAGGAGATTTCTCTATTTTAACTCCTTCAAAGTAACCATCCCTTCTCTGGCAGGATTAAATTCAAACCTATTTCCTTTAACCAGGAATCACAAAGAGCTTGACCTCTTCATACCACTCTAGGCTTATTTCGCAATATGTTTATATTAGTTATATTGAACTTATGTGTCTCGGAACATATAATCCCCACATAAAATACTTCCACATTTGTCTTTTTAGATCTCCTGTATAATTTCTTCTTGTCCTTCAAAGGTGAACTCTATCTTTATTTGCTCCAAGGAGCTTTTGATTGCCCTCTGCCCCATCACATTTATTTTTTCCCATCTACTAGTAGAATAGCCTGTGTAAATGGCTATTATAGTAACTGTTGCATTGTTGATAACTTTTGGTTTATTATCTGTATTGTCACTAGTTCCTTGCATTCAGGGTCTACACCTTATCTTAATGATCTGTGTTTAGCACAATAACTTTCATACAAGGATAGTTTAATAAATGTTGAATAAGTGAAAAAATGGCTGGTGGGGGAAGGGAGTAGTATATTGCTTAATCTCAGAATGTATGAAAATAGCCCAATCTTCCTTCATGCATTTCATAAATGGAGATCAGTCTCAAGATTTCTGAGTCCTTCTTTGTCCTATTTTGCCCAGATTCCTCAGAACCATCAAGATGCTATCTTCCAGACAAATATCAACCCACTGTGTTCCAAAACACTGACTTACTGATGAAAAGATTCTACCCTAAATTCTCATCTCTTGTCTTACCTATGGAGTTAAGCTATCTAAATGCAAGTGAAAAATAATTGTCTTCTTTAAAAAAATCTTATTTATTTACTTTTGGTTGTACTGGGTCTTGGCTGCATGTGCAGACTTTCTCTAGCTGCAGTGGGCAGGAGCTACTCTCGAGTTGTGGTGCAAGGGCTTCTCATTGTGGTGGCTTCTCATTGTGGAGCACAGGCTCTAGAGCAGGCAGGCCTCAGTACTTGTGGTGTACTGGCTTAGTCGCCAGTGGAATCCAGAACTAAGCACATAGAATCAGGGATCGGACCCATGTCCCCTGCATTGGCAAGAGGGCTTTTAACCACTGGAACATCAGGGAAGTCCTTCCTTCTATCTTTCTCTTTAAAAGTTTAGATCTTTACTATTGGTAAGACTCCCTAGGAACAGAATCTGAGGCTCTGAGATTTGGTTGACTAAAGAGTGCTCTCTCATAAACATTAATTTTGAGGAACAAGAAGAGTAGAAGTGGGCACAGGTGTGGTCAAATTGTGTTGCAGTGGAAATAATGGCTTCAGTCTTTCCCATCAGGAGCTCTGAAACTGGAGAGGCCCTTCTGAATATCTCAAATAGACAGGAGGACCTGGGCTTGTGTCTCCCTACACTCTGTGGTCACTGACTGCCAACTACTGAAGGAAGGGCGCATGATGGTTGAGAAAGCCTCCTTGGATAGAGAACAAATTTCATAGTGGCATGCAGCTGTGAGCTCTCTGCAGCCAAGCTTCCCAGCTGTTAAGGATGGAGGTCTTCAATCTGGAGGATGAACCATAACATCCGCTACAATCTACCACTTGTGATACTTGCATGCATCTGTTTCACAGTCAGTGCACCTCTTCTGGGAGCAGCTCCTCCAGAATTTTGATTGGTTTCTTATCCAGGGAAAACTAAAAAGAGGAAGATCTGTGCAATGAGCAATAGCTTGTGTGACTGTAGCTGGTCTCCAGTTTGGAAGTGGTTTTCATTTCCTCTTTCTTGTACATTCCATTCCGGATTCCCCCATGCTTGACTAGAAGCTGTATTGATCTGAGCTTACCTCAGGGCCACTAAGACCCTCAACTTTGAGGAATCTGAGCCTTTGTACAGTGTCATTCTCAGGTAGTGTGCATGATCTTATCGTTCTGCCATACTTACTTCAATTTTTTTTTAATTTTTTAATTGGAGTATAATTCCTTTACAATCTTGTGTTGGTTTCTGCCATACATACAGCAATGTGAATCACCATAATTATATCCGTGTATACATTGTCTCCCTGTGAGCCTCCCGCTCCTCTCTGATCACAGCCCTCTAGATTGCCAGGTTGGGCTCCCTATGTTATATAGCAGCTTCTGACTAGCTATCTATTTTACACAGATTTTTAACAAATAAAGTATTAAAGAGTTGATACATACCTATCCTCCATTCATTGCCTTCTTCCCTTTCCAAGACTACGCATTGTCTTAAAATCAAGGTCTCATAATTTTTTGCATGGTTTCCACTCTATCTTCACATGTAGATACTTCTTTGACATACACATTCACATATCATGTAGAATCCAGACTAAGTGTCCACATCAATAAGCAAAAATGCAAAACTAATCAGTAGGAATGGAGAGAAAAATAGGAACTTCACAGAAAAATGAACCCAAATTGACAATAGAAATATTTAAATAAAATATAAGAGGATTCAGTTCAGTTCGGTTCAGTCACACAGTCGTGTCTGACTCTTTGTGACCCCATGAATCGCAGCACGCCAGGCCTCCCTGTCCATCACCAGCTCCCAGAGTTCACCCAAACTCATGTGCATTGAGTCAGTGATGCCATCCACCCATCTTATCCTCTGTAGTCCCCTTCTCCTCCTGCCTCCAATCCCTCCCAGCATCAGTCTTTTCCAATGAGTCAGCTCTTTGCATGAGGTGGCCAAAGTATTGGAGTTTCAGCAACAGCATCAGTCCTTCCAAAGAACACCCAGGACTGGTCTCCTTTAGGACGGACTTGTTGGATCTCCTTGCAGTCCAAGGGACTCTCAAGAGTCTTCTCCAACACCACAGTTCAAAAGCATCAATTCTTTGGTACTCAACTTCCTTCACAGTCCAACTCTCACATCCATACATGACCACAGGAAAAACCATAGCCTTGACTAGATGGACATTGTTGGCAAAGTAATCTCTCTGCTTTTGAATATGCTATCTAGGTTGCTCATAACTTTTCCTCCAAGGAGTAAACGTCTTTTAATTTCATGGCTGCAGTCACCATCTGCAGTGATTTTGGAGCCCCCCAAAACAAAGTCTGCCACTGTTTCCACTGTTTCCCCATCTATTTCCCATGAAGTGATGGGACTGGATGCCATGATCTTTATTTTCTGAATGTTGAGCTTTAAGCCCACTTTTTCACTCTCCTGTTTCACTTTCAACAAGAGGCTTTTTAGCTCCTCTTCACTTTCTGCCATAAAGGTGGTGTCATCTGCATATCTGAGGTTATCGATATTTCTCCTGGCAATCTTGATTCCAACTTGTGTTTCTTCCAGCCCAGCGTTTCTCATGATGTACTCTGCATGTAAGTTAAATAAGCAGGGTGACAGTATACAGCCTTGACGTACTCCTTTTCCTATTTGGAACCAGTCTGGTGTTCCAGTTCTAACTGTTGCTTCCTGACCTGCATACAGGTCTTTCAAGAGGCAGGTCAGGTGGTCTGGTATACCCCTCTCTTTCAGAATTTCCCACAGTTTATTGTGATGCACACAGTCAAAGGTTTTGGCATAGTCAATAAAGCAGAAATAGATGTTTTTTCTGGAACTCTCTTACTTTTCTGATGATCCAGTGGATGTTGGCAATTTGATCTCTGGTTCCTTTGCTTTTTCTAAAACCAACTTGAACATCTGGAGGTTCACGGTTCATGTATTGCTAAAGCCTGGCTTGGAGAATTTTGAGCATTACTTTACTAGCGTGTGAGATGAGTGCAATCGTGCAGTAGTTTGAGCATTCTTTGGCATTGTCTTTTTTGGGGATTGGAATGAAAACCGACCTTTTCCAGTCCTGTGGCCACTGCTAAATTTTCCAAATTTGTTGGCATATTGAGTGTAGCACTTTCACAGCATCATCTTTCAGGATTTGGAATAGCTCCACTGGAATTCCATCACCTCCAAAACTACAATGAGATTTTCATCTTGTATCTACAGAATGTCATAATTTAGTGAGCTCCTTGCAACCTTTTTCCCCCTTTTTCCAGTTATGCATTTAGGCTATGAATTAAATATATTTGGACTTTTTCTTTCACTCTTTTGCAATAAAGAAATCTTGTTTCACTGAACTAATGTAATTCCCAAACAGGATACTTTAAATCACTAATTTTCCCTTTTTGGTGTATAAAAATAAATACAAAGGCTTTACTTTAAAAAAGATCACTTTCAAATTTTTTTTCCATATTTTCCCTTTATATGTGAATAATTCATTAACCATTTTAATCATTATACCATCCATGCACATGTATTGATTTATAATTAGTCTATATCTTTTTTCAATTAGCAGTTGTATATATTGATTATTATTTTTTAGTACAGGACAGTCATGAAACTAACACTAGGTTCTTTTTTTTTTCTCTTGTGCTTTTAATTGGAAACTAATTTATTGCTCCTAATTTGGCAGAATGCTATTCTAAGTAAATATACTTTCACTGTTAATTTCTTTAAAATGGGCCATATAAGAAGAGCAAAAAAGTTTTGTTTTTGAAATGAGATATTTATAGTGGTTTCTCAGGTAGCTCAGTGGTTTAAAAAAAAAAAAATCCACTTGCTAATGCAGGAGACACAGTTTCAATCTTCAGTCTCTGGGTTGGGAAGATCCCCTAGAGAAGGAAATGGCAACTCACTCCACTATTCTTGCTTGGGAAATATCAGCGACAGAGAATCCTGGTGGGCTACAATCCATGGGATCACTAAGAGTCAGACATGACTGAGAAACTGGGCACACATATATGGTGAGCGGAGAGAGTCCAAGTGGAACTGATAGCCCAGAAGTAACCACAGAATCAGCCCAAATGGCCCCATCCTGTTTCTGAAATGATACTGAGTTGTTTTTCAGAGATAACTGAAAAAAACCATGAGTCACAAAGCTGAAGCACACTCAGAGGGGGAAATTTTGACCTTGAAGAGCAGAGGGAACCAAAGTTTCTATGCCTCTGCTACAAAATCAAAGAATGGGACAAGACCAGAACCTGAACTCTGGAACCCTTTTCAGAAGTGGTAGACTTACCTTTGTTCAACTAGCAATATTCTCTGCAAAATTCTCCTTCGCTGTGGCCCAGCATGTGCCTCATGGTATAAATTAAAAGGAGCTTCTCTGGTGGCTCAGGTGGTAAAGAATCTTCCTGTAATGCAAGAGACCCAAGTGCTGTACCTGGGTTGGGAAGATACCATAGAGAAGGGATCAGGAAACTACTCCAGTATTCTGACCTGGAGAATTCCATGGACAGAGGAGCCTGGTGGGTTACAGTCCATGGGGTTGCAAAGAGTCAGACATGAGTGAGCAAATAACACTCATTCAACAATATTAAATTAATAAAAGTTAAAATAAAAAATGAAAACTGACCTTTTCCAGTCCTGTGGCCACTGCTGAGTTTTCCAGATTTGCTGGCATATTGAGTGCAGCACTTTCACAGCATCATCTTTCAGGATTTGAAATAGCTCCACTGGAATTCCATCACCTCCACTAGCTTTGTTCATGTGATGCTTTCTAAGTCCCACTTGACTTCACATTCCAGGATGTCTGGCTCTAGGTGAGTGATCACACCATCGTGATTATCTTAGTCATGAAGACATTTTTTGTACAGTTCTTCTCTGTATTATTGCCACCTCTTCTTAATAACATCTGCTTCTGTTAGGTCCATATCATTTCTGTCCTTTATCGAGCTCATCTTTGCATGAAATGTTCCCTTGGTATTTCTCATTTTCTTGAAGAGATCTCTAGTCTTTCCTCTTCTGTTGTTTTCCTCTATTTCTTTGCATTGATCACTGAAGAAGGCTTTCTTATCTCTTCTTGCTATTCTTTGGAACTCTGCATTCAGATGCTTATATCTTCTTTTTCTCCTTTGTTTTACACCTCTCTTCTTTCCCAGCTATTTGTAAGGCCTCCCCAGATAGCCATTTTGCTTTTTTGCATTTCTTTTCCATGGGGATGATCTTGATCCCTGTCCCCTGTACAATGTCATGAACCTCATTCCATGTTCATCAGGCACTCTATCTATCAGATCTAGGCCTTAAATCTATTTCTCACTTCCACTGTATAATCATAAGGGATTTGATTGAGGTCATACCTGAATGGTCTAGTGGTTTTCCCTACTTTCTTCAATTTAAGTCTGAATTTGGTAATAAGGAGTTCATGATCTGAGTCACAGTCAGCTCCTGGTCTTGTTTTTGTTGACTGTATAGAGTTTCTCCATCTTTGGTTGCAAAGAATAGAATCAATCTGATTTCAGTGTTGACCATCTGATGATGTCCATGTGTAGAGTCTTCTCTTGTGTTGTTGGAAGAGGGTGTTTACTATGACCAGTGCATTTTCTTGGCAAAACTCTATTAGTCTTTGGCCTGCTTCATTCTGCATTCCAAGGCCAAATTTGCCTGTTACTCCAGGTGTTTCTTGACTTCCTACTTTTGCATTCCAGTCCCCTATAATGAAAAGGACATCTTTTTTGGGTGTTACTTCTAAAAGGTCTTGTAGGTCTTCATAGAACCATTCTACTGCAGCTTCTTCAATGTTACTGGTTGGGGCATAGACTTGGATTACTGTGATATTGAATGGTTTGCCTTGGAGATGAACAGAGATCCTTCTGTCATTTTTGAGATTGCATCCAAGTACTGCATTTCAGACTCTTTTGTTGACCATGATGGCTACTCCATTTCTTCTGAGGGATTCCTGCCTACAGTAGTAGAAAAGGTCAGTTTTCATTCCAATCTCAAAGAAAGGCAATGCCAAAGAATGCTCAAACTATCACACAATTGCACTTATCTCACATGCTAGTAAAGTAGCGCTCAAAATTCTCCAAGCCAGGCTTCAGCAATACGTGAACCATGAACTTCCTGATGTTCAAGCTGGTTTTAGAAAAGTGAGAGGAACCAGAGATCAAATTGCCAATATCCACTGGATCATGGAAAAAGCAAGAGAGTTCCAGAAAAACATCTATTTCTGCTTTATTGATGATGCCAAAGCCTTTGACTGTGTGGATCACAATCAACTGTGGAAAATTCGAAAGAGATGGGAATACCAGACCACCTGACCTGCCTCTTGAGAACTGTATGCAGGTCAGGAAGCAACAGTTAGAACTGGACATGAACACCAGACTGGTTCCAAATAGGGAAAGGAGTACTTCAAGGCTGTATATTGTCACTCTGCTTATTTAACTTCTATGCAGAGTACATCATGAGAAACACTGGACTGGAAGAAAGACAAGCTGGAATCAAGATTGCCAGCAGAAATATCAATAACCTCAGACATACAGATGACACCACCCTTATGGAAGAAGGTGAAGAGGAACTAAAAAGCCTTTGATGAAAGTAAAAGAGGAGAGTGAAAAAGTTGGGTTAAAGCGCAACATTCAGAAAACGAAGACCATGGCATCTGGTCCCATCATTTCATGGCAAATAGATGGAGAAACAGTGGAAACAGTGGCAGACTTTGTTTTGGGGGGCTCCAAATTCACTGCAGATGGTGACTGCAGCCATGAAATTAAAAGACGTTTACTCCTTGGAGGAAAAGTTATGAGCAACCTAGATAGCATATTCAAAAGCAGAGACATTACTTTGCTGACTAAGGTCTGTCTAGTCAAGACTATGGTTTTTCCTGTGGTCATGTATGGATGTGAGAGTTGGACTGTGAAGAAAGCTGAGCACCGAAGAATTGATGCTTTTGAACTGTGGTGTTGAAGACTCTTGAGAGTCCCTTGGACTGCAAGGAGATCCAACCAGCCCATTCTGAAGGAGATCAACCGTGGGATTTCTTTAGAAGGAATGATGCTAAAGCTGAAACTCTAGTACTTTGGCCACCTCATGCAAGAGTTGACTCATTGGAAAAGACCCTGATGCTGGCAGGGATTGGGGGCAGGAGGAGAAGGGGAGGACAGAGGACGAGATGGCTGGATGGCATCACTGACTCAATGGACATGAGTCTGAGTGAACTCCAAGAGATGGTGATGGACAGGGAGGCCTGGAGTGCTGCGATTCATGGGGTCGCAAAGAGTCGGACACAACTGAGCGACTGAACTGAACTGAAATAAGAAATATCAAACAAGAAACAGCCTTTACTAAAGTTGGGTAGTGGTGGGGATGGAAAGCACCTAATTACAAATTTACAGCAAAAGGGAAAACTTTTATAATTAGTTTACTCCTAATTTATAGAATTAGCTGATACACTGTTGCAGTAGCCGATATATAGTAAAACAAAGTAGCATTAGTACTTAAAGAAAATGTTTTTTCACTTTAATTGTATAAAAATTATTAATATTTAACTACATAATAACCCTTCATAGAATAATAACTTTGGGATATAATATTTCTCATTTTTTTCTTTTCTTAATAAATTGTGCTTTGTAAATTTGTCCATTTTAAATTAATATTATAAACAATATTAGTTTTTTCTTTTAAACTAATAGTTTAGGTTGCTGACCTCTTGATGAAAGAAAGTTTCACCAAATCTCTTTGGTTTCTAAAGGAAGCAGTAACATTCTGCTTTTTAATTTGTATTAGTAAAATATTGATGAAATATTTTGTATAATGTAAACCAGGTTTTATACTTATTTTGTTTAATCAGAAAATCAACCCTTTGTGAATTTCTATTTTACAGGTAAAAAAAGTTGTTCTTCAAAGTGACTGATTACAAACTCATAAAACTAGGTAGTAACCGTTTCAGAATTGAAACACAATCTGACTCCAAAATTCACACCCTTTTGACTACTGTATTGTGTACCACGGGCTTCCCTGGTGGCTCAGCGGTTAAAGCGTCTGCCTCCAGTGTGGGAGATCCGGGTTCGATCCCTTGGTCGGGAAGATCCCCTGGAGAAGGAAATGGCAATCCACTCCAGTATTCTTGCCTGGAGAATCTCATGGACGGAGAAGCCTAGTAGGTTACAGTTCATGGGGTCGCAAAGAGTCGAACACGACTGAGCGACTTCACCTTCACCTTCACCATTGTGTACCACATTTAATAAAGGTACTCCAAAGCAGAGTGCCATTAGTGGTCCAGGACACCACAGTGAAATAACATTCTTTTGCCATTTGGGAAATTCCACTTTGAATTCACAGAGACTAAAAGGAAATTGAAACAGTTTATGCCAGGACCCTTAAATGCACCAGAAAAGTTTCTTTACATTCATTATGACCAGGATCATTCTTTCTTTTCCCCTAATCTAGGGATAAGGAAGTTCCAGTTAGCTAGACATATTATAATTCAAGATGTCAATTTCTTTTCCTAAAAGAATTGTATGGTATAAAAGCTGAAAATGAATAGACATACATGGCTGAATATAGGTTGTTTTCCCAAGTGAAATCTTAAGTTGTAGCTTCTTGTTAAAGTAAGTTGATTTTTCTGTTTTATTTTTTGTTTTATTTGTAGTTCCTTTGGCCTTTTCTCTACGCTTAAAAATGAGAATCCAGTCTTACTCTCCTCTCTATGTGGGCTGCAAAATATCTGGATATAACCTTTAATTATCCTGTCAGTGACATTAGTTTTCTAATCCCTAGTGTCCAGCTTTCTTCATCAAATGACTGGCTATTTAACTTGAAGTACTTATCAGTGACCAGACTGTTTGAGAATGGAATGCATAAAACAAAATATGGAAACTAATAGAAGGACATTGATTCTCTGTCCCATCTGAAGATAGACCACATATTAAGTAATAAAGTAACTTTGCTGCTCATGACATTTCATTCCTATGGAGCTGGAATTAGCAATGCATAACCCATAGGTAGCAACATTAATCTCACAAACCATCTAGGTAGGAAACCATATGCCGACATCTTGATATTTATCGCTACCATATCAGGCCCATTGTAAAAAAATGTATTTTCAATAAATTAAGCCAAAAGTAACAAAGGGAATCAACTGGAACCTGCAATTTTGCACAAAACAAGGCTGTTTTGTTCTTTTGGTTTATTGCATCTCAGTACCAGCTTTGTCTCTCCAAAATCAAAGTCTAATATTTTCATCTATGCATGTAGCAATGAAGACTGGCAGCTCTTAAAATTTGCCTCTGTGTAACCAACATTTCTACATATGCTTTGGCACTCAGGAATGAAAATCTCAGGGAGGAATTGTCTAGAGGTCATCAAGGAAACGGTGATGGTTGAGCATTATCCCTAAGATGGCAATGCTTTTTTTCAGTTAGATGGATGCAGAGGTTGGGGTGGATAGCTTTCCTAGTAGAGAAAGATCATACACATCTTGGCTTGATGAAACAGTGTGTGCTGACAGAATGACAAGCATTTCAACATGAAAGCAGCTTTGGGGATCTGAAAGATAAATATTTGGAAATCTATGCAAGGACCATAAAAGAAAGGGGACTTTTTTGCTCTGCTAAGAGGAGTGGAATCCATCTTGTAGAACAGGGCTCTCCAACCCCCAAGGCATGGACAGATCAGTCTGTGGCCTGTTAGGAACTGGGCCATACCAAAGGAGGTGAGCAATGGGCCAGGAAGCTAACCTTCATCTGTATTTACAGCTGCTCCCCATAGTTCACATTACACCTCAGTGCCACTTTCTGTCACATCAGTGGCAGCATTAGATTCTCATAGGAATGTCAGATCAGATCAGATCAGTCGCTCAGTCATGTCCGACTCTTTGCAACCTCATGAATTGCAGCACGCCAGGCCTCCCTGTCCATAACCAACTCCCGGAGTTCACTCAAACTCACGTCCATCGAGCTGGTGATGCCATCCAGCCATCTCATCCTCTGTCATCCCCTTTTCCTCCTGCCTCCAATCCCTCCCAGCATCAGAGTTTTTTCCAATGAGTCAACTCTTTGCAAGAGGTGGCCAAAGTACTGGAGTTTCAGCTTTAGCATCAATCCTTCCAAAGAACACCAGCCCTACTATAAACTGCATACATGAGGGACCTAGATTGCACACTCCTCATGAGAATCTAATGCATGATCATCTGATTCTGCATGATACTGAGTTGTATAATTATTTCATTATCTATCACATTATACTAACGATAGGAAGAAAACTGAAAAGAGAAAGTGTTAGTTGCTCAGTCATGTCTGACTCTTTGTGACCTCATGGACTGTAACCCACCAGACTCTTCTATCCATTGGATTTTCCAGACAAAAATACTGGAATGGGTACCGTTCCCTTCTCCAGATTTTCCATACCCAGGGATCGAACCTGGGTCTCTCACATTGCAGAAAGATTCTTTTCCAACTGAGCCACCAGGGAAGCCCTCCTGGTATATCAGTTCAGTTCAGTGGCTCAGTCATGTCCAATTCTTTGCAACCCCATGGACTGCAATACACCAGGCTTCCCTGTCCATCATGAACTCCCCCAGCTTACTCAAACTCATGTCTACTGAGTCAGTGATGCTGTCCAACCATCTCATCCTCTGTCATCCCCTTCTCCTTCTGACATCAATCATTCCCAGAATCAGGGTCTTTTCAAATGAGTCAGTTTTTCGCATCAGGTGGCCAAAGTATTGGAGTTTCACCTTCAAGCATCAGTCCTCCAAATGAATATTCAGGACTGATTTCCTTTAGGATGGACTGGTTGGATCTCCTTGCAGTCCAAGAGACTCTCAAGAGTCTTCTCCAACACCACAGTTCAAAAGCATCGATTCTTCAGTGCTCAGTTTTCTTTATAGTCTAACTCTTACATCCATACATGACTACTGGAAAAACCAAAGCTTTGACTAGACAGACCTTTGTTGGCAAAGTAATGTCTCTGCTTTTTAATACCCTGGTATGTAGTGCTATATAATTTTTGTTACTATAAAATGTATAGGAGAAGGGGATGACAAAGGATGTGATGATTGGATGGCATCACCAACTCGATGGACATGAGTTTGAGTAAGCTCCGAGAGTTGGTTAATGGAGAGGGAAGCCTGTCTTGCTGCAGTCCATGGGATTGCAAAGAGTCGGACAGGACTGAGTGACTAAACCTAACTGAGCTGATTATATAATGTTATTATTTATTACTTGAGTTACACCACATTCACTTTATTAACCCCTTTCCAGATGCGAGTCACCATAATACTCAAACCTTAGGAACAGATAAGTCCATGCCCTCTGAGAGTTTTGTGTATATAAGCTGTGCAGTAAAAATTGCTAGAATATAGGCAAATGAAGTGAGGAACTAAAGAGAAGTTGCTTAGTCGGTCCGACTCTTTGCAACCCCATGGACTGTAGCCTACCAGGCTCCTCGGTCCGTGGGATTTTCCAGGCATGAATACTGGAGTGAGTGGCCATTTCCTTCTCCAGGGGAACTTTCTGACCCAGGGAATGAACCCAGGTCTCCAGAATTGCAGGCAGACGCTTTATCATCTGAGCCACCAGGGAAGCCCCACACACTGAGCATCTTCCAGGGCTCAGATAGAAGTTATTCTTTCTGGGTGGAAAAGGATGATTTTCTCTTTAACTGAGTCTTATGAATGAATGGAAGTTTCTCGGGCAGAAAAGTGGGTAGCAGAAAATATCAATGTCAAAAGTGGAATGGTATCCTGAAAGAACCTGGTTTGATATTCTGGAAAATGAATAATGTGGTTCCAGATCAGAGTATATGGGAGAGTCATTGCAATTATTAAATATAGGTACTAATTATAACAGCTTCCCTGGTGGCTTAAACAGTTCAAACTACTGCAAAATTGCATTCATTTCACATGCCAGCAAGGTCATGCTCAAAATCCTCCTAGTTAGGCTGCAATAGTATGTGAACCAAGAACTTCCATATGTACAAGCTGGATATAAAAAAGGCAGAGGAACAGAGATCAAACTGCCAACGTTCATTGGATCATGGAAAAAGTAAGAGAATTCCAGAAAAACACCTACTTCTGTTTCATTGAGTACACTAAATCCTTTGACTGTGTAGATCAAAATAAACTGTGGAAAATTCTTAAAGTGATGGGAATACTAGACCACCTTACCTGCCTTTTGAGAAACCTATATGAAGGTTAAGAAGCAATAGTTAGAACTGGACATGGAACAACAGACTGGTTCCAAATTGGGAAAGGAGTACATCAAGATGTATTTTGTCACCTGGCTTATTTCATTTATATGCAGAGCACATCAAGGGAAATGCTGTGTTGGATGAAGCACAAGCTGGAATCGAGATTTCTGGGAGAAATATCAATAACCTCAGATATGCAGATGATACCACCCTTATGGCTGAGAGTGAAGAGGACTAAAGAGCCTCTTGGTGAAGGTGAAAGAGCAATGAAAAAGCTGGCTTAAAACTCAACATTCAAAAAATGAATATCATGGCATCTGGTCCCATCACTTCATGGCAAATAAATGGGGGAAACAATGGAAACAGTGAGAGACTTTATTTTCTTGGGCTCCGAAATCACTGCAGGTGGTGACTGCAGCCATGAAATTAAAAGATGCTTGCTCCTTGGAAGAAAAGCTCTAACAAACCTAGACAGTGTATGAAAAAGACATTACTTTGCTAAGAAAGGTCACTATACTCAAAGCTATAGTTTTTCCAGTAGTCATGTGTATATGTGAGAGTTGGACTGTAAAGAAGGCTGAACACCAAAGAATTGATGCTTTTGAACTATGGTGCTAGACAGGACTCTTGAGAGTCCCTTGTACTGCAAGGAGATCAAACCAGTTTATCCTAAAGGAAATTAACTCTGAATATTCACTGGAAGGACTGATGCTGAAGCTGAAGCTCCAATATTTTGGCTACCTGATGCAAAGAGCCAACTCAGAATTAACCCTGATGCTGGGAGAGATAGAAGGCAGGAGAAGAGAGTGGCAGAGGATGAGGTGGTTTGATGGCGTCACCCACTCAATGGACTTGAGTTTGACCGTGATCCGAGAACGACAGGGAATCTTGACAGATTGTGTCATCCGTGGGGCTGCAAAGAGTCGGACACAAGTAAATGACTGAACGACAATGTAGATAGATTGCAAATGAAAGCATGTTATCTTGTTTGCAGTTGGGAATATCTATGGAGAAGTGTTCAAATAAAAAATTACAGTCACAAGAACCATGCTAAGTACCTAAAAGTAGTCATCTTCTTTATATAATCAGTTTTATACAAATTTTATACAAAAGAAGAAAGAAAAAGAACAGAGAATATGAAAAGTAGGAGAGAGAGGAACGACATAAAAAGGAATACAGACAGAGGGTAAAAAGTAAGGGAGAAAGGATATAACAGAAGAAAATCAAGATAGGTTTTATAATTAAAGATGAAGAAATGGTGGTGTGATCCCTCAACATAAAAAATGGATGAGGAAAATTAGAAATTGTAGAATAAAAACTTCTTGGGCACAGCTTAGGTAAGAATGAATATTCATTTGGAAAATGGAAACTGCAGTCTTTTGGTGCAATGAGTAGGATATCAAAAGAGGCTTTCCAAACAGTTGTGCTTTAGTACGATTAATCCTTAATGTCCCTATGTATTTACAAAGCCCTTGATGTACATATGTAATAAAATAATATATATTTCACCTGTAACTGGCTATAGGAAATATATAAGTAAAATCTCTTATCCAGCCACTAAATTTGCTACAATTGATATTTAATACATTAAAAATGACAACCAAATTTATGTAATTTTTGTCCAATGTCATCACCATCATCCCCAGTCGAATAATCAGACCCACTACATTAAGCTATCATTTCTTTGTTACATTTTTTGACTTTTCTTGCAAAGCCTTTTCCTTCTCCTCCCCCTTAATTGTGAACCTCTTCAGATGACTGGGTAATTCTTAACAAGATACATCAAAATGGAAGCATTGAAGTACAACTGTCCAGTGTTTTTAAGAGGACTTGTCCAACATATCTAGCTAATCAAGAATCTTCGGCCCACAGTCTGAGCAACACTTTAAACACCAGTCATTGGGCAAAAAAAGAAATACTCTGCTGAAAAGTTGTTTAAAATTATAGTGCATGGTTGGTGGTTGATAAGAGAGAGTTGATTCTTTTTTTCTTACCCTAAATAAAATGTTTTTTCAGGTTGGAGACTCTTTTTTTTTTCCCCTTTTTTTGTAACTATTTTTGAAGCATATTAAAGTGCTTTCCTATCTTGTAAAACTTTGTGTGGTAACTAAATCAATGGAGCTATCAAAGTTATATTAGTCCAGCTACAGGGTGAGGCAATCTGTAAAACTTAACCATAAACAAGACTACAGCAACCCAATAGAGTTCATCAAAACAGTTTATCTGAGAACACACACACATACACACACAAAATATATTTCAGATTAATTTTCTCATAGTATACCAAGAGTCATGGAGGATCAACACAGAATTAAAATGACAGAGAAAATAGAAGATCCAATCTTTTTACAACTCCCGTGTGTTCTCTTGATGTTAGGCTTTGTTAGACATGCCCTGGGACCCAATTACGTTGAATCATTTATAGATATGATTGAAAACCACGTTGATAATGTTCTTATCTACCACTGATAAGCATTTGTTCTGCTATTAAGCATCATTATCACATTTTTGTACAAAAATAAATAAATAATAATGATTGTCACATTTTCAGTGACAAGTTAAATTACAAGTGGGAAAACAAAATTTTCAGGGGATTTTTATTTGTTGAGTGCTTGTGACATCTGCTTGTTATTTGGGCTGTCAAATTATAAGGACAATTTTCCATGGGAAACTTTCTAATTCCTTCTGGGAAGAACACTTGCAATTTTTATATCTTCCACTACAAAGGAAAAGTGAGAGATGATGTTGTCATCCCAGATTATCCTACTAGGTTTTTTTCAAGTGAGATAATTAAAAGAGAGAAGTAATATTCATTTTTCTAGCCATACTTTTGAATCCTAAATTGCAATCTATTTTTAAAATTAGCATCCATCCACAAAAAGGCTCAAAATGAGGTCATTATAAATACATTACTCAATCTAAACAATGTGGTCTTTTATACAAATAGTTTTACTGTCAAAAAGCAGAGATTAGGGCCATTATTTAATAGTTTTAAGAATCTTTACAATTAAGACCAAGTTTTCAGCCCTCTTCCTCTGTGAGGACACAGCAAGATTTCCTCTGTAAATTCTCACCAAGGCCCAAAGGACCCCCACTGGGAGTCAACCTGACTGGCCCCTGAATCTTGGACTTTCAGCCTCCACAGCTAATAGGATTTATACAAACCTTCCAAATTCCCGTTCTTGAACTGATATCATCAAAATGGCAACATAGGTCATTCCTGACTTTACTGTCCCTCACAAGAAGACCAACTAGCAACTATCCACAGACAAAGCATTATTGTGAGACTCCCAGAACCCCGGAATGAGACTGAAACACCTCCATGGACTCCAGAGATCAAGAACGAATCATGAAAATGTTAAGAGGTACAGGTTCTGAATGAATTTCTTCTCCCCTAGACCAGAGCGGCCCTGGGCTGAGAGGGGTTTCCTGGGCCTATGGTTTCTCCACCAGGGAAAAGAGACCCCAAGGTAAACATCCAGCTTTCCAGAATTGCCAGACACCACTTGGGTCTCCCCTCACTGGGGCCAGTGGGGGAATCTGTGGGACTTAATAACTAGGGATCAGATAGAAACAGCTATGAGGGTAGGGCTTACAGTAACTGGGGCTCAGATCTGGGCAGACACAGTTCTTGTCAGCCTGAGCAGAGATACCAGTCAGTGTCTCTGTCCTTGTGCAGAACAAAGCTCATGGCCTTGTCGGGCCATGGAGTTGCAATGACAATTTGGGTCCCCAGTAAATGGACCATACTGGCCACTGGACCTGTTCTGTTAGTGGGAGGAGAGTCTGAAGACCCCTCCTCCTGTGGGTCCTGGTTCTTGGTTAGGACACAAGGAAAAATCTAGGTCTTACCCATTATGAGAAAGTTTATTAACAATAGAAAGAATAAGGAAAGAAAGAACAGGTTGCATGGAGTCAGACATTACTGAGCAACTGAACGCACACAAAGAAAGAGCAAAGAGGACACCTTAAGAGAGATGTGGGCCGTGCCACGGGAGGCATGTGGCCATGGAGGGCTTGGTACAGACCTTTTAAGGCAGAGTCATTTGCATAATCCAGGGGGTCCTTGATTGGTAACTGCAGGTTATATAGCAAGATGCTCTACCCCAAATGTCTTTCTCATAATTCAGTCTGTTACAATTAGATCTATGTATTCATAGAGTCTTTATGAATAATTAATGAGTCCAGTGGCCGCCAGTGGTTATTTTAGTACAGGACAGTGTGAGATGTGCACATGTGCTAGAGTAAGGAAAGTCCCACTAATCAGGCAGTGGGGTCTTTATGGCCCCCTGACTATTTTTGGAGTACTGATGGGGGTATAAAGGGGCTGGTAAAGTGCTTAGTGGGATTAGGCCGCTGTTGGTTGGTTAGCTGAAGGGGCTGCCTCTTGTTGCTCTCAGCTAACTTCCTGCCTATCAGTTCTATGTTCATGGCTGGGAAGAGAAACCTAATTGGTAGTCCTGCATAACTAGGGGGCATAGACTCCAACCCCGCCCTGAAACCATAAAACTCCTAGAAGGAAACATAGGGGAAAATCTTCATATTGGTCTTGGCAATTACTTTTTGCACACGACACCAGAAGGGCATACTTCAAAAGAAGAAATAAATAAAATGATACTACATAAAAGGTAAAAGCTTTTGCAAACTGAAAGAAACAATCAGCAAACTAAAGAGGCAGCCTATGGAATGGGATAAAATATTTGCAAGCCATATATCCAATTAAAGATTAATATTCAAAATGTGTATTATAAGAAACTCAAAGAACTCAATAACAACAACAGAACGCAATTTTATATAACAGTGAGCAGAGGATCTGAATACACCTTTTTCCAGAGAAAATATACAAATGGTCTAAAAGTACCTGAAACAGTGATTCATCATCACTAATCATCAGGGAAATGTAAATCAAATCCACAGTGAAATATCAACTCATACCTGCTAAAATGATTGTTATCAAAAAGTAAATGCTAACTAGGATGTGGAGAAAAAGAAACCCTTGTACATTGTTGTGGGAATGTAAATTGGTAGAACAATTATGGAACCAGAATAGAGATTCTGCAAAACATTAAAAATAAAGCAATCATGTGACTCAGCAATTACATTTCTGAGTATATATCCAAGGGAAGAAAATCAGGATATCAGCTATTTGATCCCCCATTTTCACTGTCCTGTTATTTAGAGCAGGCAGGACATGAAAACAACCTAAGTCAAACCAACAAGTAAACAGACAAAAATATAGGACTTCCCTGGCAGCTCAGTGGTAAAGAATCTGTTTACCAAAGCAGGAGACACAGGTTCAATCCCTGATCTGGGAAGATCCTACATGTTCAGTTTAGTTCAGTTCGTTCAGTTCAGTCGCTCAGTCATGTCGGACTCTTTGCGACCCCATGAATGGCAGCATGCCAGGCCTCCCTGTCCATCACCAACTCCCAGCGTTCACTCAAACTCACGTCCATTGAGTCAGTGATGCCATCCAGCCATCTCGTCCTCTGTCGTCCCCTTCTCCTCCTGCCCCCAATCCCTCCCAGCATCAGAGTCTTTTCTAATGAGTCAACTCTTCACATGAGGTGGCCAAAGTATTGGAGTTTCAGCTTCAGCATCATTCCTTCCAAAGAACACCCAGGGCTGATCTCCTTCAGAACGGACTGGTTGGATCTCCTTGCAGTCAAAGGGACCCCCAAAAGTCTTCTCCAACACCACAGTTCAAAAGCATCAATTCTTCGGCACTCAGCTTTCTTCACAGTCCATACATGACCACTGGAAACACCATAGCCTTGACTAGACGGATCTTTGTTGGCAAAGTAATGTCTCTGCTTTTGAATATGCTATCTAGGTTGGTCATAACTTTTCTTCCAAGGAGTAAGCGTCTTTTAATTTCATGGCTGCAGTCACCATCTGCAGTGATACTGGAGCCCAAAAAATAAAGTCAGCCACTGTTTCCACTGTTTCCCCATCTATTTCCCATGAAGTGATGGGGCCAGATGCCATGATCTTCATTTTCTGAATGTTGAGCTTTAAGCCAACTTTTTCACTCTCCTCTTTCACTTTCATCAAGAGGCTTTTTAGTTCCTCTTCACTTTCTGCCATAAAGGTGGTGTCGTCTGCATATCTGAGGTTATTGATATTTCTCCCGGCAGTCATGATTCCACCTTGTGTTTCCTCCAGCCCAATGTTTCTCATGATGTACTCTGCATAGAAGTTAAATAAGCAGGGTGACAATATACAGCCTTGACGTACTCCTTTTCCTATTTAGAACCAGTCTGTTGTCCCACAAGTAGCAGAGCAATTAAGCCACAGCTATCGAGCCTGTGCTCCAGAGTCCAGAAGCCCAAGTTTACTGCAACTTCTGAAGCCTGAGTGAAGAGAGCCACTACCATGAGAAGCCTGCTCACTAAAGCTAGAGGGTAGTCCCCACTGGCTGCAACTGGAGAAGCCTATGCAGCAATGAAGACCCAGCACAGCCACAATTAAACAAGTAAATTACACAAAGATATAGTACACGCAATAGAATTTTCTCCAGCCACAAAACTGAGACATTCACAACAACATGGTTAAATCTCAAGGGCTTTACACCGACTGAAATAAGTCAAACATAGAAAGACAAACACCCTATCTTCCCCCTTATCTGTGGAATCTAACAAAACTGAGCTCGTATTAACAGAGCAGATTGGTAACAGGGTGGGGACAGGGTGGCGTGAAATAGGAAAAATGGGTTTGGGTGCATAACATGTACACACTTCCAATTATAATTAATAATTCTGTGGGTCTCGTATACATCATGGAAACTATAGTTAAAAAAACACCATATTGTACACTTGAACGTTTCTAAAGAGTAAATATTAAAAGTTCTTTCCATAAAAATAAAATGTTAATTTTGTGAGGTGAAGGCTATGTTAACTAACCTATCATATTAAACATTTCACAAAGCATATTAAAACCTACACAGTATTGTTTGTCAATTGAATTTCAAGCTAGAAAAATAAATTGTTTTTAAAAGAGCATGGCTTTAAAAATATAAGCAATAGAAACCTAAGAGCAAATGCATACAATTATGACTACATTTCAATGAGTTTTAAAGATTTTTCTAATCATTATATTCTCTGTGATCTAAGTAGAAAACTTTTCATGAAATTGAGAGGAAAATATGTAAGCTTCTGGGTAAACTTTGGCACTTCTATGACTTATAATAGCTTTGGGCCAAAAGTTCTTAAGCAGTAGCTTCAGTGTATCTTTAAACTCAAATAGTTCATCTAGCCATTGAATCCTGATATCTTATCAGATATAAGGTCTGGTTAGTTTTCTGAGCATATCAACTTCTTGGTTATCTGGCACATCCTTTATAGTAGGAGAAATTGCTTAGTGTCCTACATAGTATTCTGCTCAAAAGGGGGGACCTCATTTAGAAAAAGGAAGTGACAACCACCTCTGGATAAATACCTGCAGACTTCATGGTTATCTTTTGAATCCAAAATATGGGAAAACGATCCATGACTCCAAGGAAAATCCAAATGGAAGAAATTTGAAAGTAGTAGCCTACTGGGATAAATGTTTAGTTCAATGTCCAGTTCTTACTGTTGCTTCCTGACCTGCATACAGGTCTTTCAAGAGGCAGGTCAGGTGGTCTGGTATTCCCATCTCTTTTAGAATTTTCCACGGTTTATTGTGATCCACACAGTCAAAGCCTTTGGCATAGTCAAGAAAGCAGAAATTGATGTTTTTCTGGAACTCTTTTGCTTTTTCCATGATCCAGCAGATGTTGGCAATTTGATCTCTGGTTCCTCTGCCTTTTCTAAAACCAGCTGGAACATCTGGAAGTTCACGGTTCATGTATTGCTGAAGCCTGGCTTGTAGAATTTTGATCATTAATCTGCTAGCATATGAAATGAGTGCAATTGTGTGGTAGTTTCAGCATTCTTTGGCATTGGCTTTCTTTGGGATTGGAATGAAAACTGACCTTTTCCAGTCTTGTGGCCACTGCTGAGTTTTCCAAATTTGCTGGCATATTGAGTGCAGCACTTTCACAGCATCATCTTTCAGAATTTGAAAGAGCTCCACTGGAATTCCATCACCTCCACTAGCTTTGTTCATAATGATGCTTCCTAAGGCCCACTTGACTTCATATTCCAGGATGTCTGGCTCTAGGTGAGTGATCACACCATCATGATTATCTTAGTCATGAAGATCTTTTTTGTACAGTTCTTCTCTGTATTCTTGCCACCTCTTCTTAATAACTTCTGCTTCTGTTAGGTCCAGACCACTTCTGTCCTTTATCAAGCCCATCTTTGCATGAGATGTTCCCTTGGTATCTCTAATTTTCTTGAAGAGATCTCTAGTCTTTCCCATTCTGTTCTTCTCCTCCATTTCTTTGCATTGATCACTGAAGAAAGCTTTCTTATCTCTTCTTGGTATTTTTGGAACTCTGTATTCATATGCTTATATCTTTCCTTTTCTCCTTTGCTTTTTGCTTCTCTTCTTTTCACAGCTATTTGTAAGGCCTCCCAAACAGCCATTTTGCTTTTTTGCATTTCTTTGCCATGGGGATGGTCTTGATCCCTGTCTCCTGTACAATGTCACGAACCTCATTCCATAGTTCATCAGGCACTCTATCTATCAGATCTAGGCCTTTAAATCTATTTCTCACTTCCACTGTATAATCATAAGGGATTTGATTGAGGTCATACCTGAATGGTCTAGCGATTTTCCCTACTTTCTTCAAGTCTGAATTTGGTAATAAGGAGTTCATGATTGAGCCACAGTCAGCTCCTGGTCTTGTTTTTGTTGACTGTATAGAGCTTCTCCATCTTTGGCTGCAAAGAATATCATCAATCTGATTTCAGTGTTGACCATCTGGTGATGTCCATGTGTAGAGTCTTCTCGTGTTGTTGGAAGAGGGTGTTTGCTATGACCAGTGCATTTTCTTGGCAAAACTTGATTAGTGTTTGCCCTGCTTCATTTCGCATTCTAAGGCCAAATTTGCCTGTTACTCCAGGTGTTTCTTGACTTCCTCCTTTTGTATTCCAGTCCCCTGTAATGAAAAGGACATCTTTTTTTGGGTGTTAGTTCTATAAGGTCTTGTAGGTCTTCATAGAGCTATTCAACTTAGGCTTCTTCAGCAATACTGGTTGGGGCATAAACTTGGATTACGGTGATATTGAATGGTTTGCCTTGGAAACGAACAGAGATCATTCTGTCGTTTTTGAGATTGCATCCAAGTACTGCATTTCGGACTCTTTTGTTGACCATGATGGCTACTCCATTTCTTCTGAGGGATTCCTGCCCGCAGTAGTAGATATAATGGTCATCTGAGTTAAATTCACCCATTCCACTCCCTTTTAGTTTACTGATTCCTAGAATGTTGATGTTCACTCTTGCCAACCCTTGTTTCATCACTTCTAATTTACCTTGATTCATGGTCCTGACATTCCAGGTTCCATGCAATATTGCCCTTTATAGCATCAGACCTTGCTTCTATCACCAGTCACATTCACAGCTGGGTATTGTTATTGCTTTGGCTCCATCCCTTCATTCTTTCTGGAGTTATTTCTCCACTGATCTCCAGTAGCATGTTGGGCACCTACTGACCTAAAGAGTTCATCTTTCAGTATCCTATCATTTTGCCTTTTCATACTGTTCATGGGGTTCTCAAGGCAAGAATACTGAGGTGGTTTGCCATTGCCTTCTCCAGTGGACCACATTCTGTCAGACCTCTCCACCATGACCCGCCTGTCTTTGGTTGCCCCACGGGCATGGCTTAGTTTCGTTGAGTTAGACAAGGCTGTGGTCCTAGTGTGATTAGACTGACTAGTTTTCTGTGAGTATGGTTTCAGTGTGTCTGCCCTCTGATGTCCTCTTTCAACATCTACAATTTACTTGGGTTTCTCTTACCCTGGGCATGGGGTATCTCCTCACGGCTGCTCCAGCAAAGCGCAGCCATTGCTCCTTACCTTGGACGAAAAGTATCTCCTCATTGCTGCCCTTCCTGACCTTCAACTTGGGATAGCTCCTCTAGGCCCTCCTGGGCCCACACAGCCACTGCTCTTTGGACATGGGGTTGCTCCTCCCAGCCGCCGCCCCTGCTGCCGAGCACAGGGTGGCTCCTCCTGGCTGCCACCCCTCACCTTGGACCACTCCTCAGTAACCCCCTCCAAATACCATCATTCTGAGGGTTATGTTTAAACATATAAATTGGTGCAGGGACAGAAATTTAATCTATAGCAGTCTCTGATTCTGGAACATAGCAAACAGTCATAGAATAGTTAAGACTGCTTTTTCAGAAACATAGCAGCAGGTTCTCCATCTAAAAATTCCTAAAAAGCTGTAGGGTGAGAAAAAGAAGGGAGTGTGCTCTACACACACAGCCTGCCTTTGAAGCAGTACCTAATAACCCACGGCAAGAGTATTTTAATGAGGTATCACTCTCTTATCCATTCATTCATTTACTCAGTCTTCCATTTCAGGCATTATGCAAATGATGGGATGCAGAAAAGAATAAAATACTGCTTCATACTCAAAACCATTATCTAGTAATCTAAGAAGCAAATTATCCTGAGTTAAATGAACTATTAAAATTCAATATAATCACAATAAATTTTAAAACAGTATTCTTTTCATCCTCTGCCCTATAGCTTGAAACTGAACTCCATATGCTTCAGACAGAATAGTTACTTCAAGAATCTTTAAGTCATGGAGTGATTTATCCACATGTCAAGATAAAATAACAAAATCAAAATTAAAAACAAAAACAAAAAATCTACTGATGATGGAACTTGTTGATCTAATTCATTCAGACTATTTGCCTCAATTAGTTGCCTATGAGACAGTAACACTAAAATCATATTTTTAAGTAAAAATTAAATCCCTTTTGAAAAACACTATAAAGTGTCCACAAGGTAAAATAATTCAATGTACTAGTTGTCATAGTTTTTAAAGGTGAAGTATTTAACACAATATATAATTAAAGGCGTTAATTTCATTATATGCAATAGTCACGCATGGATGTGAGAGTTGGACTGTGAAGAAGGATGAATGCTGAAGAATTGATGTTTTTGAACTGCGGTGTTGGAGAAGACTCTTGAGAGTCCCTTGGACTGCAAGGAGATCCAACCAGTCCATTCTAAAGGAGATCAGTCCTGGGATTTCTTTGGAAGGAATGATGCTAAAGCTGAAGCTCCAGTACTTTGGCCACCTCATGCGAAGAGTTGACTCACTGGAAAAGACTCTGATGCTGGGAGGGATTGGGGGCAGGAGGAGAAGGGGATGACAGAGGATGAGATGGCGGGATGGCATCACCAACTCGACGGACGTGAGGTTTTTGTTTTGTTTTGTTTTTTACTTTATTTTACTTTACAATACTGTATTGGTTTTGCCATACATTGACATGAATCCACCACAGGTGTACATGAGTTCCCAATCCTGAACCCCTCTCACACCTCCCTGAGTGAACTCCAGGAATTGGTGATGGACAGGGAGGCCTGGCTGCTGTGATTCATGGGGTCACAAACAGTCGGACACGACTGAGCAAGTGAACTGAACTGAACTAAACTGGCATAACAAAAGGCAAAAGGAGAAGGCAAAAGTCCACGGAGTCACAAACAGTCGGAGGAGACTTAACGATGGAACAACAAAATACTATAACATTAGATACAATGATAAAATATAATCTCTTAACTGGTAAGTTTATTTAATAAACCATCTTTTCACTTTTCAATAATAATTAAATCTCTTTAAAAATCATATGTTTCTAAAGATGTGTCCACGGATCCCCAGCTTGCCAGATACCCTAGATTGAGAGAAATTCAGATCATCTACCATATACAGGCAATGCAGTACATTAGAAAAGACTATAGTTCTAGCCTAGCAATGCTAATTATTAGTGAAGTATCCCATAATAACTCTGAACCTCAACTTTCTTCTATGTAAAGTGGGACTATTAATGTCTAACTAATGCAACCTATCAGATATTTATTTATTCCTCAAAGTAACATTGCACAAAAGTTGTACTCATTTAAGAAATTGTAGAAATTTTGGCACCGAATATTTAAACAGAATGCACAGTCACACAGATAGGAAGTACTTCTTGGCACTAAATATTAAAGTACTTATACTCTTCTTAAACCACAAAATGATAAGATAGTTGGAAGTCTTGCTTTATTAGTAATAATTTATTGTTCCTCCTGCCAACACTGATACTGCACTTGGAGGAATGACCCCTGTCTATCTTCTTTTCTGAATACATTTCCATGCAACTCACTGTCAGGCTGTGAACATGTATTAGTCATTGTAATGTCCAACATTTTGTGACCCTGTGGACTTTAGCCCACCAGACTCCTCAGTCCATGGGACTTACCAGGTAAGAATACTTAAGTGGGTAGCCATTCCCTTCTCCATGGGATCTTCCTGACCCAGGTATCAAACCTGGGTCTCCAGCATTGTAGTCAGATTTTTTACTGTCTGAGCTACCTGGGAAGCCCCAAATCCCAAAATACGATGACTTAAGGTGTCTATTTCTCTCTCATGTAACAGTTAGAGGTACATAATCCAAGGCTCTAAAAGAACAGATCTGCCTTCCTCAACAGCAAGTCTCAGTCTCAGGTTCAAGTTTCTTCTATCTCAGCCATAGAAATGGACAAAGAAGCCAGGGCAGTATGTGGCCAGATTTTTTGTTTATGTTTTTTTTTACAGGATTAAACTTGATTGTCATACATAACTTCTCATATACCATTAATAAAATTGGTAAAACTTGTACTGTATACACCAAGTTACAAAAGACACTGAAATATATAGTTTTTGTTTTTGTTTTCAAAGTTGCCTTCACTAACGTGGTTTAGTCATTAAAGTGAAAGAGTGGAAGCATGAACATTAGACAGCCTCTGGCTTTCTGCCACATTCACCATTCAATGCAAATGAAAATATTAAATGCCTGTTAGATGTATATATTGGACTTCCCTGGTGGCTCAGACGGTAAAGCGTCTGCCTACAATGCTGGAGACCCGGGTTCAATCCCTGGGTCGGGAAGATCTCCTGGAGAAGGAAATGGTAACCCACTCCAGTATTCTTGCCTGGAAAATCCCATGGACGGAGAAGCCTGGTAGGCTACAGGCCAGACAGCCTCTGGCATTCTGCCACATTCACCATTCAATGCAAATGAAAATATTAAATGCCTGTTAGATGTATATATTAAGCTAGATTCTTTGAACTTTATAGAAATGGTCTCAAACTGATGCAGATGCCGCTCTGCTTGGCAAGAGTTCTAGCTTTAAATTTAGGGAATTAGTGCTATTCTGCTCCATTTTAATGTAATGTTCAAGGGTCATGAAGTGAAAAAATTAAGACATAGGGCATGAATAATATTAGACTAATGTTGGTTCTTCTCCACAATAAAGTGAAGATCTGTTAACGGATGGTGAAAGTTTAGTGGAATATTGAGGCCTTTGGGGATGTAATAATGAAGGTAAATATAGATTTAAATTGTGTTTAACAGGTCTACAGTGATCAAAGATTCCTAAAGAAGTGGACAAGCTCATGTTTTTCAGCAGGATACACTGTGTTTCCTTGGCCCTCCTTCCTTCAGCTCTGACATGTAGACCTGAATACCTAAGCAGATTGTTCTCACTCCTTTTTACTGTCTATTTGCTAATCTTATGAGCTAGAGTTCATTTCTAGAGAATGTGGTCACTGCAAGATGTAGACATATGAAAGATTGTAGGCATTTATAGAATTTATGTCAATTTATAGGTCATTTATCCTGCTGGGAATTTTAGAATATATTGTAATATTTATTCACACTTAAAAAAATTGAGTGCCATTTTTATTGCTCAGTGCAAGAGAGTATATTCCAGTCTCATTATGTCTTATACCAAAATTAATGCCATGACTATAGCATTTGGCTACTTTAAAATATCTAACAGTGGTTAAAACTTAATCTGCCTTTTCTTTAATTTAGAATGTTAACTTCATCTTATCTCTTAAATTCTTTCTGATACCTGCGCTATGCACTAGAAGCCTGAACAAAATTCTGATTATTCTTCCATTTTATCAGTATACCTTGTTACAGCATAATATCTGGTTCTTGAAAATTACTTTGGGGGGTGTTTTACACAGTGTGTAAATTATTTGGGGGGTGTTTTTATATGTGTATGTGCTAGGTTGCTTCAGTTGCAACTGAGTCTTTGCGACCCTGTGTACTGTAGCCTGCCAGGCATTTCTGTCCATGGGATTCTACAAGCAAGAATATTGAAGTGGGTTGCCACACCCTTCCAGGGGATCTTTTCAACCCAGGGAGCCATCCTGTGTCTCTTAGTCTCCTGCTTTAGCAGGTTGGTTCTTTACTGCTAGTGCCATCTGGAAAGCCAATACAATGTGAAAATCTATTAAATAAACAATATTTGCCTAACAAATTGACACTAGCACTAGAAATCACCAACTGAAATGAAAAGATCCCTAATTTCTGACTTTCTCAACCAACTAAATGCATGACATTTGGGATTTTACTTATGCTACTAATCTTCATTTCCTCTTTTGTTAACAGGGATTATAATACCTCTCTAATTATCTTAAGCTGTTGTTTAGATCGGTTCAGTCACTCAGTCGTGTCCGACTCTTTGCGACCCCATGGACTGCAACACGCCAGGCCTCCCTGTCCATCACCAGCTCCTGGAGTTTACCCAAACTCACGTCTATTGAGTTGGTAAGCCATCGAACTGCCTCATTCTTTGTTGTCCCCTTCTCTTCCTGCCTTCAATCTTCCCCAGCATCAAGGGCTTTTCCAATGAGTCAGCTCATCACATCAGGTGGCCAAAGTATGGGAGTTTCCGCTTCAGCGTCAGTCCTTCCAATGAACATTCAGGACTGATTTCCTTTAGGATGGACTGGTTGGATCTCCTTGCAGTCCAAGGGACTCTCAAGAATCTTCTCCAACACCACAGTTCCAAAGCATCAATTCTTCAGCACTCAGCTTTCTTCATGTTCCAACTCTCACATCCATACATGACTACTGGAAAAACCATAGCCTTGACTAGATGGACCTTTGTTGGCAAAGTAATGCTTTTCAATATGCTGTCTAGGTTGGTCATAGCTTTTCTTCCAAGGAGTAAGCATCTTTTAATTTCATGGCTGCAATCACCATCTGCAGTGATTTTGGAGCCCCCCAAAATAAGGTCTGCCACTGTTTTCACTGTTTCTCCATCTATTTGTCATGAAGTGATAGGACCGAATGCCATTATTTTAATTTTCTGAATTTTGAGCTTTAAGCCAACTTTTTCACTCTCCACTTTCACTTTCATCAAGAGGCTCTTTAGTTCTTCTTCACTTTCTGCCATAAGAGTAGTGTCATCTGCATATCTGAGGTTATTAATTTAGATAGCCAACTGAAATAAGATAAATCCATTGACTTTAAATAATGAAAGTAGACTATTATATTGGAATAGATTGAAGGATATAGGCATTTAATTCTTAATAAATTCATTGGCTTTAAATTTACAATAAATATTTACAGAATGAATATTATGTTAAGCTCTGTACTCATCAAGTTTAAAAAGTTTAACATGCAAATACCTTTGCCATATTACCAAAGAATGCTATTAAAAAGTCTTATTTCCAAGACAAATTAATAGCTATTATAGGAAAAAAAAAAAAACTTTATGGGATCAAATAAGGCTGTAAAGATTATATTAAGTCAAATTAAACAAGGTCCTTTAAATTAGTTAATCTCAGAGCTTCTATTAATAATGTATTTTTACATGCATTGAGAGTCTCCAAGATAATATAGTAGGAAGAGTTTTTCCTTCTTATTTCAAAGGTTACCTCTTAATGCTATTATTATTCTTTGGATCAAACTTTAGGAAAGTTTTATTTTATCCTGAACTCAAACTAATTTCCATAACACATAATGTAACTTGGGAGAAGTGGAAGTGAGCTGAGGTTCAGAATTAAGTGCCTATATCCTTCAACCTATTCCAATGCAATAATCTTCTTTCAATATTTAAAATTTTAATGATTTAAAAATTTCTCAATTCTAATCTTAAAAATAACCATCTCCTCTGGTTTATGCATTATTTTCTTATCTTCCTTTCTCTCACACATTTTTCCTGTTGAGACTGCAAAACCAAAAGTGTTTGAGAAATTTAGATTCTACTTCCTTAGCACAAGCTCCCCAACATCTTTCCAATAAAACAAGAATGAGAAGGAGAGAGAAACACATGTCATATCTGGAAGTTCTAAGGTCATAAAAATTGTAGAATAATGTAGCCATTGAAAATTTGGATCATGGGCATCTCAAGACAAACTACAGAACACCATTTTATTTTGCACAAATTCAATTCCTTTAGGTAAATATGAAATCAGAAGCCAGGAAAGCTACTGACATCACTGTGCGGAAGTTCTGTCCTCCAATATTCAGCCAAGGACACGGAGCACACCTGGAGAATACAATGCAACTGAAGCCAGCCCTTACCCACTAGGGACACCGCATTGAGCTGGCAGAAGCTATTCCACTGGGCTCAGTAAATTAAAAAGCACAGCAAGGAAATAAAAGCTTATTTTAAAATAACTGTTGCATGTTCTAGAGTAAGACAAGCATCATCTCTCAAGAATAGACAGAAAGTGATTTGACAAGTTTTGTTGAATGATAAAGGGATTTTCTACGATACCTTGTAAGTTGGCCAACACTTCTAAGGTGCTGTCACCACAAAGTCCGTGAAAAGAATCTTTTTCCAGCTTAGATACACAATTAAAGCTGTCAAATCTTCTCCTCTCTTGCAAAAGGTTAGGAAGGAGGGATAGATGCAATTGCACTGTTTCCTGACAAACTGCTTCCAATTTCCCTTCTAAATCAGCCCCATGCTTTCATAATACCTACAATTATAGAAGCATAGGATTGCACTAGTGAGTTTATAAGAGGCAAAACAAATAGTCACTTGTCAATTCTTTTCTGCTTTGACCTTTCATGGCATTTGCTACTGTTAAATATCTGCCTACTTGGGGAAGCATTCTCCTCTACTAACTTCTCTAAAATTTGTTTTTTCCCTTTCTTTAATAATTTTGCTTGTTCCTTTTTTGATCCTCGGGAGCAAAGCTTGGAGTTAATTGTACTTCTCAAATTATTATTCACATTTTTTACATTTTTCATCTTTTCAATTATTGTGTATTATATACATGAACATGTGCACACATAGGTTACTATTCATTTATTATTTTATATCTTTTCATTCTCCATTCACACTCTCCTTAGTTCCCCCAAGAAAATGTAATAATGTATTCTATATATTTTATTGAATTTGTATATATCCTTTTAAAATGCGTAGTTTGATTCATTTGTTATGTTTTTAATTTACCTAATATTTTGTTTAAAAATTTGTATTGTATTTAAAAGACATCACTAAGTATTTCAGATCCAAACATGATCTGTAGCTATCACATGGCACTCCACGGAGTAACAGTCAACTTTTACAAGGTTGTGCTAGAATAAAAATAATAATAATAATCTGAATTCTAGTAGCTCATAAAAATGAAAGCATAATTTTTTTGCATTGCATATCTGTGGTCTACACCCCTTCACACTGGGGTCTAGGTGAAGGAAGAGCCCCTCTATAGAAACAAGCCATACCTGTGAAAGAGGAAAAAGAGGTACAAAAGACCCACACCATAGTTTCAAAGTTTCTGCTTAGAAAGAATACACGGCATGTCCACTGATATTACAGTGGTCAAGATAAGTCATATTTCCAAGTGCGAGAAGGTTTGGGTGGGAAATATAGTCTCATAGGATGGACCCAAGGAGGAGAATATTGTAAGGAGTAGAGTGAATTTTTTTTTTTTTAACAATAACATATCTGCCACATGTGTTGCTTTGACTCTTCTGTCCATTGTGGTTATCTACTACCCACCTTGCATTTAGCAGTTGTGACCACTTGGCCTCCACTGCTCAAGAATCCAGTTATCACTCCCATTGCCCTTGCTTCCCATTTCAGTGACCACAGTGCCCACTGTGAGAGCTGGCCTACAGAGAACAGCCATCTTAGAATTCTTCAAGAATGCTTCAAACATTTTTCTTACACTTATGGGGAAAATTATGTCTTCTGAGTCTTCTGAAGGTGGGTGAGTAGGTCTCAAATGAAAAATCTACTGCAACATTCCAAGCTCCTCATATCTCTGAATCCTTTCCTCTATAGTAAACAACGACCCATCTGGGCTACCTTTTGGTCCATGTTTCAGTCAGCCAACCAATCAACTGACTAATTAGACCACTTTCTAACTTCCTGAGTTGTATTCAATATTAAAGATAGCATCTCTGCATATCGGGTTCACAGAAATACATTTATTCGGATCTAATTTCATGTTTTTTTCCATCATTATCAGTTCAGTTCAGTTCAGTTGCTCAGTCGTGTCCGACTCTTTGCGACCTCATGAATTGCAGCACGCCAGGCCTCCCTGTCCATCACCATCTCCCGGAGTTCACTCAGACTCACGTCCGTCGAGTTGGTGATGCCCTCCAGCCATCTCATCCTCTGTCATCCCCTTCTCCTGCCCCCAATCCCTCCCAGCATCAGAGTCTTTTCCAATGAGTTAACTCTTCGCATGAGGTGGCCAAAGTACTGGAGCTTCAGCTTTAGCATCATTCTTTCCAAAGAAATCCCAGGGTTGATCTCCTTCAGAATGGACTGGTTGGATCTCCTTGCAGTCCAAGGGACTCTCAAGAGTCTTCTCCAACACCACAGTGCAAAAGCATCAATTCTTNTCAGAGCCATTTAGCAGCCTGAAGACTAAGTGAGGACTTAGCAGCATGAGAACTAAGTGAGGACTTAGCAGTGTGACCAGAGTCTTCAATCTTAAAGGCAGGGTTACTTATCTAGTTCTGTCTGCCAGCCCAGAAGGAATGAATGCAGCACAGAAGCTCTATAATCATTTTACCAGAAAGCAGTGCACGTTGCTTCATCAAGAGGGCATCCCTCTCAAAGAAGGAGAATGGAGGGACCATTTTGAGGACATAGACATAGATTCTATTTTCCAGAAAAACATGTACTCATGAAACATACCTAATTTTAAGATAAAATTAACATTTGAGAGAAAAGATTATTTTTTTAATCCTGTTAAATGCCTTTTAAAAAATGGGCCTACCTCTTTGTTCCAATCTTAAAGGAGAGCCTACCCTTACCAATCCATACCATAAATTATATGATACTGATTTTATTGTCACACTTTGAAAATACTCTCAATTATGTTTATCATGGCCTGTAAATTTTCAGAATAACATTTGGAGACCAAGTCACTACTCAGAGTAAGGAAAATAGAGGTCTACATAGAGAGGTTAGCACCCATTAATGGGCCCAGTGTTTAGACCTAAGAAACCTTTGTAAGACAACTCTCATGTAAAGCAAACAAAACAAGCTCTCAAATAATAGTTCAAAATGAAAATTCAAAATGGCAGGCTGTGTAGCTCAAAGTGAAGACTCTATTTAAAAATTCCACTTGTCCTGTCAGTCTCTTTAGGCATGTGTGACTCTTTGTGGTCCCATGGACTGTAGCCCACCAGGCTCCTCCCTCCGTGGGATTTCCCAGACAATAATACTGGAGGGGGTTGCCATGCCCTCCTCCAGAGGATCTTCCTGACGCAGGGATCGAACCCGTGTCTCTTATGTCTCCTGCATTGCATGAGGATTCTTTACCACTGAGACACTGGGGAAGCCCAGTGTCCTCAAATGGTACATGTTTGTAAAAATCCAGCCACAGTCAGCCCTCTGTATCTGCTGAGGATGTGGATCCCATGGATGCAAGTGGCCAATTGTTCTTCGCCATTTTACATAACAGACTTGAGCATCCCTGAATTTGGGTGTGCACAGGTGGGGGTAGTAGTCCTGGAACCAACCCACCTGATACTGGGGGACAATTATATACTTAGCCATAAAAATTCTCTAGTTGAGCAGAGTACAGCTTTGGCATATTAGCCCAGTAACTCCCAACTATAGACCTGAAGCTGCATGCATCCCTAAATCAGTACATTGGGACTCACTGGCTCCAGTTGTATTGGTGCTACTTGCAGAGTCAACATGTTGTTTAACCCAGACAAGCCAAGGTACTTTGCTCCTGGGAAGGGGTAAGGAGACAAAGTGACTGTTTTGCTCTCATTTTCCTCATAGTACATTAGAAACAAAGCATAAAGTTGGCTGGGATCAGGGTTTGCATTGCCCACAGCAACTCAACTTTGATGTAACCAGATGCCATAACAATAGCAACAGGGAAATATTGGAATTTTGAGATTAACATGCTACTGAAATTTACTGAATGTAGCACACTTTGTGGGGAGTTGCATATTGTAGGTATTTCCTTTATTTTTTAAATGGCAATGTAAATCAGGCTACGGAAAGAAAGTTAATTTATTGTATATAATGGCTGCTACTTCCTTGATCTACATCTATAAATGTGTGTTATGAAACCAAATGCGCTAAATCAGCTTGATTGTCCACCGAATGGATGGAAATTGGACTATCATAATGCTATCTTCAGATTTGCACAGCTGTTGGAATATTGAGCTGAATTAGGAGACCAGAGTCACAGCCTCTGTTATTAAAATCATGATGCGATCTCAGTCAGGTCTTAAAAGGGATCCTGGGTCTCAGATTCTAAATATTTTTAGTGCTGGAGGCTGAACTGTTCCAGCTCCATTCTAGGCTTCTGGGATATTTAGGGTTAAGTTTATCCCCACTTTGGCTCTGGAGGGTACTTACGAGGTCCTGTGGAATGAGAGAGAGTCACACTGTGGGATCCCTGGATTAATGAGGTGGTGGCATGTACGACTGGGGGTCTCCTTACAGGCTTTCCTCTGGTCAGGGAGCTGCTGTCACTGTACTGAGTAAGGCCCTGAGCCCTATCCTGTCTGTATTGAAGGGAAATGTAAGGGTCTCAGGTTACTGAGGCAGTGTACCTGTAAGTTCTTCTCAGATCCTGTGCCTTAGTCGCAATAAACAGATTCTTGGTGTCTTCCTATGACTAACCCCTTGCATTTTTCTCCACACCCAAGCTGGAATCAAGATTGCTGGGAGAAATATCAATAACCTCAGATATTCAGATGACACCACCCTTATGGCAGAAAGTGAAGAGGAGCTAAAAAGTCTCTTGATGAAAGTGAAGAGGAGAGTGAAAAAGTTGGCTTAAAGGTCAACATTCAGAAAACGAAGATCATGGAAACTGGTCCCATCACTTCATGGGAAATAGATGGGGAAACAGTAGAAACACTGTCAGACTTTATTTTGGGGGGCTCCAAAATCACTGCAGATGGTGACTGCAGCCATGAAATTAAAAGACGCTTACTCCTTGGAAGAAAAGTTATGACCAACCTAGATAGTATATTCAAAACCAGAGATATTACTTTGCTAACTAAGGTCCATCTAGTCAAGGCTATGGTTTTTCCTGTGGTCATGTATGGATGTGAGAGTTGGACTGTGAAGATGGCTGAGCGCTGAAGAATTGATGCTTTTGAACTGTGGTGTTGGAGAAGACTCCTGAGAGTCCCTTGGACTGCAAGGAGATCCAACCAGTCCATTCTGAAGGAGATCGGCCCTGGGTGTTCTTTGGAAGGAATGATGCTAAAACTGAAGCTCCAGTACTTTGGCCACCTCATGTGAAGAGTTGACTCATTGGAAAAGACTCTGATGCTGGGAGGGATTGGGGGCAGGAGGAGAAGGGGACGACTGAGGATGAGATGGCTGGATGGCATCACTGACTCGATGGACGTGAGTCTGAGTGAACTCCAGGAGATGGTGATGGACAGGGAGGCCTGGCGTGTTGCGATTCATGGAGTCACAAAGAGTCGGACATGACTGAGCGACTGAACTGAACTGAACTGAACTGAAGAGCTCATTCCTTGTCTATTATCCACCCTTCTTTTATCAGAGAGCTGAGGTCTCTGTCTTAGCTTCTACTTGATGTCCTTTTCCTTTGAAGACTAGAATTCTGTCATTCTTTTCAGTCTTCAGGTCTGAGCTTGGCCACTGCCAGAACCTTCTGGATTTGATATCTGCCTGCAGAGATCTTCACCTATAGCTCATGCCTCCTCCCTACTGTTCACACAGCCCCTGGTTGCCTGCTATTGGCCCTCACTGAGGCTGCCACCTGCCTTGACTTGTCCTCTGACTACTGCTCATTACAAGACCCTCATAACGTGTCTCCATTTGCTTTGTGGGAACATCACCCTGTTACTCACCCACTTCTGGGCCTTTCTGATACTATTAGCCTCTACTTCTCATTTGTCTTTGGTGACTATACCCTCAGAGCCTTCCTGGGCCCATCTGGTCTCTAGGTCTTGGACCTCCCCACACTGGTCTATCCCAACATCAGTTGATGTCCAGTTAGAACCTATAAAATCTGTGTGGGCATTCTTGGGCCAGGTTTTCCCACCTGGGATCATCCCTCAGGATGGAAACTATTGTATCCAGATTCAACCAGTATGTGCTAGTTAACAAACAGCCTTATAAAACTTTTCAGTCAATGACTTGGTAGGATAAACTGAAGTTAAAATTATGAGATGGACAATGAGGGAGAATTTCCAAATCTCTGTAGCCTATGGTAAGGAGAAGAGATGCTATTGGAAATTTTTGAGCCAGGAAGAGATAATTAGGTGAAAAGTGGAAAATGTCCTTGTGATCTGTCGAGAAGCAAAGTTGCACATGAATTTAAGGTGAGGCTGTTATTGTTATTAGTAGTCAGCCTAGTAGTATTCAACTCCGTGCAAAGGAGCAACTGGCTTGATGAAATAGCCCAGAATCCCAGCTGCCATAGCAGGCACATGGATACTGGCTAACTACATGCCCTTTTGCTGAGGACTTATTCTTTCTGAACCTCAATTCCCTCATCTGCCAAATGAGGCTTTGTGGAGCTCATATTAATATCTTTGTTCATTCATAAGCTCTCAGGGTGGCATCAAGAATATCAGTTAGTGGACGTGGATGTGAAAGTGTTTTAAGAACCAATGATGCATCTTACAAATTTTTGGTCCTCCTTCCTAGGCGGGTGGGAGCCATAGACATGGAAACTCTTGTCCAGCATTGGTGGGCAGCAAAGATTGAGATCAGTGTTCTGAGGGAAGAGCAGGTCAGAAATAAGGCACATGGCCTGACCTGGAGCCAGAGGAGATGAGGGAGACAATACAGAGCTGAGGGCTTTGAGGAGCCATAAGAGCTGATGCACAGGGAAGTTTGAAGGAGAGGAATTTCCTGAGCTGGAATACAGGGCCAACAGCCTTCTTTTTGCTTAACACTTGCTGTTGCTGGTCTAGCAGCTTGGACTGAAGCTATTTTGTAAGCAGTTAATAGAGTAGAAGAAGAGTAGACCAAAAGTGAGGGATTATTCTTATAAGGTTTGGCAGGATTTAGGGACCAGGGAAAGGGGACAAGGCCAGTATCAGCTAGCCCAAGGTAACCCAATTCAGAGAAGAATGGTAAGTGTCCTAGGTGAACAACAAAGGTGGGCTGCATTTCGACACTGTGATGATTACTTTTATGTGTCAACTTGGTGCCCAGTTGTTTGGTCAAACACTAATCTGGTTGTTGCTATGAAAGTATTTTTTATATGTGATTTAAATTTGAATCAATTGACTCTGAGTAAAGCAAATTGCCCTCCATAATGTGGGTGGGCCTCATCCAATTAGCTGAAGGTCTTAAGATGAAAGAAAGGTTTCCCAAAGAAAAAGAAATTCAGCTTCAAGACTGTAACATAGAAACCTTACCTGAGTTTCTAACATGCCTGGCCTGCCCTGCAGATTTTGAGCTCAGGACCACAGCATCAGTTCTTACCTGAATCTCTAGCCTGTTGATCTGCACTATGAATTTCAGGTTTCTAGCCCTTGCAACTACATGAGCCAATTCCTTAAAATCACCCCCCTATGTACATACATATACATACACACACACACACACACACACACACACACATACATAAAACCGAATACATGTATATTTCCATGCACTATTTATTTACTATAAAAAGTAATTAATAGGTATGTGTATATACACATCAGTATCTACCTATCCTGTTGGTTTGTTTTCTCTGGAGAATCCTGACTGAAACAGATACATAAAGATGGCAGAGTAGCTTAGAGCAGAGCAGTTGCAGAATTGTTGAGAGCCTTAAGTGAGTTGCCATTGTGGGTTCTTTTACCAAATTTGTCAGTGAGTCACAAAGTATTGAGTCTCTGCTGTGTCTACTGAGTGAGTATCTATTGTGCCTTGGAAGCTGTCCAGCACCACTGTGATCAGCTCAGATCCCTGACAGGTCAACCCAAAGCTTGACTGAAAGGCTCTCACGTTTGCACCCGAGAAGTTTTACTCCCCTGAGGAGAACACCGAAGGCCAGGCATTCTCTACCAGGGGTTAGGGATCTGACTAGAGAGGGCTCCCAGGTCTTTCAGGCTGATAATGGAGTCAGGGGACTTCTGAGGGTCCTTTCACTCAGACTAACTAGAGTCAGTGCCATCAACAGTTACCACTCATTTGGTTTAGCTTTCCATGGTACAGGTGAGCCCTGGAAAGGAGAAGCCCTTCTCCAGGCCACACAGCAAGCTGGTGGTGCAGTCAGGCTGAGCATTCAGATTGTCACACAATAAGTCAGGAAGAAAGGAGAAGGAAAGAGAAGCCCAGATTCCCCTTGTGCTTTTTCTATGAATCATTTGTTCAGTCATTGTCCCAACGTTAGGAAATGTTTTTCCCAGCTGGATAAGAAGGAAGGAAAAGAGAAGAGTCTGAGTGGTAAAGTAAAAGTAAATAAAAGAGAAAAACACATTTATAAGAGCCCTCACTGATGAATCACAAAGTTGAAGACAATCAGTGTAAATGAGTTTCATTAAAGAGTGAATTAACTTTTCTAGGGGCTTCCCTAATGGCAAGAAAACCACGGCCCTGTCCAACTGCCTCACCATCTTGACCCAAGTATTTGTCCTTGTTAAAATAAAGGCACACTTGGATCACAGTTCAGCAGATCTCCCTGTTTCTCCTATATTTGCTGAGGAATTTAGTTGTCTCCCATGAGTATACTAAATTGAATTGATCAATGAAAATGGCATATGTGTTCATTTGTTTTAACTTGACCGATAGCTCCATCCATTAAACCTACAATGAAGTTGTAATTCCTTGAAAAAATATTAATGAAAAAACATGCCTGCAATTCAGGATGAGTCAGTAAAGATAACTGTCTTCCCTTTGCATTCAGGATTGCTGCTTTGTGCTTATATTTTCCATTTGGGATTTGTTAAGTGTAAATCCTCCTTACACATCACTGAAAGCATTAAGATTTATATGGCAGAATATAGTATGCTTTAGGCCTTTAGGAGAGAGCGGATGACCTAATAGGGTTTTCTTTTTCTTTTTAAAATTTCATTCATTTATTTTTTTGGCTGTGCTGGATCTTTGTTGCTGCGTGGGGCTTTTCTCTAGTTTCAGTGAGTGGGGGCTATGCTCTAGTAGTGGTTCGCAGGCTTCTTATTGCAGTGGCTTCTCTTGTTGCAGAGCATGGATTCTAGGGCACGTGGGCTTCAGTAGCTGTGGTGCATGGGTTCAATAGTTGTGGCTCCCGGGCTCTAGGGTGCAGGCTCAACAGTTGTGGTGCGTGGGCTTAGTTGCTCCACAGCATGTGGGACCTTCCCAGATTAGAGATCAAACCCGTGCATTGACAGATGAATTCTTAACCACTGGACCATAAGGTAAGCCCCTAGTAGGGTTTTCTACCTTTAATTTGTACTATTCTTTGTGGAATGGCATTTAAAAATAAAACCTCATATTTGGGAATGTAGTGTTCTGCAAATAGCATATATTAATATTATTACCAATGTGGGATATTTTAATGTGTTTTTCACAGAGTCCCTGGGCTCCTTATTGAGACGCATCCTCATGGCAAAGCATCATTCATGGCTACGAGAAGGGCTTTAACCTCTGATCTGCTCCTTCCCTGTTTGGAACACAGCTTAGCTTTGATCAGCTCTGTTTACATCCTTGCACAGAACTGTGGACAGTATTTGCAAGTACATTGGAATCTTGGCCAACAGGTGCCCCTAGGGTAGGGCAGGTACTTGTCAGCTCTTTCCTTTGGTAGCTTTCCTTCTAGTTTTCCTCTTCTGCTCCAGGCTGCTTCTGTGATTTTTATATTCTCCCCTTTTATTTCTTTTCTTTTTAGATCATTTTCTCCCTTCTCATCTACCAACTGATGGGACAATTGACTGACTTTCATCCATTCATTCGAGCATTTACTGGGTTCTACTCCATGCAAAGTACCATACAATTGTCTGAGTTTTTAGTTATTCTTTTCTGGTCTTGTTCTTTCTTAAATTATGAATATAATACATATTCATGCTAAAAATGCAAACAGTACAAAAGGTTGTGAAATGAAGAGCCCCTTCAAGCCACTAGTCTCACTCCTTAAGCATACTCATCAGTAACAATTTCTTATATATCCTTCCAGAACTTTGCTATGCATATAAAAGTGTATGTAGGCATACATTTCTGCATCTATATACATATAGGCTCATATATACCATATATGTTTTGTCAGGAAACACTGACTGGAGCTAGAAACAGTTTTGTCAATTCACTTCTATGTATATCTTGTGCCTGCCATGTCAGCACATGCAGTCCTGCTGATTCCCTTTAAGGCTGCATGGCTGAAACATGACTTTAGGAAAGCCCTGTGGTTTTGATGAGTTTACTACAGAGGACACTGAAGATGGCCAGTTTGAATGCATAAAATCAGTTTTCATTCACAGTCCTCAGGTTTCTTTTACCTCTTCTCTATATTGAGGGTGTTACCCAGTTATGCATTCTGATACTTAAAGGATTCCAGCGGCCTGAAAATGCTTCAGGGAAATCAAAATTAGCTTGATCAGTTTCCCTGCCCTCACACCATTTATCCACTCTGGCCTAGGAAACTGCCAAACCAGTCTCCAGGACTTGTCCCAACACTTGATGACAGTTTCTTTCCTCCTTCTCATGAGAGTTTCTTCTTCAGCTTCAGCTGGTCTGGCCTCATTGACTGTAAAGTTCTTGCCATTTGGACATAACTCTTCAAGACAATTAGAGATACCAAGGGAACACTTCATACAAAGATGGGCTCGATAAAGGACAGAAACAGTATGGACCTAACAGAAGCAGAAGACATTAAGAAAAGGTGGCAAGAATACACAGAAGAACTGTACAAGAAAGACCTTCATGACCCAGATAATCACGATGGTGTGATTACTCACCTAGAGCCAGACATCCTGGAATGTGAAGTCAAGTGGGCCTTAGAAAGAATCACTACGAACAAAGCTAGTGGAGGTGATGGAATTCCAGTTGAGCTATTTCAAATCCTGAAAGATGATGCTGTGAAAGTGCTGCACTCAATATGCTAGCAAATTTGGAAAACTCAGCAGTGGCCACAGGACTGGAAAAGGTCAGTTTTCATTCCAATCCCAAAGAAAGGCAATGCCAAAGAATGCTCAAACTACTGCACAATTGCACTCGTCTCACACGCTAGTAAAGTAATGCTCAAAATTCTCCAAGCCAGGCTTCAGCAATACGTGAACTGTGAACTTCCAGATGTTCAAGCTGGTTTTAGAAAAGGCAGAGGAACCAGAGATCAAATTGCCAACATCCGCTGGATCATTGAAAAAGCAAGAGAGTTCCAGAAAAACATCTATTTCTGCTTTATTGACTATGCCAAAGCCTTTGACTGTGTGAACCACAACAAACTCTGGAAAATTCTGAAAGAGATGGGAATACCAGACCACCTGACCTACCTCTTGAGAAATCTGTATGCAGGTCAGGAAGCAACAGTTAGAACTGGACATGAAACAACAAACTGGTTCTAAATAGGAAAAGGAGTACGTCAAGGCTGTATATTGTCACCCTGCTTATTTAACTTATATGCAGAGTACATCATGAGAAACACTGGGCTGGAAGAAGCTCAAGCTGGAATCAAGATTTCTGGGAGAAATATCAATAACCTCAGATATGCAGATGACACCACGCTTATGGCAGAAAGTGAAGAGGATCTAAAAAGCCTCTTGATGAAAGTGAAAGAGGAGAGTGAAAAGTTGGCTTAAAGCTCAACATTCAGAAAATGAAGATCATGGCATCTGGTCCCATCACTTCATAGGAAATAGATGAGGAAAGAGTGGAAACAGTGTCAGACTTAATTTTTTTTTTTTTGGTTCCAAAATCACTGCAGATGTTGACTGCAGCCATGAAATTAAAAAACACTTACTCCTTGGAAGGAAAGTTATGACCAATCTAGATGGCATATTAAAAAGCAGAGACATTACTTTGTCAACAAAGGTCCGTCTAGTCAAGACTATGGTTTCTCCAGTGGTCATGTATGGATGTGAGAGTTGGACTGTGAAGAAGGCTGAGCGCTGAAGAATTGATGCTTTTGAACTGTGGTGTTGGAGAAGACCCTTTAGAGTCCCTTGGACTGCAAGGAGATCCAACCAGTCCATTCTGAAGGAGATCAACCCTGGGATTTCTTTGGAAGGACTGATGCTAAAGCTGAAACTCCAATACTTTGGCCACCTCATGCAAAGAGTTGACTGATTGGAAAAGACCCTGATGCTGGGAGGGATTTGGAGCAGGAGGAGAGGGGGACGACAGAGGATGAGATGGTTGGATGGCATCACCGACTTGATGGACACGAATTTGAGTAACTCCAGGAGTTGGTGATGGACAGGGAGGCCTGGCGTGCTGCAGTTCATGGGGTCACAGAGTCAGACACGACTGAGCAACTGAACTGAACTGATCCTTACTAGTTTTCATTTGCTCATGTGCAACTTGAGTACTCAATCAAAGAACTTCTAATTCTAGCTCACCCTTATTTAAACACTTGTACATCAAACTTATATGTTTAATTTCCTTTAATCCTCATAACAAACTCTTGAGTGATGTGCAATAATTATTACCAAATGACAGATGAAGCACAGACGGATTAAGGACATGGTCCAAGGTCACACAGCTAGTAGGTGGAAGAGCTGGTATTTGAACCCAGGTTTATCTGACCCTAGAAGCAGTGCTTTTAACCAGCACATGTAATGTCTCCCTTAAGTCAGCAAGTACTTCTTGCTAGCCAGTCATTGCAGAGCATCCCTAGTTTATCTGTGAGCCTGTGATTCTTTCAGAACAGGCCACAGCAGACACTTCCTAAATATGTGCATGCCAGGCTATGTGCAAGAGGGTGATGCTGAATTCTTTCATGTTGCAATAACATAGTCTTAACAGCTAAACCATGGGAGGGATCTTGGATGGGAGGAAAAACTTATTGCTTACAATTCAAGCTGAAAAGGAGTTATGAAGCCCCACAGTTCTTCCTGTGTAATACTGTTAGCAATTGTTCTGGAATTGTGGGATTTCTCAATAATAAATGTCTAGATGAAGCATTTATTCCAGTTCTAATCCAATTCTATTCAACAGATACTTGTTGAATGCCTGCCGGGGACCAGCCCCGGTGGATCCAGGGATATTCAAAGTGGGGACAGAGCGGGCGAGATAGGACAGGATAGGAGAGAACAGGATAGCTCAGGAAAGAATAGTAAAGTAGGAAATTAGTGGAAAAAAAGAGGGCTGAATAACTTGGTTTACGGGGAAAACCAGTAAAACCTCAAGACAAGAGGTTTGCACCATCTACGTAGGCCACCGGCGTCCGTTTGAATATCGGAGAGCGCCCCGCCCTGGGCTCTCTCTCTCACAGATCTTAGCAGCCGGGACAGGTAAGTAGACGTGGTGAGCCTCCCCGCCCCAGATGGGAATTCAGCCGAAAAAAGGAGAAAGGGGAGAAAAAGAATGACATGGGAAGCCCAGCATCGGTGTAAAGCTCCAAGAGAGCGTTTATTGTTCAGAATCAACTTATATACCCCAAATTACACACAATAGAATATGCGGAGTTACGCAGAAGCAGCAGTCCTGACCCTCAAGGCTTTCTTTTTTGCATATTTTCCTGTTACAAAAGTCTCAGGTGGTTTACACTATCTTCTGGCCAAGAGGCCTATTAACATTTTTATGGCTCTCTCCTGATGAAGTTTTTGTTAACCAGAAGACTTATCTGTGTTAATCTTTCCAAAGTCTGAATGCCTCTCTCAGAAAACACAAATAAGAATACAGCAGTTTGTAATAAAAGGAAGTACAGTGATTAGCAAAAGAAAAGTAATTTACTCAAAAGTTCAGTATTGCTAACATCAAAACTACTACATATCCCTTTTTCCATATCCCAATTACATAGATCACATCTTCCCGGGTGCCTGAGAGATAAGGAATAAAGAAGCCTGGCAGCAATCATTGAGTCAACCGTGAAATCCTGTCACCAATATACATTTGAAAAGACTCTGAAGCTTTAAGATACCTTGAGGCTTTTTGTGCCTCCCACATTTGGGAGGTTGTGAGCAATTCACAAATTTGCAAAAGTCAAGGGACTCTGTTTAGGCAGGCTAGATCGTTATCAAAGGGGGGTTAGACTGGAACACTAAAGCTTTGAATTAACTCTTCCCGAGAAACTGGCAGAGAATATCGGAGAAAAAGACAAATACAGAAAAATTTTTATTCTTGGGGTAGATGCTTGGGAAAAACCAGGGAGAAATCCGATGACTCAGATTGCCCTGCCATCTGAGTTTGCCATGTGACCCTGTCACAGGTGGGATTCCTCGCTCTGGCTTCCGACAAATGCCTATTGTGAAAAAGATAAAGAATGACTAAGTCATGGCTTTCACCCTCCAGGAGTTCACAGTCTAACAGGGGAATCAACATGTACACAAGGAAGGCAATGATAAAAGTATATACAGAGGTTTAAACAAGGTGCTATGGGAGTATTGAAGTGAAAATTAAATTTAATTAGGGAATCTGGAAATATTATGTTTCAAATAAACTTGGTCTTAAAGGGTTGATGAGGCTGTTACAGGAAGATATTTTAATGGCACTTTAAAAAGATAGCTTAGGCTGAGGAACCACACACCCTTTGGGGTGTGAAAACCTAGGGGAATGGCAATTGGTCTGGAGATACAACTGGAGATATGAGTCTGATGATTTATGAAGAGCCTTGATACTGGGCTAAGGGCTTGAACTTGCTCTGTAGACTAAAGAATTTTTGAATTACTACCTTCCCCTAAACAAAGAGGATCTCTTCCCTATCATCACAGTCTCTGTGTTTCTCAGTGGCCTCTCTGTATAGACAGATATCTTCCAGTTACAGTCATATTCATTTGATGAAGATTCCCTATATGGGAAGTACTTGACTATAAAACACACTGCATGTAATTGATTTAAACAGCTCCACTATACCAATAATGCATTTAATTTATTTCTCTCCCCGATAGTGTATGTAGCTACATATACTTTGATTATATTGACTAAGATTACAGTTCACATTGATATAACCCAAGAGTGGTTGCTCATAATCTGGGTGGTATTGCATTTAAAATTTATCCTTCTCTGTCATTGGCTCCATTCACTTTAAGTTTATCCTAAACCTGTTCTAGCTTTTCCATCAAATTTCTCTTTTACTAGCTCTATTTATTGTCTTTCTCTGATATTCCTATAAGAATGTCAGATTAAATTATATCAGATGCTTCTCTCTAAGACATGTTAACTTTGCTCCATCTTCTTTCCCCACTCAGCTTGTCATCCTATCATGAACCGGAATTAGCTTTGTTTGGTATGATTTGTGTTTGAAGAATCCATACTGACTACTGTTTATCACTTGGATTTCCCCTAGATACTCATAAATGACTGCCTTAATAATTGTCCTTACAGCTTACCAGATATTGAAATTAAATTTATGAATTTAATTCTCTAATTCCCTGAGGATTCTTTTTTTTTTTTTTAAGAAAAATGTAACAAGGCAGTTTCATGACTCACAGCAACTCTTTCATAATAAATTGGTGTGACAAAGAAAAAGCATTTTGCAGGAAAACAAGTTTTAGTTTTAGCCTTCCAAATGATTATTATAAAACTAACAAATATGATTTTTTGAAATACTAAAAGACATCCTGTGTCCTTTAAAACTATTTATTTACTGTGCTCACACATATCTTTAAGGGTCATAACAGATGCCTAGAAAATGTTAATCCACTAGTTTATAGACCTTACTTTGTGCTGACAATTGGAAATTTGGTCTTTTAATATTCAAATTGATGTACTCTGAAAAATAGCCCAATAATGGCACTTTTTAAAAGGTCATTTTGTAAGTGCTGTTGGTCAGACATATGTTAAAGTACTATTTCAGGTTGCTAAGGCAACCTGCTTGCCACAATTGTGGTTAACTATTTACAACTTGACAATAATGCATTGACCTGAAACCTGAATCTTACCTTCTCTGAATGTAGTGCAGGTACACTGTAGGCAAGCTGTAGGTAGATCATGCATGCTTAGTCGCTCAGGCATGCCCGACTCTTTGTAACACCATGGACTGGAAGCCCACCAGACTCCTCTGCCCATGGGATTCTCCAGGCAAGAATACTGGAGTGCTTGCCACTTCCTCCTCCAGGGGCTCTTACCGACCCAGGGATCAAACCTGCGGATCCTGTGTCTTCTGCATTGCAGGCAGATTATTTACCATTGAGCCATGGAGGAAGCCTGTCTGTAAATCTCAGTAAATGACTAACAAGGGACTGATGCACACACGGTAACAAACAGTAGGATCCCTTGAGAGGGATGGATGTGTAGAACATTGAGCAACACCAAGAGTTTTGGTAGACTTTAGATGTCTCTGCTTCCCTAGCTAAGACTCAGTTAACTGAAGCTAAAAATATGAGAAACAACTAGTTCACATCAGTCATGGTAGAGAAGTAATCAATTTTCTCTGACTGAAGGAGTTTGGACCCAGCAAACATGCTGAACATGCTGATGCTATAGTCCTTTTTCTTAATGTTCCACTGAAAAGTGGTAAGGCACTTTTCTTTTCTGAGCCAGTACCAGTCCCTTTCCAATGCTTTGGTCTATGGCAAATGATGTTTAAGAGCACTTTGGTGTGTAATCCACAGGTATGACAGATATTCTGAAATCTGTATCATAGTGCCTTATGCTTTGGTGCCTCTTAAAACTGTAATGATTGTTTGAGGTTTTGGTTTTTTTTTTTTTTTTTTTTGGCGTTTTGCTTGTTTGTGTAAATATTTTTATTTCAAAGACTGCCGTCCTCAGAGTCGTGCAGCAACTGAGCAATGAGAAATACCCCATTAAGCAATTTTGGTGTGGGATAATCTTTAAGGGGCGAGAACATGCATAATTTACCAATTTGACAGGAATGGTTTCAAATCTGGCACATGGTGGCCTCAGTCCTCATCAGTGTATTCCTGGAAGGACAAGCCCATGGTGAGCTCCTTAAAGTTTGTGAATGGGAGGAAAGCCTTGGGTCTGGGGAGAAAGTGTTTGTATAGCATTTTAAGAAGCCTTTCCATTTTCAGTGGAGTAAAAGAGTCTGCCTCTGAGTCTGTGCTATGGTCTTTTCTCTGAAGGAGTACTACAACTACTTCTCTCACATTTTTCTGATATTTATTCTGCAAGTCAGCTGCATGAGCCCCTGAATACGCTCCCAGGCATTACCTCCATATTGTGTTCCTATGGAAGGATGGCAGGAATCTCTGCTAAGATAAACTGGAGCTTCTATGGATGCAGTGTAAATGCAGTAAGTGTGTGTGTGTGTGGCTGTAAGATTTAATGCCTCTACAGGTAGTTTTTTGGAGGGGGAATCTGGCATTTAATCAAATCCAGTGTCATTATGTAAATTTAATCTTACCTTGCAACACACTCGTAATTTTATTATCTCCTTTTCATTTGACAGTGCTTAGATGCAAGTTGAGCTTGGAATTCCAGAGGTAGAGCATTGCTGATTGGAGGCATATTAAGGAAAATGTACTGTGGAAGTGAGATAAAACCTTTGTTCTTGTTATTGACTGTTGCCTTTGTATGTGTACAGGTATCCAGCAAAGGGATTTTAGAATAAAGTGTGCCTGTTTAAAGTTTTTCCCCTTTCTTAAAGCCCTCAGTGAATTGCAATGAGATGGTTTTGAATGGACTGTGTTAAATCTACTTCTGTCAAATGGATGTGATTCAAACTCTCCCTCATACAGGGCTCGCTTTTATACTTGTGTAGCCCATTTGGCTTGGCCTCTGCTTACTAGAATGATGTCTAGTGTTAGATTATTTATGCCATAATGTCTATTTAAAATTGAAGACAGTACTTCCATTATCAACACTAGTTCTGATAGATGTTTAAAAGGTGCAATGGGGGTCGATGATCTTGGATAGACTAATTATCCATCACCACATTAGTGTTCATATTATGAGAGTGCAGAACAAAAAACCTGGTCAAGTTGTATTTCCCAATAGGCACTTGGGTTTTTGATCCTATGATTAACATTAATGATTGTGTCTAATGAAAGTAATGAAGCTAAATACTTTGTGATTTGAAGAAAGAAAATAGAAAGGAGGCAAGAGGGAAGGCATGAGAACCTGTTGAACTGAACTTGCTAAGGCAGAAGAAATGACATTTTAGATATATTTTCTTTCTTGGACTTCTCTGTTTTTACTTTTCTCATTCTCTTTCATCTCTTAATCTGAAACAAACTTAAGAAGATCTCTTCTCCTGAGATATCCTATGACATCCATTATGTGTGGAATCTAAAATGAAATGATACAAATGAACTTACTTAAAAAAAAAGAAACAGACTTACAGACTTTGAAAAATGAGCTTATGATTGCTGGCAGAGAAAGGATGAGGGGAAGGGATAGTTAGGGAGTTTGGGATGGATGTGTCCACACTGCTATACTTAAAGTGGATAATCAATCATTCTTTCAACACTTCAAGCTTTCCACTTCACTCTCTTCTTGTCTGCATGGTTTCTAACAAGAAGTCTCATGTAATTCTTACGCTTGCACCGATGTAAGGTGTTCCCCCAATTCTGTTTTCCTTAAAGATGCTGTCTTGATATTTGGTTTTCTAAAGTTGGTGAGAGGGAGACTGGAGTGAGAAAAACACCCTTCCCCAGTTGGGATAAGATTCCAGCAAACTCTTTTTCCTTGTAGAGTTGTGGAGAAGACTCTAGGCATATTTCACAATGATTCTTCTTTTCCTCCCCCTGCCAGATTCACAACAGGATCTTACTCAGATCTTTGTTGTGAGATTTGGTGAACTTCTTGAAATTGGGGTGAGGGTAGCCCTGTGCCTTCAGTCCTCAGAAGTTTCCACTCTCCCAGTAGTCCACACTCACCTCTAGCAATTTGTCAAAAGTACCACTTTTGGTGTTCCTACCAGATTCCAGAGTCTTCTCCAGGTAAGTAAATTTACATCTGTATCTCTCTGGCTGTTCCTACAGTTTCAGATTTTGGGGTGGTGGTTTGCTCTACAACCTCAGTCCTCTGATAGGTCCAAGAAAAGTCATTGATTTTTTTGATGAATTGGCCTGTCCAGTTTTCTTGAAAGGATGAGGGTGATCACTTTCAAGTTCCTATCAGAGCTAAAATCAGAAAACTATTTCAAAATGTATATGAAAAGGCACAAGTTGTGGAATAGCTAAACAATTTTGAAAAAGAAGGAAGAGGAAGGAATCGGTCTACCTGGTTTCAAGACATTATGGCTTCAGTTCAGTCACTCAGTCATATCCAACTCTTTGTGACCCCATGGACTGCAGCACGCCAGTCTTCCCTGTCCATCACCAACTTCTGGAGCTTGCTCAAACTCATGTTCATTGAGTTGATGATGCCATCCAATCATCTCATCTTCTGTTGTCCCTTTCTCCTCCTGCATTCAATCTTTCCCAGCATCAGGGTCTTTTCCAATGAGTCAGTTCTTCACATCAGGTGGCCAAAGTATTGGAGTTTCAACTTCAGCATGAGTCCTTCCAATGAATATTCAAGACTGATTTTCTTTAGGATGGACTGGTTGGATTTCCTTGTAGTCCAAGGGGCTCTCTGAAGATGTTATATGGTTACATTAATCAAGACAGTGGGGTTTTGCAGAGGATAAACATACAGATCAATGGAACAGAATAGATAACCCAGAAATAAACCCACACAAATATGTTGAACTGATTTTTGGCTAAGTTGCAAAAACAAGTCAGTGGAGGAAGGATAGCCTTTTAAACAAATGGTATGGGAGTAACTGAACATCCACAGGGGAAACAAAAAAGAACTGAAACCTCACACCTTATGCAGACACTATCCAAAAATGGACCATGTAAGTTTGCAAAATGTAAACTACAAATCTTTCAGAAAACAGACATAGGAGAAAATCTTTGGATCTAGGGCCAGGCAAAGAGTTCTTAGACTTGACACTGAAAGTGTGATCCAGATAAAGAAAAAAATGCATAACTTGGAACTCACCAAAGTTAAACACTTTTGCCTTGTGAAAGACCCTGTTAAAGAGGAAGAAAATACAAGCTATAGACTGGGATGAGATATTTGTAAGCCACATATCCAACAGAGAATAAAGAACTCTCAAAAATAAACAGAATAAAAAACAATTCATTTAGAAAATAAGTAGAAAACAGCAATGGATATTTCACTTTAAGGATATGTAGATGACAGGCATATGAGAAAATGTTTAACAGTCCTAGCCATAAAGAAATGCAAATTAATACCATGATTTGATATCACTATTTTGCCGACTCAATGGACATGAATTAGAGCAAACTCTGGGAGATAGTGAAGGACAGGGAAGCCTGGCCTGCTGCAGTCCATAGGGTCACAAAGAGTCAGACACGACTGAGCAACTGAACAACAACAACAGTACCTCTATTCAAACAGCTAGAATTAACATAGTGATAATACCAAATGCTAGTGAAGATATGAAGAAACTAAATCTCTCATACATTGCTAGTGGGAAAGTAAAAATAATACAGCCATTCTGGAAAATAGTTTAGTGGTTTGTTGCAAGACTAAGCATAACTTACCATACCACTCAGCAATTGCATTCCTGGACATGTATCCCAGAGAAATGAAAACTTCCATTTATACAAAAACCTGAACATGAAGTTTATAGCAGAGCTATTTGCAGTAATGAAAAAAAGTGGTAGTAACCCAAATGTCCCTCAATATGTGACTGGTCAAACAAACTGTGGTATGTCCATTCCATGGGATACTATTCAGCAATAAAAAGAGTAAACTTCAGAAACAGACAACAACTTGGATGGGTATCATGGGCATTATGCTGAGTACAAAAAGTCAGTCTCAAGAGGTCACATACTGATTGATTACTTTTATATAATATTCTCTTGAATGATAAAATTTAAAAGCTCGAGAATCAATTGCTGGTGTCAGGGGTTAGGTATGTTGGGAGGAGGGTTGCAACTATAAAACAATAGCATGAGGAAGATCTTTGTGGTAGTAGACTTGTTCTGTTTCTATTCTGATTGTAGTGGTGTTTACAAGAATATACACATGTACCATTGGGGGAAACTGGGTAAAGAGTACAAGGCACTTCTCTGTATCACCTTTGCAACTTCATGTGAATCTACAATTATATCAACATAATAGCTTTTAAAAATATTAATAGTAGCTTTACAGTGGAGAAACCTGGAAGAAATCTCCTTAAGCAAGTCATCAAGGCTGACATCACCAGTATGTTGTATTGATATTATGTATCTCCTAATACTATGTGATGAGAAAGTCAGTTCACCTCTATGCTCTACTTCCTCAAGATAGATAATCCCAATTTAATTGTGAGAAAACATCAGACAAACCCGAACTGGGGGACATTCTACAAAGTACATGACAAGCTTTAATTTCAATTGTCAAGGTCATGAAAAAAAATCACTGAGAAATTGCCATAAATTGGAGGCAACTAGGAAGATAGTACGACTAAATGCAACGTAGTATTTTGGATTCAATCCTGGAACAGAAAAGGACATTAGTGGGAAAATTTGTGAGACACATTATACAAAATAACTGTTCAGTGTTCTTCAAAGTGTCAAGATCATGAAAGATGTGAAAAGACTGATGAACTGTCATAGATTGGAGGAAACTAAAGAGATATGGCAACTTAATGCAACATGGTATCGAGAGTTTGATCCCGGAACTGAAATTGGACATTAGTGGAAAGACTAGTTAAATCCAAATAAAATCTATAGTTCAGTTAATAGTATTGTACCTAAGGTGATTTCTTAGCTTTTTAAATCTTTATTTGACTGCACTGAGTCTTAGTGGCAGCAGGCAGGATCTTTAGTTGTGGCATGTGGGATCTAGTTCCCAATAAGGGGTTGAACTTGGGCCCCTGGCATTGGAGTGTGGAGTCTTAGCCACAGGACCATCAAGGAAGCCCCCACTTCTTAGTTTTGATAATGCACTATGGTTAGGTAAAATTTTGACATGAGAAGTGCTGAATGAAGTGTGGGTAGCAACTGTCTGTGCCGTTTTTACAAATTTTCTGTAATTTCAAAATTATTTCAAGATAAAAACTAACCCCAGCTCCCATGCCTGGAGATTTTAACGTGTAGCCAGGGGTGAGAACCACTGCTATCTCATCCATTTGGTCCTACCTTGTGAGTTTCTACTCTCCTCCATCACAATTACCCTGCTCTGGAAGGATTTGTTCTTAACTGACTCTGGCCTAGATAGAATGAGGGAAAAGTATTTCTACCACTATTCCAGTGGGAAACTCATTTCAAAGCTACTAGTATGTATAGTATCCTATCTGCTCTAGCCAGGTCCCATTATATAGTATGAATTTCCATCTCAGAGATTCATTCCTTTATGTAAGCATTATTACATCATCATTTTTCAAGCAGCACTTATGGTTGTTAGAACATGAATTCAATAAGAATTATGAATCATGAAATTTGGTATACCAGCGCATTTTCTACAATACCACAAAACAGCCTGTGAAGGAGAGAGCTAAATTTGCCTAGAGTTCCCCATAACCCATTTCAACTCTCTTTCTAAACAGAAAAGGTCAGTCCTTGGTTGGAGGCAGGAGGCAGCGCTGTGGATGGTTAGAGCCAGGTGATTCAAGACAGCATTGCGAGAAGCAAGGGTGGCCTCAGAGCACGATTCTCAGGTCTAAGAGGACTGCCTCTGGTAGAGATGGTCAACATCTTGGACAGAAAACTCCTGTTGCTTTGACAGCTTCCAGGAGCACACTTGTCTCTTCAGAGTCTGGGGCTTATTCACTTGGCTCCACCCTCTCCTGGAGTGTTCTGTTTATTAAAAGGGCCCTGCCCTTTATTTCGCTAGGATTAGCATTATGGGTTGCTGAACTGCCCTTTCCCCTCCTCCACCCTAACTTTTCATCTGCACCCTAGAAGGGAGGGCTTCTGTCTTTGCGCCTGCTGAGAGTCCTTCAAGAGAGTTGATCTGAGAGAAATTAAGAACAGCTGGGGGTAGACACAATGACATCATATGCCTCTAGCATAAAAAGCAGCTCGAAAATTCTGATTCAAGAAGGAAACAAAAATAATGGGACATGGAGAAAGGGGCTAAGACGTGGGGACTATGCAAAGGCTGATTACTGGGAAGACTAGAGAGATCAAGCTGGGAGCACAAGAGCTAGCTGAGCTATTGGAAGTCCTAGGAAAGACCTATTAATCTAGTATTTAACATGGAGTCTATAGATTTAGCAGCTACAAATAAATGAGGACAGATTGGTGAAAGCTGTGAAGATGCCCTGAAGCAGCCTATGGTTAGGAGTAAGAATGACAAAGGAAATGGTTAGACTATACAATCCATGGAATTATCCAGGCCAGAAAACTGGAGTGGGTAGCCTTTCATTCTCCAGGGAATTTTTCCCAATCCAGGGACTGAACCCAGGTCTCCCACATTGCAGGTAGATTCTTTACCAGCTGAACCACAAGGGAAGCCCAAGAATGCTGGAGTGGGTAGTCTATCCCTTCTCCAGGGGATCTTCCCAACCCAGGAATCAAACCGGGGTCTCCTGCATTGCAGTGGATTCTTTACCAACTGAACTATCAGGGAAAATTCAAATGATTAGAAACTGAGCTTTATTGCAGAGTAAGTTGCAAATTGGACCCTTTGCATGTAGACTTTCTTCTTTTCTCAATTATTCTATGGAAGAGTGCATAGTTTACACATAAAAGCAAATTCATTTGGGTGCCCATATCTTTTCAAATTGGTGGGGATTTTTCGGATATATACCCAGGAGTGGAATTGCTGAGTCCTGTAGTAACTCTATTTTTAATTTTTTGAGAAACGTCCATACTGTTTTCCATGGTGGCTGCACCAATTTACATTCCTGACAACAGTGTAAGAGAGTTTCCTTTTCTCCACACCCCCTCTAGCATTTGTTATTTGTGTTCTTTTTGATGCTTGCCATTCTAATAGGTGTGAGGTGATATCTCATCATGGTTCTAATTTACATTTCTCTGATGATTGCGATGTTGACCAGGTTTTCATATGCCTGTTGGCCATTTGCCTATAGCAGCATTATATACACTTGCCAAGGTGTGGAAGCTACCTAAGTGTCAATCAACAAATGAATAGATAATGAAGATATGGTACATATATACAATGGAGTATTACTCTGTCATAAAAAGGACACAATAATGCTATTTGCAGCAATATCAATGGGCTTGGAGAGTATTATGCTGAGTGAAATGTCAGACAAAGACAAATACTGTATGATATCAATCATATGTGAAATCTAAAAATACAACAAACTAGTGAATATAACAAAAAAGAAGCAGACTCACAAATATAAGGAACAAACTATTGGTTACCAGTGAGGGGCAACAGAGGGGTAGGGAATTAACAGGTACAAACTATTGGGTTAAGATAGGCTACAAGGATGTATTGTTCAACACAGGGAATATAGCCAATATTTTTTTATTAACTATAAGTGGAAAGGAACCTTTAAAAATTGTATAAAAAATAGAAATTTTTAAAAAATACCTTATACCTTCACAACTGATTATTATAGTAATTCTGATTCTCATATTTATGTGATTCAAACATTTCCAAACAAAGATTTAAGGGCACAGTGGGGGTGGGGAGTGTTCAATCAATAGTTTGAAATAAAAGAGCTGTCTTTTGGTTGTCTTTTTTTAAAAGTAAATTTATTTACTTTTTTGTTTGTTGTTTCTAAAGCATCCTCTACATAAAATAATGATGTTCCTTTGGAATGGTGTATTTGTGTGAAACTGAATGATAGACTTGTACAGCTTAAAGAAACCTTAGAGATGATGTAGTTCAACCCTAATTTTACAAATGAAGGGACTGAAGCCTAGAGAGTTAGATGAAGTGTCCAAGATCACACAGCTCTTATGTGACAGACTTGTGGTTGGACTTTAGGGCTACCATTCCACAGAAAAGTGCTGTTTTCACCCCACTTTTTTTACTTAGTGTAGCCATGGCCAAAGAAAGTCCAAACTTCTATCCCTATATTATCCCTAGTGCTGTCAGTGGTTATCATAGATGAAGAGCAGAGCCCCTTGGATGAATCAAACTGCCTCTGAAGAATTTTTTCAGAAACCTTAACATTTAAGCATGATATGAAAAATTACAATGAAAAGCAAAATACCAAGATATACTTTGTTTGGAATTTATTTTTCAAATCTGTTTTCTCTATGTGCCATCCTTAAATATTCTGGTGTTGTTCTGTTTAAAAGTTCTTAAAACACCGTTATTTTCAACTTTAAAGAATAATATCTGGCAATATATAGTTCTGTTGTCTGTTTTAAGCAACCACACACAAAACTGATATTTAAACTTCAAGCTGTGCGAACATGGCAGTCACTACCATTGGGTGATACCTTGTCTTAGTCGCAAGTTTGTCTCTTTGGATGGATATGAATAAACTTCTGGAAAGATGGATGCATAACCAAAACATAATAGAATGAGAGTGGAGTCGCCAACGTTAGTCTGAGAAATCTGATTGAAAGTTATAACCAAGGTGATCTGCTCAATCAAAAAAATTGCTGTGGTAATCTTAGGAGTTGCTGAGCATTGATCGTTGCTGAGAAGTACAACTATTCCAAAAGAAAGACAGTAAACCTAACAGAACTTACCAGACAAAGCAAACTTAATAAACTACTCAAAACAATAATTGAAAACAAACTAGAGAATCATTGAAGAGATAAGGGAGCATATTGGTAACATGAAGCAAGAATAAAGTTATAAAGAAGAATTATTTAGAAATATCAGCTATGTATCAGAAAATGTATCAAAAAATAACAGAAAGGGGTTTGGACAAACAGAACATGACAGTAGCAGGCCCCCAAAATACACATATGACACATGCACATCTTGGAGGTTAACTTTGTCTTTAACAGCAAATGTCAACATAGTTCCTCCACCATCCTCTGCTCTGTGCTTTCTTACCCTCACTTTAGTTCTTGGTAATGTTGAGTTGCAGTTGTTAGCAGAATCTTGGATCCTGGAATTAATTGAGTTATAGCTCAGGTATTTGGAATTCTTATAAAAATTCTAGAAAGTAGTTTGGGCATTCAGTTCAGCTCAATTCAGTTCAGTCGCTCAGTCGTGTCATACTCTTTGTGACCCCGTGGACTGCAGCATGCCAGTCTTCCCTGTCCATCACCAACTCCTGGAGTTTACTCAAACTCATGTTCATAGAGTTGGTGATGCCATCCAACCATCTCATCCCCTGTTGTCCCCTTCTCCTCCCACCTTCAAGCTTTTCCAGCATCAGGGTCTTTTCCAAGGAGTCAGTTCTTCACATCAGGTGGCCAAACTATTGGAGTTTTAGCTTCCAATGAATATTCAGGACTGATTTCCTTTAGGATGGTCAGGACTGATTTCTTTTAGGATGGACTGGTTGGATCTCCTTGCATTCCAAGAGACTCTCAAGAGGCTTCTCCAACACCACAGTTCAAAAGCATCAATTCTTTAATGCTCAGCTTTCTTTATAGTTCAACTCTCACTTGTATACATGACTAGTGGAAAAAAATGTAGCTTTGGCTAGATGGACTTTTGTTGGCAAAATAAAGTCTCTGCTTTAAATATGTTGTCTAGGTTGGTCATAACTTTTCTTCCAAGGAGTGTCTTATAATTTCATGGCTGCAGTCACCATCTGCAGTGATTTCGGAGCCCCCCCCCAAATAAAGTCTGACACTGTTTTCACTGTTTCCCCATCTATTTGCCATGAACTGATGGGACCGGATGCCATGATCTTTGTTTTCTGAATGTTGAGTTTTAAGCCAACTTTTTCACTCTCCTCTTTCACTTTCATCAAAAGTCTCTTTAGTTCTTCGCTTTCTGCCATAAGGGTGGTGTCATCTGCATGCCTGAAGTTATTGATATTTCTCCCTGCAGTCGTGATTCCAGTTTGTGCTTCATCCAGTCAAGCATTTCTCATGATATACTCTGCATACAAGTTAAATGAGCAGGGTGACAATATACAGCCTTGACGTACTCCTTTTCCTATTTGGAACCAGTCTGTTGTTCCATGTCCAGTTCTAACTGTTGCTTCCTGACCTGCATACAGATTTCTCAAGAGGCAGGTCAGGTGGTCTGGTATTCCCATCTCTTGAAGAATTTTCCAAAGTTTGTGGTGATTCACACNCAATATACAGCCTTGACGTACTCCTTTTCCTATTTGGAACCAGTCTGTTGTTCCATGTCCAGTTCTAACTGTTGCTTCCTGACCTGCATACAGATTTCTCAAGAGGCAGGTCAGGTGGTCTGGTATTCCCATCTCTTGAAGAATTTTCCAAAGTTTGTGGTGATTCACACAGTCAAAGGCTTTGGCATAGTCAATAAAGCAGAAGTATGTTTTTCTGGAACTCTCTTGCTTTTTTGATGATCCAAAGGATGTTGGCAATTTGATCTCTGGTTCCTCTGCCTTTTCTAAATCCAGCTTGAACATCTTGGAAGTTCACGGTTCAAGTACTATTGCAGCCTGGCTTGGAGAATTTTGAGCATTACTTTGCTAGCGTGTGAGATGAGTGCAATTGTGCGGTAGTTTGAGCATTCTTTGGCATTTCCATTCTTTGGGATTCAAATGAAAACTGTCCTTTCCAGTCCTGTGGCCACTGCTGAGTTTTCCAAATTTGCTGGCATATTGAGTGCAGCACTTTCACAGCATCATCTTTCAGGATTTGAAATAGCTCAACTGAAATTCCATCACCTCCACTAGCTTTGTTCGTAAGGCCCACTTGACTTCACATTCCAGGATGTCTGGCTCTAGGTGATTGATCACACCATCATGATTATCTGGTCGTGAAGATCTTTTTTGTACAGTTCTGTGTATTCTTGCCACATCTTCTTAATATCTTCTGCTTCTGTTAGGTCCATATCCTGTCTGTCCTTTATTGTCCCCATCTTTTCATGAAATCTTCCCTTGGTATCTCTGATTTTCTTGAAGAGATCTCTAGTCTTTCCCATTCTGTTGTTTTCCTCTATTTCTTTGCATTGATCACTGAGGAAGACTTTCTTATCTCTCCTTGCTATTTTTTGGAATGCTTCATTCAGATAGGTATATCTTTCCTTTTCTCCTTTGCCTTTTGTATCTCTTTTGATAGCTATTTGTAAGGCCTCCTCAGACAACCATTTTGCTCTTTTGGTTTTCTTTTTCTTGGAGATGATCTTGATCACTGCCTCCTGTACAATGTCACAAACTTCTGTCCTTAGTTCTTCAGGCATCTGTCTATAATTCAGTAAGTAGTCATGGTGCACCTTCTCAGTTCAGCCTCAGGCTTGGACAGTGCATGGATACACTTATAAAGTGAAGGCGGTGCCAGGGTGGGAATGCAAATGAACTAGACATTCAAAGCAGAATAGAATATGTCCTGGTGGAACAAAAGGAAAGACTTCCAGAAAAGGTGGCCTTGGGGGCTGGCCTTAAACAGCAGACAGGATTTCTACAGGAAGAAGTGCTCCAGGAGCAAGAACAGCTTAGGTAAAGTAATAGGTGAGAATTACAGGATCCATTTAGGGCTAGTAGTAGTCTCCATGTATTGAGTCATGTTTAATTGCCCTTGGACTACAAGGAGATCAAACCAGTCAATCCTAAAGGAAATCAACCCTGAATACTCAGTGGAAGGACTGATGCTAAAGCTGAAGCTCCAATATTTTGGCCACCTGATGCAAAGAGCCAGCTCATTGGAAAAGATCCTGATGCTGGGAAAGATTGAGGGCAGGAGGTGAAGTGGGCAGCAGAGAATGAGATGGTGGGATGGCATCATCGACTCAATGGACATGAATTTGAGCAAACTCTGGGAGATAGTGAAGAGAAGGAGCCTGGCATGCTACAGTCCATGGGGTTGCAAAGAGTTGGACATGACTTAGCAACTGAACAACAACAACAGTTGCCACTCACAGTAGTCACCTTGGTTATAGGCAGTAACACCCCTACTGTACAAATCCAGAGACTTAGACTCACAGCAATTAAGTAACTTGGTCACTAGCTAAGAGATAGTAGAACAGAAATTCAGACTAGGTCTGTTGGGCTCCCAAGCCTAAGTTCTTTTGCTGCTCCCTTCAGTTTTAAAGTTTTATTGAGATATAACTGGTATATTAAGTTAAGGTGTACAACATGGTGATTTGATCTATGTATATATTGCAAAATGATTACCAGAATAATTTTAGTTAACATCCATCATTTCACCACTAAACTGTGCCTCAGAAATAAACATGTGACTGGAGAGAAAGGTTAGGACCATGTTGTGGAGAGCTTTAGATGTTAAGTGAAGGATCCTGACCTTAAGGTGTCAGATTGTAAAGTTTTAAGAAAGGGGGTTTTCTGTAACAAGAAGTGAATGGTCAGTAAAGGATCAATAGCTTAGAGACCAATGAATAGCTCCAAAATCTCATTTCTTTCCTCATTTGTTCTTTGCCTTCCTGGGAGGAGAATGGGCTAAGTAGGAAAGAAACTTTTCTGTTCCTCTTAGGATGCTGGCAAAGAATTTTCTTTTTCTTAATTTTTATTTTTGACCCCATTTGTTCTGCCCAAATTTTTGCCATAGCACAGTCTTACCTCTGAGAAAGAAAAGTCAGAACCTTGTCTCACTGGAATATTGGATTGCTTAAATTTCAGTTCCTATTGTGTTTTCTTGGATAACTTTCTTGGAAGCCCCCCATATTTTTTTCTATCATTTATTAAGATTAGTTTGGGTATTTTATGTAATTTACCCAAAGCCATTAAAAGAGGATTCATTAATTATAATCTTCCTTTTCAGCCTCATCCAGAAATTAGAAGGGCCTCCAGCCCTCACTTTGTAATTAGTTACCTCTTTTACCACCCTTGGTTTGAGATCCTAAGGCAAAGGTCTTGGGGTCCTTAGATCTTCCAAGCTGCAGTCCAATTTTTGACCTTCCACATGAACAATAACCTGAGGAACCCTTAATGATTTGGGTGCTGGTTCAGACATAAACTTAAACAAAAAAATTTGTTTTCAAATAATTTTAGACTTCTAAAAATTTACAAATATAGTACAGAGATTCACTTCACCCAGTTTCACCAAATGTTAGCATCTGATATAATCATAGTAAAACTTCAAAGCCAGGAAATTGGCATTAATAAAATATTATTAACTAGTTTACAGACCTTATTCAAATTTCATCAGTTGTCCTACTACTCTCCTTTTTCTGTTTGGAGATCTAATTTGTGGTCCCACTCTAATCTTGGAGGAGTTCTCCAGTCTTTCTTTGCTCTCATGCCTTTGACACTTTTGAAAAGTGCTCATCAGTTATTTTGTCCTTCAGTTTGTCTGATGTCTTATGATTCTATTAAGTTTATGCTTTTTTTAATCAGAATACCACAAAAGTATGTGTGCCCTTCTCAAGACATCATATCTAGGTGTTCATGATATCTATGTATCTCGTTATTGGTGATATTAACTTTGATCATTTGGTTAATGGAGTGTCTGCCAGGTTTCTCCATCCTAAAGTTACTATTTTCCCCTTTGTAGCTAATAAGAATCTTATGGAGAGAGACTTTAAGACTAGGCAAATATTCTGTTTATCATTATGCTTTTGCCCACTAAGTTTTGCATCTTTCCATCTGTCTTAAACACCATGAGTTCACATTAATTTCTCTAAATCCAGCCTAACAGCACAGGGCTCATCCTAATCTCCCTTCTTTCTGTAACCTTAATATATAGTGTTCTCACCTCCCTTCTTTTCACCCTGTTCCTGCCCACCCCCTGTAGGTAAGTAACCTCATCCACTTCCAGGTTATCATTTCTATATTTCTTTTTGTGCAAATGAGCAGATATGTTTAAATTTTCTTTTTTTTTAATTTTTTATTTTTTTAATTAATTTTTATTTTTTAGTTTGTTTTACTTTACAATACTGTATTTGTTTTGCTATACATTGACAT
>SJXQ01002525.1:154310-164595 GCA_006408695.1 Aepyceros melampus
CTTTAATCCATTTTGAGTTTATTTTTGTGTATGGTGTTAGAAAGTGATCTAGTTTCATTCTTTTACAAGTGGTTGACCAGTTTTCCCAGCACTACAAGTTAAAGAGATTGTCTTTTCTCCATTGTATATCTTTGCCTCCTTTGTCAAAGATAAGGTGTCCATAGGTGCATGGATTTATCTCTAGGCTTTCTATTTTGTTCCATTGATCTATATTTCTGTCTTTGTGCCAGTACCATACTGTCTTGATGACTGTAGCTCAGTAGTATAGCCTGAAGTCAGGCAGATTGATTCCTCCAGTTCCATTCTTCTTTCTCAAGATTGCTTTGGCTATTCAAGATTTTTTGTATTTCCATAAATATTGTGAAATTATTTGTTCTAGTTCTGTGAAAAATACTGTTGGTAGCTTGATAGGGATTGCAAAGAATCTATAGATTGCTTAGGGTAGTATACTCATTTTCACTATATTGAGTCTTCTGATCCATGATCATGGTATATTTCTCCATCTGTTTGTGTCATCTTTGATTTCTTTCATTAGTGTCTTATAGTTTTCTATATATAGGTTTTTTGTTTATTTAGGTAGATATATTCTTAAGTATTTTATTCTTTTTATTGCTATTGTGAATGAAATTGTTTCCTGAATTTCTCTTTCTGTTTTCTCATTGATAACATATAGGAATGCAAGGGATTTCTGTGTGTTAATTTTATATCCTGCAACTTTACTATATTCATTGATTAGCTCTAGTAATTTTCTGGTGGAGTCTTTAGGGTTTCAATGTAGAGGATCAAGTCATCTGCAAACAGTGACAGTTTTATTTCTTCTTTTCTGATCTGATTCCTTTCATTTCTTTTTCTGCTCTGATTGCTGTGGCCAAAACTTCCAAAACTATGTTGAATAGTAGTGGTGAAAGTGGGCACCATTGCCTTGTTCCTGACTTAGGAGAAATGTTTTCAATTTTTCACCATTGAGGATAATATTTGCTGTGGGTTTGTCATATATAGCTTTTATTATGTTGAGGTATGTTCCTTCTATTCCTGCTTTCTGGAGGCTTTTCATCATAAATAGATGTTGAATTTTGTCAAAGGCTTTCTCTGCATCTATTGAGATAATCATATGGTTTTTATCTTTCAATTTGTTAATGTGGTGTATTACATTAATTATTTGCAGATATTGAACAATCCTTGCATCCCTTCAATAAAGCCCACTTGGTCATGATGTATGATCTTTTTAACATGTTGTTGGATTCTGTTTGGTAGAATTTTGTTAAGGATTTTTGCATCTATGCTCATCAGTGATATTGGCCTGTAGTTTTCTTTTCTGTAGCATCTTTTTCTGGTTTTGGTATTAGGGTAATGGTGGCCTCATAGAATGTGTTTGGAAGTTAACCTTCCTCTGCAATTTTCTGAAAGAGTTTGAGTAGGATAGGTGTTAGCTCTTCTCTCAATTTTTGGTAGAATTCAGCTGTGAAGCTGTCTCGTCCTGGACTTTAGTTTGCTGGAAGATTTCTGATTACAGTTTCGATTTCCGTGCTTGTGATGGGTCTGTTAAGATTTTCTATTTCTTCCTAGTTCAGTTTCAGAAAGTTGTACTTTTCTAAGAATTTGTCAATTTTTTCCAAGTTATCCATTTTATTGGCATATAGTTGCTGATAGTAGTCTCTTATGATCCTTTGTATTTCTATGTTATCTATTGTGATCTTTCCATTTTCATTTCTAATTTTGTTGATTTGATTCTTCACCCTTTGTTTCTTGATGAGTGTGGCTAATGGTTTGTCAATTTTATTTATCTTCTCAAAGAACCAGCTTTTGGCTGTGTTGATTTTTGCTATGGTCTCTTTTCTTTCTTTTGCATTTATTTCTGCCCTAATTTTTAAGATTTCTTTCCTTCTACTGACTCTGGGATTCTTCATTTCTTCCTTTTCTAGTTGCTTTAGGTGTAGAGTTAGGTTATTTATTTGACTTTTTTCTTGTTTCTTAAAATTTTTTCTCTTGTTTCTTTAGAGAAGGAAATGGGTTAGGTTATTTATTTGACTTTTTTTTTTTCTTGTTTCTTTGGAGAAGGAAATGGCAACCCACTCCAGTATTCTTGCCTAGAGAATCCCATGGACGGAAAGGCTTGGTGGGCTATAGTCCACAGGTCGCAAACAGTCAGATACGACTGAGTGACTTCACTTTCACTTTTACTTTCTTGTTTCTTGAGGTAAGCCTGTACTGCTATGAACCTTCCACTTAGTACTGCCTTTACAGTGTCCCATTGGTTTGGGGTTGTTGTGTTTTCATTTTCATTTGTTTTTATGCATATTTTGATTTCTTTTTTATTTATTCTATGATTTGTTGGTTATTCAGAAGGGTGTTGTTTAGCCTCCATATGTTGGAATTTTTAATAGTTTTTCTCTTGTAATTGAGATCTAATCTTACTGCATTTTGGTCAGAAAAGATGCTTGGAATGATTTCCATTTTTTTTGAATTTATCAAAGCTGATTTATGGCTCAGGATGTGATCTATCCTGGAGAAGTTCCGTGTGTGCTTGAGAAAATGTGAAATTCATTGTTTTGGGGTGAAATGTCCTAGAGATATCAACTAGGTCTAACTGGTCTATTGTATCATTTAAAGTTTGTGTTTCCTTGTTAATTTTCTGTTTAGTTGATCTATCCATAGTTGTGAGTGGGATATTAAAGTCTCCCACTATTATTGTGTTATTATTAATTTCCCCTTTCATACTTGTTAGCAATTGTCTTACATATTGCGGTGTTCCTATGTTGGATGCATATATATTTATAATTGTTATATCTTCTTCTTGGATTGATCCTTTGATCATTATGTAGTGTCCTTCTTTGTCTCTTTTCACAGTCTTTGTTTTAAAGTTTATTTTATCTGATATGACTATTGCTACTCCCGCTTTCTTTTGGTCTCCATTTGCATGAAATATGTTTTTCCAGCCCGTCACTTTCAGTCTGTATGTGTCCCTTGTTTTGAGGTGGGTCTCTTGTAGACAACATATAGAAGGGTCTTGTTTTTGTATCCATTCAGCCAGTCTTTGTCTTTTGGTTGGGGCATTCAACCCATTTATGTTTAAAGTAATTATTGACAAGTATGATCCCGTTGCCGTTTACTTTATTGTCTTGGGTTCGAGTTTATACACCCTTTTTGTGTTTCTTGTCTAGAGAAGATCCTTTAGCATTTGTTGGAGAGCTGGTTTGGTGGTGCTGAATTCTCTCACCTTTTGCTTGTCTGTAAAGCTTTTGATTTCTCCTTCTTATTTGAATGAGATCCTTGCTTGGTACAGTAATCTGGGCTGTAGGTTATTTTCTTTCATCACTTTCAGTATGTCCTGCCATTCCCTCCTGGCCTGAAGAGTTTCTATTGAAAGATCAGCTGTTATCCTTATGGGAATCCCCTTGTGCGTTATTTGTTGTTTTTCCCTTGTTGCTTTTATATTTGTTCTTTGTGTTTGATCTTTGTTAATTTGATTAATATGTATCTTGGGGTGTTTCACCTTGAGTTTCTCCTGTTTGGGACTCCCTGGGTTTCTTGGACTTGGGTGATTATTTCCTTCCCCATTTTAGGGAAGTTTTCAACTATTATCTCCTCAAGTATTTTCTCATGGTCTTTCTTTTTGTCTTCTTCTGGGACTCCTATCATTCGAATATTGGGGCATTTCACATTGTCCCAGAGGTCTCTGAGATTGTCCTCATTTCTTTTAATTCGTTTTTCTTTTTTCCTCTTTGCTTCATTTATTTATACCATTCTATTTTCTACCTCACTAATCCTATCTTCTGCCTCTGTTATTCTACTATTTGTTCCCTCCAGAGTGTTTTTGATCTCATTTATTGCATATATTGACTCTTTTTTACTTCTTCTAGGTCCTCATTAAACCTTTCTTACATCTTCTCAATCCTTGTCTCTAGGCTATTTATCTGTGATTCCATTTTGTTTTCAAGATTTTGGATCATTTTCACTACCAATATTCAGAATTCTTTGTCAGGTAGAGGTCTCTGAGATTGTCCTCATTTCTTTTAATTCGTTTTTCTTTTTTCCTCTTTGCTTCATTTATTTATACCATTCTATTTTCTACCTCACTAATCCTATCTTCTGCCTCTGTTATTCTACTATTTGTTCCCTCCAGAGTGTTTTTGATCTCATTTATTGCATATATTGACTCTTTTTTACTTCTTCTAGGTCCTCATTAAACCTTTCTTACATCTTCTCAATCCTTGTCTCTAGGCTATTTATCTGTGATTCCATTTTGTTTTCAAGATTTTGGATCATTTTCACTACCAATATTCAGAATTCTTTGTCAGGTAGATTCCCTATCTCTTCCTCTTTTGTTTGGTTTGGTGGGCATTTATCCTGTTCCTTTACCTGCTGGTATTACTCTGTCTCTTCATCTTTTTTATATTGCTGTGTTTGGGGTGACCTTTCTGTATTCTGTTAGTTTGTAGAGTTCTCTTTATTGTGGATTTTCCTCACTGTGGGTGGGGTTGTATGGGTGGCTTGTCAAGATTTCCTGGTTAGGGAAGCTTGTGTCAGTGTTCTGGTGGGTGAAGCTGGATTTCTTCTCTCTGGAGTGCAATGAAATGTCCAGTAATGAGTTATGAGATGTCAGTGGGTTTGGAGTGACTTTGGGCAGCCTGTATATTGAAGCTCAGGGCTATGTTCCTGTGTTGCTGGAGAATTTGCATGGTATGTCTTCTTCTGGAACTTGTTGGCCCTTGGTGGTACTTGGTTTCAGTGTAGCTATGGAGGCATTTGATGAGCTCCTGTCGATTAATGTTCCCTGGAGTCAAGAGTTCTCTGGTGTTCTCAGGATTTGGACTTAAGCCTCCTGCTTCTGGTTTTCAGTCTTATTTTACAGTAGCCTCAAGACTTCTCCGTCTATACAGCACTGCTGATAAAACATCTAGGTTAAAGATGAAAAGTTTCTCCACAGTGAGGGATACTGAGAGAGGTTCACAGAGTTACATGGAGAAGAGAAGAGGGAGGAGGGAAATAGAGGTGACCAGGATAAGATGAGGTGGAATCAAGAGAGGAGAGAGCAAGCCAGCCAATAATCACTTCCTTATGTGTGCTCCACAATCTGGACCGCTCAGAGATGTTCAGGGAGTTATACAGAAAAGAGAAGAGGGAGGAAGGAGACAGAGGTGGCCAGGAGGATAAAGGGGGGAATCAAAAGGAGAGAGACAGATCCAGGCAGTAATCAGTTCCCCAAGTGTTCCCCACCATCCAGAACACACAAAGAGATTCACAGAGTTGGGCAGAGAAAAGAAGGGGTAGGGAGGAGATAGAGGCGACTTGGTGGAGAAAAAGGAGAGTCCAAAGAGGGAGAGAGCAGTTGAGCCAGTAATGTCACTCCCAAGTAAAAATGGGTACTGAAGATTGAGTTCTTAAAGGTACAAAATTGATAGCAAATACCAAAAACCAGAGATTAAAAATCTAGAGTAGAGGTTGGATTTTCAAAAATACAATATTAAACAAGCAAACAAAAAAAGGTCACAAAAAATATAATATATATATATATATATATATCAAGTTTGCTTTAAAAAATAGGGTCTTTTTTGCAAAATAATAGTAGGTTATAAAAATGAAAATTAAAGGAGTAATAGAGGACTTAAAATTTTTTTTAATTAAAGAATGATAGTAAAAATATATCTAGGACTTTCTCTGGTGTTGTTGTGGGCAGTGTGGAGTCAGTTCATTTTTTGATAGTTCCTTGATCCAGCTTATATTTCTCAAGATCATAGGCCCCTTCCTATATAGTCGGTACTAATGACAGGATTTTAATCTATTGCACCTGTCACGTCCAAGGCGGTTCCTTCTGTTTTAGCTTCTTCTGTTTGCTGGTCTCTTCAGTGTCTAATTTCCACCCTGACACAAGGGGGCGGTGGAGGACACTTTTTTAGGCTCCCTTGTTCAGTCCTGCTGTGGGGAAGGAGGGATGCTGCAAACAAATAATACTGGCATGTGCTCACAGTGTCTCGGCCGCACTGGGTTTGCCCCTCCTTCACGGCATGTGTGCTTTCCCTGTCTACGCTGCTTAGGCTCTAGGTTGCTCTGCTGGGAACTGTCTGAGGCCAGCCCTGGGTTGTATGCACTTCCCAGGTCTAAGCTGCTCAGGTTCGGGTACTCGGGTAGTCCTCAGAGGCACAGACTCAGTTGGGCCTGTGTTTTGTGCCCTTCCCAGGTCCAAGTAGCTCAGGTGACCAGGTGTTTGGCGAGCACAGTCGCTGTGACTTATCGCTTCCCTCGTCCCTGCCACTCGGTTTTCTGGGTGTACAACTTGCGCACCTTCCCAGGAAGATGTTGACCATCCAGAATCCCAAGAAGTCTTGGTTAGCAATGAAGCCTGCTTAAAGTTTGGTAGATAATGCCTCTCTGGGGCCGCAATTGACCCCTTCTGGCTCTGGCTGCCCTCGCCTGCCTGTCACCAGAGGGGGATGGGCCAGCCTGCAGCCAGCTAGCTCTGCTCAGTCCTTTGTTCTGTTAGTGGGCCTGATGGTGTCTTAGGTTAGGGCTTTTCGCGTGGTAGCTATCTCACAGTCTGGTTTGCTATCCCAAGTTAGTTCCCTCAGATTGCCCTCAGGGCATTCAGGCCCAGTCCTTACTCTAAGCAATGCAGCCCGCGCCTCCCTGCCCAGCCCCCGCTTGCTAATGCAAGCATCTGCGCTGCTTCTCTGCTGCGGGAGTTATGGTTGGGCATGTAATCTGTGGGTTTTATTTATTTATTTTTTCTCCAGGTTATGTTACCCTCTGTGGTTCCAAGCTCACCACAGACTCGGCAGTGAGAGTGTTTCCTGGTATTTGGAAACTTCCCTCTTTTTTAAGACTCCCTTCCTGAGATGGAGCTCCGTCCCTACCTCTTTTGACTCTCTTTTTATCTTTTATATTTTTTCCTACCTCCTTTTGAAGACAATGGGCGGCTTTTCTGGGTGCATGATGTCCTCTGCCAGCATTCAGAAGTTGTTTTGTGGAATTCACTCAGCGTTCAAATGTTCTTTTGATGAATTTGTAGGGGAGAAAGTGGTCTCCCGTCCTATTCCTCTACCATCTTAGGACCACCCCCCTAAACATTTCTTGCATCTTCTCAGTCCTTGTCTCCAGGCTATTTATCTATAACTCCATTTTGTTTTCAAGATTTTGGATCATTTTTACTATCATTATTCTGAATTTCTTTTTCAGGAGGAGACAGAAGTGTGCAGGAGGAGAAAAGGGGGAATAAAAAGGAGAGAGATAGATCTGGGCAGTATTCTGTTCCCTAAGTGTTCTCCACAGGCCGGAATACCCACAGAGATTCACAGAGTTGGGTTGAGAAGAGAGGGGGAGGGAAGAGATAGAGGTGATCTGGGCAAGAAAAAGGAGAGTCAAAAGGGGGAGAGAGCAATCAAGCCAGTAATCACACTCCTAAGTAAAAATGGGTACTGAAGATTGGATTCTTAAATGTACAAAATTGATAACAAATACCATAAAGCAAAGATTAAAAATTAAGAGTAGAGGTTAGACTCCCAAAAATACAATATTAAAAAAAAATCACAAAAAGTATAAGAAATGTATATGAAGTTTGCTTTTAAAATAGAGTATTTTTTGTAAGGTAATAGTAGGTTATAAAAATGAAAATTAAAGGAGTAATAGAGGACTTAACGGAGAAGACAATGGCAATCCACTCCAGTACTCTTGCCTAGAAAACCCCATGGACGAAGAAGCCTGGTAAGCTGCAGTCCACAGGGTCGCTAAGAGTCAGGCACGACTGAGCAACTTCACGTTCACTTTTCACTTTCATGCATTGGGAAGGAAATGGCAACCCACTCCAGTGTTCTCGCCTGGAGAATCCCAGGGACGGGGGAGCCTGGTGGGCTGCCATCTATGGGGTCGCACAGAGTCAGACACGACTGAAGCGACTTAGCAGCAGCAGCAACAGAAGACTTAAAAGAAAAATAATAATAAAAAAAATGATAATAGTAAAAATATATCTAGGAATTTCTCTGGAGCTGTTGCGGGCAGTGTGGGGTAGTTCAGTTTCAGATAGTTCCTTGTTCCAGCTTATACTTCTCAAGATCTATAGACCCCTTCCAATGTAGTCGGTGTTAACTATGGGGATTTTTATCTGTTGCACCTGTCACTTAAAAAGTGGTTCCCTCTGTTTATTTGGCTTCTTCTGTTTGCAGGTCCCTTAAGTGTCTAATTTCTGCCCTGACACAAGGGGGCAAAGGTGGTCTCTTGTTTAGGCTCACTTGTTCAGTCCTGCTGTGGGATGGGAGGAGCACTTCCAACAAATATTACTGGCATGTGTGGGGAGTGCTCGCAGTGTCTCAGCCACACTGGGTTTGCCCCTGCTCATGGCATGTGTGCTTTCCCAGTCTAACTGCTCAGCCTTCAGGTTGCTCTGCAGGGAGCGGGCCCTGGGTTGTGTACACTTCCCAGGTCTAAGCCTCTCAGGTTGAGGTTCCTGGGTACTCCACAAAGGCACAGACTCCACTGGGCCTGCGTTTTGTGCCCTTCCCAGGTCCCAGCAGCTCAGGCGACCAGGTGCTTGGCGAGCACGCTCTCTGCAGGTGCAATGCATCTTATCACCTCCCTGGTCCTAGCCGCTCAGTTTCCCGGGTGCGCCCACTTCCGTTGTGCCATGTGTCTCTTCTGTGGAGCTGATCTCTGGCTATGACCCTCCCAGTGGATGTCAACTGTCCAGGGTCTCAGGAAGTCTTTGGTTAGAAACTGGAAGCCTGTTCGCAGTTTGGTAGGGGATGCCCTCTCTGGAGCCAAGTTTGCCCCTTTTCGGCTCTGGCTGGCACCCACCTGCTCCCTGTGTCTGCGAGGGATGGGCCGGTCCGCAGCCAGCTAGCTCTTCTCTGGTATCTGCTCAGTCCTTTGTTCTGTTAGTGGGCCGGCAGTGCCTTAAGTTAGGGCTTTTCGCGGGATAGTTGTCTCTCTTTCTCTCTCTCTTTTTTCCTCTCTCTCTCTCTCTGGCTATCCCACAGTTTAGGTTGCTATCTCATGTTAGCTCCCTCAGATTGCCCTCAGGGCATTCAGGCCCGGTCTTTACCCTAAGCAATGCAGCCCGCTCCTCGCCATTCGTCCCTGCTTGCTCCTGGCAGATGTGAGCATCTGGGATACTTCTCTGCTGGGAGTTGTTCTTAGGCACATAATCTGTGGGTTTTATTTATTTATTTTTCCTCCTGGTTATGTTGCCCTCCAAGATTCAAAAACATCCCCCAGACCAGCCCGTGAGAGGGTTTCCTGGTGTTTGAAAACTTCTCCTCTATTAAGACTCCTTTCCCAGGATGAATCTCTATCCCTGACTCTTTTGTCTCTCTTTTTATCTTTTATATTTTATCCTACCACCTTTCAAAGACAATGGACTGCTTTTCTGAGTGCCTGGTGTCCTCTGCCAGCATTCAGAAGTTGTTTTGTGGAGTTTGCTCAGTGTTCAAATGTTCTTTGAATGAATTTGTGGGGGAGAAAGTGGTCTCTGCATCCTATTCCTCCACCCCATAGTAAATTCTTAGAAGTAGGATTGCTGGGTCAAAAGGTAGGTGCATGTTAGTTTTGTTTAGTTAGCTGTTGGCAAATTCTCCTCCATGAGACATGTAGCAATGTGCATTCCCATCAGCAATGTTTGATGTTTCTCTGAAGTCCCATAAATGTGTTCTCATAGTTTTGAATTACCATCAATCTGATAGGTGAGAAATGGTACCACCTTGGTGTTGTTTTAATTTTCATTTCTCTAATTTTGAATGAGTTGAAGCATCTGTTCATATGTGACTGGTGATAGAAGCAAGATCTGATGCTGTAAAGAGCAGTATTGCATAGGAACCTGGAATGTCAGGTCCATGAATCAAGGCAAATTGGAAGTGGTCAAACAAGAGATGGCAAGGGTGAACGTCAACATTCTAGGAATCAGTGAACTAAAATGGACTGGAATGGGTGAATTTAACTCAGATGACTATTATATCTACTACCGCCAGCAGGAATCCCTCAGAAGAAATGGAGTAGCCATCATGGTCAACAAAAGAGTCTGAAATGCAGTACTTGGATGCAATCTCAAAAACAACAGAATGATCTCTGTTCGTCTCCAAGGCAAACCATTCAATATCACAATTATCCAAATCTATGCCCCAACCAGCAATGCTGAAGAAGCTGAAGTTGAATGGTTTTATGAAGACCTACAAGATCTTTTAGAACTAATACCCAAAAAAGATGTCCTTTTCATTATAGGGGACTGGAATGCAAAAGTAGGAAGTCAAGAAACACCTGGAGTAACAGGCAAATTTGGCCTTGGAATGCGGAATGAAGCAGG
>SJXQ01002525.1:164638-186256 GCA_006408695.1 Aepyceros melampus
ACCCAAAAAAGATGTCCTTTTCATTATAGGGGACTGGAATGCAAAAGTAGGAAGTCAAGAAACACCTGGAGTAACAGGCAAATTTGGCCTTGGAATGCGGAATGAAGCAGGCCAAAGACTAATAGAGTTTTGCCAAGAAAATGCACTGGTCATAGCAAACACCCTCTTCCAACAACACAAGAGAAGACTCTACACATGGACATCACCAGATGGTCAACACCGAAATCAGATTGATTATATTCTTTGCAGCCAAAGATGGAGAAGCTCTATACAGTCAACAAAGACAAGACTGGGAGCTGACTGTGGCTCAGATTATGAGCTCCTGATTGCCAAATTCAGACTTAAATTGAAGAAAGTGGGCAACACCACTAGACCATTCAGGTATGACCTAAATCAAATCCCTTATGATTATACAGTGGAAGTGAGAAATAGATGTAAGGGTCTAGATCTGATAGATAGAGTGCCTGATGAACGAAGGAATGAGGCTCGTGACATTGTACAGGAGACAGGGATGAAAACCATCCCCGTGGCAAAGAAATGCAAAAAAGCAAAATGGCTGTCTGGGGAGGCCTTACAAATAGCTGTGAAAAGAAGAGAAGTGAAAAGCAAAGGAGATAAGGAGAGATATAAGCATCTGAATGCAGAGTTCCAAAGAATAGCAAGAAAAGATAAAGCCTTCTTCAGCAATCAATGCAAAGAAATAGAGGAAAAGAACAGAAGGGGAAAGATAGAGATCTCTTCAAGAAAATTAGAGATACCAAGGGAACATTTCATGCAAAGATGGGCTCGAGAAAGGACAGAAATGATCTGGACCTAACAGAAGCAGAAGATATTAAGAAGAGTTAGCAAGAATACATGGAAGAACTGTACAAAAAAGATCTTCATGACCCAGATAATCATGATGTGATGACTAATCTAGAGCCAGACATCTTGGAATGTGAAGTCAAGTGGGCCTTAGAAAGCATCACTATGAACAAAGCTAGTGGAGGTGATGGAATTCCAGTTGAGCTGTTCCAAATCCTGAAAGATGATGCTGTGAAAGTGCTGCACTCAATATGCCAGCAAATCTGGAAAACTCAGCAGTGGCCACAGGACTGGAAAAGGTCAGTTTTCATTCCAATTCCAAAGAAAGGCAATGCCAAAGAATGCTCAAACTACCACACAATTGCACTCATCTCACATGTTAGTAAAGTAATGCTCAAAATTCTCTAAGCCAGACTTCAGCTATACGTGATCCGTGAACTCCCTGATGTTCAAGCTGGTTTTAGAAAAGGCAGAGGAACCAGAGAGATCTTTTTATTACACCATATTTGAGAGCAGGCCTGCAGACCTGAGAAGTACCTATGCGGAAAACTTTTTTTTCTCTGTCTACAGTCCATTTACAGTATATGTTGATATTCCTGCTTGAAACAATTATCAATTTACTCACGTAAATTCATTTGAGTTACTATGAATCTTATATCTCTCTTCTCATTTTTGTTTTATTAATTACTGAATATGAATTGATTTGAATGAATATTAAATATGTGAAAAGTATAAACTTTTATACAATTAAATGCTGTAGGTTCATTGTCCACTTTAAGGAAACTCTTCAAATAAAACCATTGCCTGCAAATTTTTAATTTTCTGTTCCCTGGCTTTTCTTTACTATTATGTTACAAAAGTTAATATTACAAAATAAAATCTTATTGGAAATACACCTTGGGGGCATAATTTAAAAGTTTATTTTGAAATGTTACAATTCATTAATTAAAATTGAAATCATTCCAAAAACTGGAATAAGTATTGATTAAAGAGGCATTTTAATATTTTGGTATATTTATTCTATGAAATTAAGTTGGGTGGGTTCTAAGTGAAATGAAGATTGGGAAAAATAGAAAAACAAACAAACAAACAAAAAACCACAGATAGTGCAGTATTTCAACCTGTGAGATAAAAAAAAGGCCAATGAGTAAAGTCAAAGTATTTCCCTTCCTCTCTGAAAGGACTCACTTTCCCAAGCACAACATGAGGAGAGGGTAGCCAAATAGTGCACAGTGATCTTGCTGAGAGGTGAAACAGATTACACTATGGAGCTGGCTGGAATGTGCTTGGCAAGATAACAGAGAAGGGGGCTGTATATAAATGAAGCTCCAAAATTTTACATAAAGGTCCCCTTGGGTATGTTGCTGAATGCTGCTGCTGCTAAGTCACTTCAGTCGTGTCCAACTCTGTGCAACCTCATAGACGGCGGCCCACCCAGCTCTCCCATCCCTGGGATTCTCCAGGCAAGAATACTGGAATGGGTTGCCATTTTCTTCTCCTATGCATGAAAGTGAAAAGTGAAAGTGAAGTTATGTCCGACTCCTAGCGAAACCATGGACTGCAGCCTACCAGAATAGTAGACTGTATATGTACAGGGAGAAACTTCACAAATTTAGGCAAAGAACAACTACAGGGGAAAATGTATCAAAAGAAAGAAAGAAGAAAAACTATATGGAACTGTAAACTGAACAAATACCTGAGCTCATATAAACCTTGGCTATGTTTAATACTGAGATTCCAGAGTGGAGAGACCTCATAAAAAACTCAGATCACTAAGTAGTGAGCTCAGGCAGTCCATATATAAATAAACAGCTAATCTGTTTTAAAGTAAAAGCTATCAGTTCAGTTCAACTGCTCAGTCATATCCAACTCTTTGCGACCCATGAACTGTGGCATGCCAGGCTTCCATGTCCATCACCAACTCCGAGAGCTTGCTCAAACTCATGTCCATCGAATTGGTGATGCCATCCACCATCTCATCCTCTGTCGTCCCCTTCTCCTCTTACCTTCCATCTTTCCCAGCATCAGGGTCTTTTCCAATGAGTCAGTTCTTCTCATCAGGTGGCCAAAGTATTGGAGTTTCAGCTTCAACATCAGTCCTTCCATTGAATATTCAGGACTGATTTCCTTTAGGATTGACAGGTTGGATCTCCTTGTAGTCCAAGGGACTCTCAAGAATCTTCTCCAACATTATAGTTTAAAAGCATCAATTCTGCACTCAGCTTTCTTTATAGTCCAGCTCTCACATCCATACATGACTACTGGAAAAACCATAGCCTTGATTAGATGGACCTTTGCTGGCAAAGTAATGTCTCTGATTTTTAATATGCTGTCTAGCTTGGTCTTAGCTTTTCTTCCAAGGAGCAAGTGTCTTTCAGTTTCATGGCTGCAGTCACCATCTGCAGGGATTTTGAAGTCCCCCAAAATAAAGTCTGTCACTGTTTCCATTGTTTCCCCATCTATTTGCCATGGAGTGATGGGACCAGATTCCTTGATCTTAGTTTTCTGAATGTTGAGTTTTAAGCCAACTTTTTCACTCTCTTTCACTTTCATTAAGAAGCTCTTTAGTTCTTCTTTGCTTTATGCCATAAGGGTGGTGTCATTTGCGTATCTGAAGTTATTGATATTTCTCCCGGCTAATTGAAACCAGCTTATGCTTCATCCAGCCCAGCATTTCACATGATGTACTCTGCATATAATGTAATATAAGCAAGATGGCAATATACAGCCTTGACATACTTCTTTCCCAATTTGAAACCAGTCCATTTTTCCATATCCTATTCCAAGTAATGGTTCTTGACCTGCATACAGGTTTCTCAGGAGGCAGGTAAGGTGTTCTGATATTGCCATCTCTCTAATAATTTTTCCATAGTTTTTTTGTGATCAACATAGTCAAAAGCTTTAACATAGTCAATAAAGCAGAAGTAGATGTTTTTCTGGAATTCTCTTGATTGTTCTATGATCCAACAGATGTTGGCAATTTGATCTCTGTTCCTCTGCCTTTTCTAAATCCATCTTGGACATCTGGAAGTTCATGGTTCACATATTGTTGAAGCCTGGCTTGGAGAATTTGGGGCATTACTTTGCCAGCATGTGAGATGAGTGCAATTGTGTGGTAGTTGAGCATTTTTTGGCTCAGATGGTAAAGCATCTGCCTACAATGTGGGAGACCCGGGTTCGATCCCTGGGTGTGGAAGATCCTCTGGAGAAGGAAATGGCACCCACTGCAGTACTCTTGCCTGGAAAATCCCATGGACGGAGGAGCATGGTAGGCTAGAGTCTATGGGGTCGCAAAGAGTCGGACATGACTGAGCGACTTCATTTCACTTTCACGTCACTTCTTTGGGATTGGAATGAAAACTGACCTTTTCCAGTCCTGTAACCACTGCTTAGTTTTCCAAAGTTGCTGACGTGCAGCGCTTTGACAGCATAGGATTTGAAATAGCTCAACTGGAATTTTATCACCTCCACTAGCTTTTTTCCTAGTGATGCTTCCTAAGGCCCACTTGAGTTTGCATTCCAGGATGTCTGGCTCTGGGTGAGTGATCGCACCATTGTGGTTATCTGGGTCATGAAGATATTGTTTGTATAGTTCTTCTCTGTATTTTTGCCACCTCTTCTTAATATCTCCTGCTTCTTTTAGGTCCCTACCATTTCTGTCCTTTATTGAGCCCATCTTTGCATGAAATGTTCCCTTGGTATCTCTAATTTTCTTGAATGTATCTCTAGTCTTTCCCCTTCTATTGTTTTCCTGTATTTGTTTGCACTGATCACTGAGAAAGACTTTATTTTCTCTCCTTGCTATTGTTTTGAGCTCTGCATTCAATTGGGTATATCTTTCCTTTTCTCCGTTGTCTTTAGCTTCTCTTCTTTTTTTTTTCAGCTATTCACAAAGCCTCCTCAGACAACCATTTTGCCTTTTTGTATTTCTTTTTCTTGGGAATGGTTTTGATCCCTGCCTCCTATACAATGTCATGAACCTCTATCTATAATTCTTCAGGGACTCTTTCAGTTTAATCCCTTGAAACTATTTGTCACTTCCACTGTATAATCATAAGGGATTTGATTTAGGTTATACCTGAATGGTCTAGTGGTTTTCTGTACTTTCTTCAATTTAAGCCTGAATTTGGCAATCAGGAGTTCATGATCTGAGCCACAGTCAGCTCCTGGTCTTGTTTTTTTTCTGGCTGTATAGCACTTCTCCATTTTTGGCTGTGAAGAATATAATGAATCTGATTTTGGTACTGAGCATCTGGTGATGTCCATGTGTAGAGTCTTTTCTTGTGTTTTTGGAAGAGGATGTTTTCTTTGACCAGTGTATTCTCTTGGCAAAACTCTGTTAGCCTTTGCCGTGCTTCATATTGTATTCCAATGCCAAATTTGTCTGTTACTCCAGGTACCTCTTGATTTCCTACTTTTGCATTCCAGTCCCTTATAAGTATAAGGACATCTTTTTTGAGTGGTAGTTCTAGAAGTTCTTGTGGGTCTTCATAGATGTGTTCAATTTCAGCTTCTTTAGCATTACTGGTTGGGGCATATACTTGGATTACTGTGATATTGAATGGCTTGTCATTTTAAAAATTGCACCCAAGTATCGCATTTCGGACACTTTGGTTGACTATGATGGGTACTCCATTTCTTCTAAGGGATTCTTGCCCACAGTTCAGTTCAGTCACTCAGTCGTGTCTGACTCTTCACGACCCCATGAATCACAGCACGTCAGGCCTCTCTGTCCATCATCAACTCCCGGAGTTCACTCAGACTCAAGTCCATTGAGTCAGTGATGCCATCCAGCCATCTCGTCCTCTGGGAGATGAGTGCAATAGTGCGGTAGTTTGCACATTCTTTGTCACTGCTTTTCTTTGGAATTGGAATGAAAACTGACCTTTTCCAGTCCTGTGGCCACTGCTAGGTTCTCCAAATTTGCTGGCATATTGAGTGCAGCACTTTCACAGCATCATCCATCAGGATTTGGAATAGCTCAACTGGAATTCTATCACCTCCACTAGCTTTGTCCATAGTGATGCTTTCTAATAGATGTGTATAAGAGACAGGTCAAAGGCTTTGGCATAGTCAATAAAGCAGAAATAGATGTTTTTCTGGAACTCTCTTGCTTTTTCCATGATCCAGCGGATGTTGGCAATTTGATCTCTGGTTCCTCTGCCTTTTCTAAAACCAGCTTGAACATCAGGAAGTTCACGGTTCACGTATTGCTGAAGTCTGGCTTGGAGAATTTTGAGCATTACTTTACTAGCATGTGAGATGAGTGCAATTGTGCGATAGTTTGAGCATTGTTTGGCACTGCCTTTCTTTGGGATTGGAATGCAAACTGACCTTTTCCAGTCCTGTGGCCACTGCTGAGTTTTCCACATTTGCTGGCATATTGAGTGTAGCACTTTCACAGCATCATCTTGGATTTGAAATAGCTCAACTGGAATTCCATCCCTTCCACTAGCTTTGTTCATAGTGATGCTTTCTAAAGCCCACTTGACTTTACATTCCAAGATGTCTGGCTCTAGGTGAGTGATCACACCATTGTGATTATATGGGTCGTGAAGATCTTTTTTGTATAGTTCTTCTGTGTATTCTTGCCACCTCTTCTTAATATCTTCTGCTTCTGTTAGGTCCAGACCATTTCTGTCCTTTATTGAGCCCATCTTTGCATGAAATGTTCCCTTGGTATCTCTAATTTTCTTGAAGAGATCTCTAGTCTTTCCCATTGTGTTCTTGTCCTCTATTTCTTTGCAATGATTGCTGAGGAAGGCTTTCTTATCTCTTCTTGCTCTTCTTTGGAACTCTGCATTCAGATGCTTATATCTTTCCTTTTCTCCTTTGCTTTTCACTTCTCTTTTTTTCACAGCTATTTGTAAGGCCTCCCCAGACAGCCATTTTGCTTTTTTGCATTTCTTTTCCATGGGGATTGTCTTGATCCCTGTCTCCTGTACAAGGTCACAAACCTCCGTCCATAGTTCTTCAGGCATTCTGTCTATCAGATCTAGTCCCTTAAATCTATTTCTCAGTTCCACTGTAAAATCATAAGGGATTTGATTTAGGTCATACCTGAATGGTCTAGTGGTTTTCCTTACTTTCTTCAATTTAAGTCTGAATTTGGCAATAAGGAGTTCATGATCTGAGCCACAGTCAGCTCCTAGTCTTGTTTTTTCTGACTGTATAGAGCTTTTCCATCTTTGGCTGCAAAGAATGTAATCAGTCTGATTTCGGTGTTGACCATCTGGTGATGTCCTTCCTTACAGGAGCAAAAATCCAGCAACAATTGGCCAAAATATACAACAATGTAAAGAAACTTCAGCATCAGTTAAAGATGCGAAGCCTACACCTGATTGTAAGTAAAATTTACATTTTCAATTTTTTTATGTATTAGTTTTTTCTATTGTTCATTAGAAAAATATATATTTAAAATAAATTTTTCTATTTGGCATTAATGGAGGAGCTAAACCCTACTTTTTGTTAGAGATTTAAAAGGAAACAGGGCTTCCCTGGTGGCTCAGAGGTTAAAGCGTCTGCCTGGAATGCAGGAGACCCGGGTTTAATCCCTGGGTCGGGAAGATCCCCCTGGAGAAGAAAATGGCAACCCACTCCAGTAATCTTGCCTGGAGAATCCCATGGAGGGAGGAGCCTGGTAGGCTACAGTCCATGGGGTCACAAAGAGTTGGACACGACTGAGTGACTTCACTTTCACTATAAGGAAACATTGGAAAACTGTAATATCTGCTGTTTATATATTTTTTAGTCTTTAAAATGCTATCAAATGCTTATAAATTATGAAGTAGAACAAATATTAATGTCATATATAGGATGAATAGGGCTTCCCAGGTGGCACTAGTGGTAAAGAACCTCTGCCAGTACAGGAGACATAAGAGATACAGGTTTGATCCCTGAATCGAGAAGATCCCTTGGGAGAGGGTATGGCAACCCTCTCCAGTATTCTTGCTTGGAGTATCCCATGGACAGAGGATCCTGGTGGACTAGAGTCCCTGGAGTTGCACAGAGTCAGACACGAGTGAGGGACTTAGCAGCAGCAGCAGCAGCTTCAGATGAAGAATCTCTGTATGCAAAGATTCAGGTTCAGCTGATAAAGAGGAAGAGATTCTTGATTCTTTGCCTACTGTTCCCATCATTTGCTAATTGAAATCACTGCCTTTTAGAGGCATTTCAAATACCTGAGGGAATGGCTAAGTAGTATTAGGGCAAATTTTATTCATTTGTGAAAGAGAAAATAGTGTCCTTACCTCTTTCCTTATACCAACATTCATTCCTGAGAGATCAAAGCAGTACAGTAAAGTGCTCAAGATGTGTGGACTTAAGAATCAGACACATGCTGGTCAAATCCTTGAACTGTCAGGTAAGTGGCTTTAGGCAAGTTACTCAGTCTGTTTGAACTTGGACTTACTGAGCTCTGAAATGGAGATCATCATACAGCCTAACTCAGAGTTGTGGGAATGAAGTGAGACTGCACGTAGAGTGCTTGTGCACTGCTTATAGCATAATCACTAAAAATAGTAAATATCCGAAGCCATTAAAAATATTAGAAAAGAACATGGATTGCTATTTTTATGATTATATTATAATTTATAAGAATGACAAAAGTCAGAAATCATAAAGAAAAAAGTGGACGTAATTGACTATTCAAAAATACCGCAAACGTGTCAGAAAAGTTGAAATACAAATTAGGATAATATTAGCAATATATATGTAACTTAAAAAGCTAATATCCATAATGTGTAAAGAGTGTCTACAAATTCGAACAACAAAGGTAACAGATCAAGAGAATGGGCAAAGATTATAAGTTGCATATTATAGACAAAGAAACATAAAACACATATGGAAAAGTGCTCAGGCTTAGTAATTATTATAAAAATGTCAGTTAAATCAATGATAATAAGTTTTTGATTATTTTGGAAATGGCTGGAATTACATGAGCTGTAAATAGCTCGAGGCTCTTGGAAGGACAATGTGACAGTATTTTACATGCTGTAAAGTGGGCACACTTTTCATAGCAATCAGTTATCCTCCAGAAATACTTACTTGAGGGGGGAGGGATAGATTGGGAGTTGGGCATTGACATGTACGTCCTGCAAAATAAATAGGCAACAGGGACCTACTGTATAGCACAGGGAACTCTGCTTGATATTATATAATAACCTGAATATGCAAAGAACTTGAAAAAGAACAGATACATGTATATTTGTAACTGAGTCACTTTGTTGTACACCTGAAACCATCACAGCAGTGTTAATCGATGATAGTCTAATATAAAATGAAAATTAAAAAATAAAATAAAAATACTTATTTGAGCATGCAAAAATATGCAAAGATAGTTACTACAGCATTGCATCTATTGAAAGTTCATCAGTTGGAGAATTAATGATTTAGGGTAGCATTAGACAACGAAATGCCGTGTAGCCATATGAAGAATGAAGTACCATATGTGTGTTGATATGCAAAGTTAATTACAACATATTGTTGAAAAAGAAAAAGTGCAACTCACAGAAAACATATGTGATATAGAAGTTTTTGGAAAAAAATAATATTTAAAGTATGTATGGTTAGGAAAAAATCTGAGATAAAAAAATCTCAATCATAAAAATTTACTTTTTAAAAGTACATTTTTTTCTTATCCTTTAGGCTGAGAAATGTTTTTTTAATTAAGAGGATATTCTAATTTTCTTCCTAATTTTTAATACATAGTCATAATAAAATATGACATAATTATTCCCTTTTTTTTTCTTTACAGTTGTTGAAAAGCTCAGAGAAATGATGGAAGAAATTGAAAATGCAATTAACACTTTTAAGGAAGAGCAGAGGTTGATGTATGTTTTAAACACATTTTAATTTAAAATTATTTACCTTTATTTTTCAGTAACTCTTTACTAGGTAGTTGTATGGAAACTATTTTATTGTTACAAGTTTAATACTAGGCTTACACAAAAGCAATATAATACCTCTCTTTTGCTTTAGGTTTTAGACTGCTTTTCATGTTTAAAGTGAATTTTCATTTATATTTGGAGTCTATAAACTCTCAAATAAGAGTTTGAAAGATTGTTTTTTCCTCTGAGGAAACTCTTTGAAGGCTTAGATTTATAAATGTTAATAATGTGAAGTGGAGAAGATACCAAAAGAGGTGGGAATAATAAAATTTGAGGGAAAACAAAGGGCTAACATGGATTGGTTTGTATCTTATTTTTCAAACTTTTATTTTTAAAATTTTAGATATGAAGAGCTTATTAAAGAAGAGAAAACAACTAATAACGAGTTAAGTGCCATATCAAGAAAAATTGACACATGGGCTTTGGGTAATTCAGAAACAGAGAAGGCTTTCAGAGCAGCATCGAGCAAAGTTCCTGTGGACAAAGTCACACCAAGTGGCTTCCAGAAGAAGTGGTAGAGTTTGAAACGTTCCTTCAGCAGACAGGTGGGCGCCGGGGGGGCTGGGATGATTATGACCACCAGAACTTTGTGAAGACGAGAAGCAAGCATAAAGGGAAGCCAGCGTTCATCAGAGAAGTTCTGGAGCACCTTCCCGGAAGAACAGAGGATGAAGTTCAACAGCATGAGAAATGGTATCAAAAATTTCTGGCCCTAGAAGAAAGAAAAAAAGAGGTAATAAGAATTGTAATAGCTATTATTTACTGTATATTTCTGTGTTCTAGGATGGTGCTACACTGTTCAACATATATTATTAACTTTAGTGCAACCCTATGAGATATGTTAACGGTTTTCCCCCGTCTCACAGCAGGTGAAACTGAGGCATTGAGAAGTTAAGTCATTTTAGTGGAACTATAGTTGACATAGTTGGGACTTCCCTGGTGGCTCAGAGGTTAAAGTGTCTGCCTGGAATGCGGGAGACCTGGGTTCGATCCCTGGGTTGGGAAGATCCCCTGGAGAAGGAAATGGCAACCCGCTCCAGTACTCTTGCCTGGAGAATGCCATGGAGGGAGGTGCGTGGTAGGCTACAGTCCATGGGGTCCCAAAGAGTTGGACACGACTGAGCGACTTCACTTCACTTAATAGTTGACATACTCAGCATCCAGCATAATCTCCTCTAAGAAATAATACAATGAGTCAGAAAACATCTGAGAGTGGTCAACATTCTGTGTCGACTGGAAATGGGAAATTCAGATTTAACCAGATTTTTGATAAAAGTCATCATACTGGTGAAGTCCACATTATTTTCAACAGAAAATAAAGAGGGCAGTAGGGAAAAAAAAATTCTTTGACTCAAAAGTTTCTAAATAGTTTTGGAACTTTATTTGCACTACTTATTTTAAAAGACTCAAAGTTTTGGCAACCCCAGAGTACAGAGTAACTCTTAATTGTAGCAAATACCTAAAAGGTCCCATTTTCACAGAAATATTACTGTGGCTCTGGTTTAGATTAGGATTCCTCAGACTGCCGTTGGTGACTGTTGGGACTGGATAGTTCTTTACTGTGAGGGCTGTCCTGTGCTCTGTAGGTTGGTTAGCAGCATCCTTGACCTCCACACAGGAGATGCTGGTAGCACCACCTTAAATATGATGATCAAAATATCTCCAGACATCACCAGATGTCCTCTGGAGGGTAGAAATTGCCCCTGGTCAAGAACCATAGGCTTAGATAGTCCTAAGTTGTTGTTGTTTTTTTTTTGTAGACTTGAGTGCAGTAAATTTTAATTCAATTTGGTTTGACAAGAAAGGTATGATGGTTCAGCAGGCAACATACCCAAAAAGGAGTATTAAAGAAATACTTGATTCTACATGTGAAGTATTAGAGGAAATAGCTGGTGGTTTGTTGTTGCTATTGTTTCTCTCCAAAATAAGTTGAATGTTCATAAGGTCGACACTTAAAACTTTAAGAAAACATTTTGAAACATGTCATTTTTAAAAACTCAAAATAATAATCTAATAATTATTTGGACTTCCCTGGTGGCTCAGACAGTAAAGCGTCTGCCTGCAATGTTGGAGACTCGGGTTCAATCCCTGGGTCGGGAAGGAAGTGGCTACCCAGTCCAGTACTCTTGCCTGGAAAATCCCATGGATGGAGGAACCTGGTAGGCTACAGTCCAAGGGGTCACAAAGAGTTGGACACTACTGAGTGACTTCACACACAAGAATTATTTGGGATTTTTTTCCAGGGGCCAGCAAAGTGGTCTGAGGGCCAGCAAAGTGGTCTGAGGACCAGCAAAGTCAGCATCACCTGGGAACTTGTTAGAATTTAGCAGGGTCCAACGTTAGACCTAGTCTGAACTCAGGGAGGAGGGCCCCAAAATCTGAGTTTAAATAAAGCCTCTAGGTTATTCTGTTGACAAGCTCAAGTTTCAGAACCACCTGTCTAGGGTAAAGGAACAGACAGTGTTGCTTAACTGTGCTTCTTGTAATAAAAGTAAACCACCTAGATTCTGGCTTTCTCTTGTTCCCAGCCACTCTGTTTCCTGTCCGTGATGACTGATTGAATGTCAGGGTGATATAGGAAAGAGTGTGAAAGAGGGGATGTCATTTACTAAAGCAGGACATGTTTGAGGAGAAGTGGGAAGTTTTATAGCATCAGGAATGCAGTTTTGTATTTTTGGGTTTTTTTGGCTGCACCCTGCGGCATGCAGGATATTAAGCAGGGATCAAACCCATGCACCCTGCAGTGAAAGCATGGAGTCTTAACCACTGGGTGGCCAGGCAAGTCCAGAAATGCATTTTAAATCTGTTGAGTTGAGAAGGTTGAGTAGAAATTTTACCATTCTTATCTCCCACTTCCCTTAATATATCCTATGTTTTGCCTAAATGAACATACTTCTTTTCAGACGTTCCATGAACTTTCTGGTCCACGCCCTCTTGCTTATCTTGTTCTCACTTTCTGGAACCTCCTTTCTTCCACCCTCCACTGTTAACTCACCTACATCTGCCTAGACCATATGCTGCTTCCTTTTGCCTACTCACCCCTCAGAATTTCACTAGCACTTGTTTATATGTCTTGTGTGATATGCGATGGCATGTTCTAAAATATGTTCTAGTATTTATGCACATGTCTTATCTCACCTAGAGCAGTGCTGATCAAACTTGGTCCATGGACTGGATGTTAGTTTGCAAACTATTTCTGGTCTTCAATGAGCTGTTGTGATTATACAAGAATAGCTATTATGCATGCTATTTCGGAAAAGGCAATGGCACCCCACTCCAGTACTTTTGCCTGGAAAATCCCATGGACAGAGGAGCCTGGTGGGCTGCAGTCCATGGGGTCACGAAGAGTCGGACACGACTGAGTGACTTCACTTTCACTCTTCACTTTCATGCATTGGAGAAGAAAATGGCAACCCACTCCAGTGTTCTTGCCTGGAGAATCTCAGGGACAGAGGAGCCTGGTGGGCTGCTGTCTATGGGGTTGCACAGAGTTGGACACGACTGATGCGACTTAGCAGCAGCAGCAGCAGCAAGCATGCTATTTAGTTCAAGTGACTGTTTTTTCTAGAAAACTCCCTCGTTGAAAGAAGCAGTACATTGATTGACCTTCCAGCATGAATTCCTGATATTGTTGTGGACTGGTCCTTTGAGTGGCACTGGCCTAGATGGCATTTGGTATTGTTTAATCACCTGTGGTTCCTATTCACATTGTCTTGCGTATAGTACACACAGCATAAGCATGTATTTCATGAAAATGGATGATATATCATGAGGAACTTCGGGGAAAGTAATTAAGTTTCCTTTATGGCATAGAAAAGCCCGCTAGAATTTTAAATAATCTTTACATACCCACATATAAAGATATGAAGCTATTTTCCTTTTTTTTTTTTTTTTTTTACACTTTTGAAGCACTATGTGCCAGGCACTGACTCATTTAAACTTCAGAACAACCCTGTTTGAGAAATGCTACCTACCACTTACACATGAGCAAAATGAGGACAGAGACATGTAACAACTCATCCAAGGTTACATCTAGTAAATGGCAAAGCCAGGATTTGGTCCCAGATACCTGGCTTCAGAGCACACATATCCTCACCTACCTCACTTTTAACTCCTTTTCTGAATTTGACCAGAGATGGGTCACTCAGAAGGGATTATAAGCCTAGAAAGAGAATTTGGAAACAGAAGTGAAATGATCAGAGGAAAGGACTGTTTCCCCCTGAACATCAAGGAAAGAGGTAAAGGGGAGGAGGAGACTTCATGAGGTGCAGTCCTTGTGTGCCTGGTGATTCAAAGAGGAATAGAAAGGCCAATGGAATAGCCATTATTTAGTGTTTTAAAAGATACATTAAATTTTTTACAAAGAGAAGTAGAAAAAAATGCATTGGTTTAAAAAACCACTTTTCAAATCTAAGCAACAAGCATACTGCAGTCACTGTGTAGAAAGAGATATGGATTTGAGGTTGTATTTTAAAATGCTTTTGGCGGGAATTCCCTGGCAATCCAGTGGTGAAGACTTGATGCTTTCACTGTTGAGGCCCAGGTTTGGTCACTGGTTGGGGAACTAAGATGCCACATGCTTCACGGGCAGATAAATAAAAATAAAAAATAAAATGCTTTTGGTTATTAAAAAAATTTTTTTTCTTGCTGTTGTTTTTTAACCACATAGTCTATTCAGCATTGGAAAACCAAAAAGCAGCAAAAAAAGGAGGAAATTTTCAAATTAAAGGAAAAAGACAGCATACAAGTACTTTCTCATAGTAAACAGGAAGATAATCAAAAACAAAAAGAAGAACAAAGAAAGAAACAAAAATTGGCCATTGAAGCTTGGAAAAAACAGAAAAGTATAGAAATGTCAATGAAAAATGCTTCCCAGTTAAAAGAGGAGGAAGAGAAAGAGAAAAAGCAGCAGAGAGAGCGTCAGCGCCAGTGTAAACTAAAATTGCTGCTGGAGACTTACACCCAGCAGAAGAAAGAACAGGAAGAATTTTTGAGACTTGAAAAGGAGATACGGGAAAAGACAGAAAAGGCAGAAAAAAGGAAAACTGCTGCTGATGAAATTTCCAGGTTTCAAGAAAGAGTGAGTAAATACATTTCCTGAATATTTTTTCAGTGATACACATGGGGGTATTACTTCCAGGCTCAATTCAGCAAAAATTAATTGAATGCTTCTTATGTATCTGGCCTGGACCTAGCATTAGTACTCCAAAATAAGTAGGCTGTGCTCCCTGCTTTCTAGTAGGGTATAGTCTAGTGGGAATGGCTGGTGTGCAAATAGGGGACTTCACCGTGATATGGTAAACAGTGTAGCGCTTGAGGGGTGGACAGACAGCTTGGGGAGGTAGAGTGCATGGAGGGAAGCTCACCACAGCTGCGTGGGACAGAAGGCGATGCTTGAGTCTTGAAAGAGAAGAAAGGGAAGGAAAGGGGAGCTCCTTCCTAGCAGAGGAAACAGCATGAATGGGCAGCTTGGAGGAGCGTAACCCTAGCTTATGGGGGAAACTGTAAACACTTGAGCGTTCTTAGGGAGAGACGGAAGCCAGCAGGAGGCGAGGCTGGAAAGGCAGCCACAGTCCAGTCCGCGAAGGTCCTGTCTGCTCCGCCGGGCCGCGGGGTTTTCCCCATAGGCGATCTGCTTCCTTGGCCACTGTCCAGCTTCCTACCACAGTGTAAGCTCCACGAAGGCAGAGGTTTTGTCCTTTTTGTTCATGCTTTACCCTAGGGTCTAGCACATTATACTCTGCATATACTTAAAGGAATCAAGGTTATTGCTGAGAGGTAGGATTACAGTGATTTTAAACAAATGTGTGCAAGAAAACTCCTAATTAAAGAAAGAAGTTGCAGTCTCATCAGATAGAGCGGAATTCAGTCCAAATATATTAAAGACAAGGAAGGGTACTTTAAAAAGAAAAAGAGTACAAATGAGAGATAAGAATTGCATCAAAGTATACATGCAAATATGGGCAACACTCATAAAGCAAAAACATAAGGGAAGTACGAAGAAAAATAATAAAAAATAATAGGCATAACACATTACTAATGGTATTTCTTTTGGCTCATATATAAAAATAAAAATCTCCCTAAACAACCAAAGATCATTCCCCAAAAAGGCAAGCAAGTCACATAATAAAACACTTAGAAAAAAAGAAAACCTTGTATTATAGAGAAAGTATAATGCAAGAGATCTAAAACCAGACATCTCTGTATTGATAACTGAAAATTTTACCCATTAAAAGGAAGTTTTAGATTGACCCATAAAATAAAACAACAAACAGTTGAAAGAAAGTGATTCAGAAAGGATGTGCATGTGTTACATTGATATTCAGAGAAAATAAAGCTCTTAGGTTTTCTCTTTTTGGAAAAAGTTGATATTAAAGGTATATTGCTGTTTAAGGTAATTTAATTTTACATGCAAGCAACTAAACTTTGAAACAAATTCTAGTTAATTTTACTTCTTAATGTTCTCTTTTTTGTTGGTATGTGTCTTTTAGGATTTACATAAACTTGAATTGAAAATTCTGAATAGACAATTAAAGGAAGATGAGAAGGCAGAAAAACAAAGAAAACTGGCAAAATTAAAAGAAAAGGTACTCTACACTGAGATTAATTTATTTTCTTTGTTATCATAATTTTTTATTTGTAAGGATACAAACATAAAATCCAATTCTCTTTTATCTCCATCTCCTTTATTTCATACTTACTTATTTACAAATTACAAAGCAACTGTTTTAATTCTACCATTTCACATTATAAGCACCTCTTTTTCTTTTGCCCTAAATTCCTTGTCTTCCTGCTCTTCGTTCTTTTCTTCATTCCTCCTATGTGAAAAAAAGTGAAAGTGTTAATTGCTCATTTATGTATAACTTTTTGGGTTCCCATGGGCTGTGGCCCACAAGGCTCCTTTGTTCATGGAATTCTCCAGGCAAGAATACTGGAGTAGATAGCCTTTCCCTTCTCCAGGGGATCTTCCCAACCCAGAGATTGAACCCAGGTCTTCTGCATCGCAGGCGGATACTTTCTTGTCTGAGCCACCAGAGAAGCCCCCATTCTTCCTATATGAGCCTGTATTTTAGATCTGTAGCAGCTATGAGCATTGTTTAATTTCATTGGTGATAAAGATACTAGTGACTCTCACAGATGAAACAAAGGACTACTTACTGGTGATTATTTATCTTAAATTTATTGTCCATCATAGTTTGCTGAGTTACATTTCCCTCATGCTGCTGCTGCTGCTACTGCTGCTAAGTCGCGTCAGTCGTGTCCGACTCTGTGCAACCCCATAGGCAGCAGCCCACCAGGCTCCCCTATCCCTGGGATTCTCCAGGCAAGAACACTGGAGTGGGTTGCCATTTCCTTCTCCAATGCATGAAAGTGAAAAGTAAAGTCACTCAGTTGTGTCTGACTTGCAGCCCACCATGCTCCTCTGTCCACGGGATTTTCCAGGCAAGAGTACTGGAGTAGGGTGCCATTGCCTTCTCTGATTTCTCTCGTGAGAGAAATACAAAAAAATACAACAGAGGAAGTAGAATAAAGTAACTGGAAAAAATAAATTAACATTTTATTAGTAAATTGATGTAATCCAAATTTTATTTTAGCTGTATGAGCACAATTAGAAGATTACTGAAGAGGTTATTAACAGTTTTATTTCTGTCTGGGAATATCAAGTATTTTTCTTAAACCCGCTTTCTGTTACTAAGGATCTTACAAGTAAAAACTGAATAGTTGATATAAATTAACTGGCACTCATTTTCCTTCCGATTACAGGTTGAAAACAGTGTTGGTAGAGATCCCTCTAGACTTTACAAACCTACCAAAGGTTGGGAAGAACGGACCAAAAAGATAGGACCAACAGGCTCTGGGCCACTTCTACATATCCCACATAGGTAAAGGAGTTAAAATGGGTGTTCACTCTATAATAACCTAATAAACTGTATATGAACTGTATATATTTTATGTAATTTATATATATTTTATAATAAAGTTTACTATAAACTTTTTAGAGTGTATAGATAAAACAAATCTATTATATACTTCTTACAAGTTAACATTTAATCAGGACTTAAAAAAAATACCCTATATATTTATACTCTCTTTTCTTCTCCTTAGGGCTATTCCAACCTGGAGACAAGGAATTTAGAAAATATGGGATCATGAAATTGGCATTCAGTTGATGAGAATGTTAGCATATGGAGTTATAGGAGGAGAGAATGACCATGTCCTTACAATTTTATTAGCCTCTTCAGATTGATTATTGTGTTGCATGTGAATTGGCAGGTATTAAGTTCTACAATGCATTGTCATTAGTATTTCTTGTTTATACCAAGAGGGTAATTAATATATGTTGGCCTACTGATGTAAAAGTTCTTTGAATAAGTTTATGTTAGAAACAGTATTTTATTTAAATACTTAAAACATTTGAAAGATTTTTTTTTTTGTCATGGCATGGCAAAATAAATTGAGACAATCATAGAGTGACATTTTTAAAGCAAGATTTTGTACCATTTATAACTTGGAACTAAATTAACTTGAGTAACAAAAATTTTAAGTTTTTTCTTTTGAGTTATAAGTTAGAACTTTTTCTAAGTTTAACAAATTGGTAATTTGTCAGTTACTACATTTTTGTGTAACAAATATTTTGTATTTGTTTGAAGCATGCTTTGTTTTATAAGGAAAATTTTATTTTAAAAATACACCTCTCACCTCCTATATATTCTGTTATTTGCATTATTGATACACAATCCTACTGGTCTCCTTCAGCTGTTTTACGTCTCCGTTCAGCCTTCCTGGGCCCACACATTTATAAACCTGTGTCCTTCGCATCCTCTTCCTGGGCCCACATGTTTATAAACCTGTGTCCTTCTCATCTTCTTGGCTGACACAGTTTTCTTTGGTGCTTTGTTTGCCTCAAGATACCAAAGATTTGTTTTTAACAGCATCGGAAGTAATCTGACTTTAAAGGACTATGATATTTCTTAGTGGTATTTAAAATTTTTAAATTGCTAGACTAATACATTTGGTCAAAAGAGTCAGTTTTAAAATTTCCGAACTTTTATAAATGAAAACACAATTTAACTTCATTCAACTCAATTTTATGAAAAAAATTTTTTTAAATCTTAGTTCCTAACTTTAAGTAGTTCCCACCATACAGGAAGGGCATCACATACATGATAAATATAAGAAACTTCATTTCTTATAACTTTTATCTCAAAGTATGTTAATTATAATTTGATCATTTAGGTCAAATGATTTAGATACAAATTTACTAGGAGCAGTGTTTAAAACCTTTTCTTATTTCACAGTTAATATTCAAAGTACATGGGTTCCAGATTTTGGAAACTGAATTCTATTTATACAATTCTTGGTTCAAAAAGAGAGAATTAATATAAAACACGGTTACTCAGGAATGCCCATTTTATTTGTTGCACTTGTTCTCCTTAACTTTTTAAAATGATTTGAGATGGCTTAGAAATAAAATACAAATAACAGGACAAGAGAGTTTAAAAACAGAATTGAATAACAACAAGATAGAGCAAAGTAAAGGTTTCTCATGCGTTGCTTTCTAACATGTTGCTTTTTTGTTGTGCACAAATACAGCTTTCTGTTTCTCGCATTTAAGGTAAGCCTATTGGACTGGGTGAGGTGATTCTTACAGTTTTTACTTTTTTTTTTTTTTAATAAAAGAAAGTATAGTATTTTGAGAAACTTGTCCTTCTAGTTGTATCTGAAGTAAATAAGGAATTTATCATATGGACCCTTTGTACAAAGGATATAGACTAAACGTAATGTCTTCAGTTACAGGCTCATGGAAAAGATGTCAAGTAAACATTTCTTATACTGGATTAAGAAACTGAGGGAAAAAACACTAAAGGAAAAATGTTATAAAGCACCCACAGTTCTACTACTCTAGAGGTAACTTCTGAAAATATACCTACATATTTTAAGTAGCTATTCTTAGAGTAGATTTTAGATACTATACTATTATCACTTAGCATTACATCACGTACAATTTCTCTATGTTTCTATATAATTCAAACATTATCATTTAATAGCTAAATAATATTCAGTTTTATAGATACTCTGTCTTTCCTATACTTTGAAGACTTGTGGTCTACATTTTTTAGCTAATAATGTGCAGTGACATTCTATGTGAAGGGTTAGATTCTGTCACATGTATGTCAGAATTCTTATATGGTCAGAATCACCCATGAAAAGGTGGGTGATTACTTACCTAGGAAGTATATTCTCTCTCAGTGAGTCCACCATAGAAATATTTTCTCCATTTGGATCATGTTAGTAGTTCTTGAGCTAAGAATCAGATGAAATCTTTGGCTTCCTGCTAAGAGCCAGGTTGAACAGATTGTCTTTCTGTCTGAGCTTTGAATAGCTTCAGCCATTTGGTGGTGTATCTGTGCAAGTGAGAAAAATCTTCATTGTAATCATGGAATGAAAACTCCTCTAGACTGGACATACCTATGGACAATGACTCTTGGCCTCCATGTTTGTACAGAAGCACCAAGGACAGCCCTCTGCCCACACCTGGCAGTTTGTTAATGCAGTATTTGTTAAAGACATGTAGGAATACCTGGAATAATTAGTTACTAGTACCTAACATTATGCAGGGTGCTTTGGGTTGGTGAAAACTCCAGCCTACATGGTATGCTTTTTAAGAAATACATTTTCTAAGAAGGCTAACAAAATTATGCCCAAACTTCTATTAGCGACTGTAAAAACCGAGTTCAGACCGGATCCTTGCGTGGATATTTTCCCCTAAGACTACCTCATAAACTTATAAAGGGAAGGATGTATGGCTAAAGCAACTGAAATCCCTCTTTTTGAAGAAAATTAAAAAGAAGCTTATGCTATTTCACTTTCTAGCATATGCATATTTGGAGAACACCTAGCGTTTATTTGCTGTTGCAAATTGATGCATTATTGATGCTGGATGACACACTGACTTAAAGAGTAAAATCTCTAGTCTCCTAAAAGAAAATGATACAAACCCTTGTATGCAAATCAGCAGTGGCGTGTGTGCGCGATACAAACCCTCGTATGCGAATCAACAGTGATGTTTGTGTGCGTGTCTGATACAAACCCTCGTATGAGGATCAACAGTGGTGTGTGTGTGTGTGCGCAAGCGCGCACACATGCAATTCCTGGTATTCTAGAAGACCAGAAACATCTCTTGTGTAGCGTCAATAATGATTCAATGAGCATTTAGTTATCTATTAGTTTTTAGATTTTCTCCATTCAGCTTAAAACTGTGGCCCTCTAAAAATGAATCTGCTGGCAACTCTATACTGACTTATTTCAGTTTTCGTATATACCATCTTAATGTTGTATAGGGCCCTAATTTTTTCGAAACGACCTTGAAGCTATTGACCTTGCACTTCTTCCCAAAAATCGAACGAAGATAAAAGTTCTGAAAGGATTTGTCGGCTGAATTTTACAGGGTTTAAGAAGTGTTTCCCGGAGAAGGCAATGGCACCACACTCCAGTACTCTTGCCTGGAAAATCCCATGGGCGGAGGAGCCTGCTAGGCTGCAGTCCATGGGGTCGCTAAGAGTCGGACACGACTGAGTGACTTCACTTTCATTTCTCACTTTCATGCATTGGAGAAGGAAATGGCAACCCACTCCAGCGTTCTTGCCTGGAGAATCCCAGGGACGGGGGAGCCTGGTGGGCTGCCGTCTACGGGGTCGCACAGAGTCGGACACGACTGAAGCGACTTAGCAGCAGCAGCAAGAAGTGTTTCCAAAGCTTTGGGCTTACAGTACAAAAGGGCAAGATCGTGCCCCACCAAAGGGGACATCTGAGGGAGAAACTGCCGCCTAAAGCCTTCGGTTGACAGCATGTAGTTTCAATCGCCAACTGGGGCGGGGGCGCACGCACGCCCCCTCCCCACGCACGCCCCCTCCCCACGCACGCC
>SJXQ01002525.1:186736-279505 GCA_006408695.1 Aepyceros melampus
TAGCTCCCTTCGGTTTCCTTCGAACCGCGCGCCAACTGCTTCCGGGTCGCCGCGGACGTCGTTTCCGTAGCAGTATGGCGGCCACGGAGGATGAGCGGCCGGCGGGGAGCGGAGAGGGAGAGAGGTTGGATTTCCTGCGAGACCGGCACGTGCGGTTCTTCCAGCGCTGCCTCCAGGTTTTGCCTGAGCGCTACTCTTCTCTCGAGACCAGCAGGTAATTGGTAGCTCACAGTCAGCGGGGCCGACACGGGGCCCGGCCCCCCGAAAGGCGCTGCGGAGCTTGACGGCTTAGTGGGCGCCCGCAGGGGGCTGCGCCGCCGCCCACTGGGCACTGCCTCGCCTCCCGGGCCGTGGTACGGTCCCCATTGCTCCCGCGAGCTAAGGCGGGAGGGCTGGGACGAGCTGGAAGTCGCGGGCTTTTGGAATCTTCAGGTTCCGCCCTTTTTCACTTCCCAACCATTTTTTCGTAGCAACTCTGAGCTGCTTCCCCGAGCCTGTGAGTCACTTGGCCTCACTTCTGAGTATAAAAAGCATTTTGTTATCGTATTTTAACTAATAATCTCCAGTGCTTCCCTTGCCTCCGTAAGGTCATTAACTCTTCATTGAATGTCTGTAAGGCATTCAATGTATAGGAGCGGCAGAGAGCCTCTAAGGTTTCCGTAGATAAGAACTTTGCAGGAATTCTAAGGATTGGCGTAAAAGGTAAAGTGTTGGTTGGAGCAGCCTGTTAAAAGTTTTATTTGCAGTAGCATTGTGAGTTGGGGTTGTCTGAGGACTGTGATCTGGCAGAGGCTAAGAAACTGAATTAGCCATTCAGAGTAGAAGTCGGGATGAGAAGAACGAGAGGAGGCGGCGATCTTTGCTCTGCATTGCTGTATTTCAAAGTAAGATTCCAAAGATGCCTTGGACTGGCTTGAAAGAGAAGGCAGATGGGTTTTGCCTGCTCTCTTTCCGTATTTTCTTAACTGAGCCTGGGGTTAAACGGTTTGACCGTTTCATGACTGGGTCAGTTTGGGAAGTTTTATAGATTACTTCTGCATACATGGTCAAGAAATATTATATAGGTGGCTGGAGGACAGCTGAACAAGACATGCAGACAGTTTCACTAGGGCTTTCAATAGGTTCCTAAACCAGATTTCCTTAGACTTTCCCTAATCACCCTTTCCAAAAGAGACTACTTCCAGTCACCACCTGAAATTATATATTGATTAATTTGTTTAATATCTTTCACACAGGATTGTAGACGTCAGGAAGGCACAGTTTTTGTCTTTCTTGTTTACTTCTATAACACCTGGACTGCTTCATCCAGTTTGTTAGCCACATTTGGATATTTAAATTTGAATTAAAGTTAAATAAAATTTAAAAGTCACTTCCTTTGTTTGCAGTAGCTACCACACTTCAAGTGCTCAGTCACCACATTGGCCTGTGGCTTTTGTTTGTGTTTCAACTTTTCCGTCATCTCAAAAAGTCTTGCTGGACAGCATTGCACTAGATCCTTGACTAATCTGGCCTAAAGGCAGACAATAAGTACAAAATTTTGTTGAGTAGTCATTCTGAGCATAGCCCTGAAAGATAAGCAGATTTTTGCTAAAGGAGTGAAGCATCATTTATATCCCTTTCTCCATCCATGTGCGTTGTTTGACTAGTAGAGCCTATGTCTTGACCTAAATTAAATTAGCATTTCCAGAACTCAGTCAATTGATTGTGATGGTATGGAATGTTTAGAAATATACTGGTAAGTCACATTTATAGTTTATGATGACTAATTTTATGTGAATTTAAGACATTTGAATTAAAAATATCATCCTGTTTTGACTGTTGAACAGTTGAACTTTGTTCGTAGCTACCACAGGTCTGTGTTGCTTTTTCAAAATGCCACTGTGTTTGATCTCTTTAAAATTCAGCAATGGCAAATAGACTAATGTATGTTGGCAGTAAACTCTAATCTTGCTCGTAGCATAAGAAAGTAGCAAAAATTCTCTGATTAAACAATTGGCTTAACAACTGATTTAATAACCATATAACCAGGCATTGTATATTAGATAACAGATATGTAATATATTGTGCTAGTAAAGAAATAGTAATTATATTCTTTTTGTGCTTCATGTTTGTTACCTAATCACTTTGGATTTTTTTAATGGCTCAGTTAATAACCGTGTTTAAGGTACTCTGCACATACTGGATTTTGTAGTGATTTTTTAGAAGTTTTTCAGTATTTCTTGATTCAAACTTTTTACTTTCCTTAGTTCAGCATTAAATCCTTTTGTGGTGTATGTGATTCATAATTGACTTTAAGATGCTTGTGAAAGAAGCTTCAACTTTTTAAGCAAAGGTGACCAGTCACAAAATTTTTACTTAAGATGAAACAGCATGTTAACTAAGTCATAACTGTTAGCTGATATTGTAGTTAAATCCCACAAGCATTTATTGAGGGGCTGCCATGTGTCTGGGTATGAGGATAGGGTGTAAAGCAGCAGTGCCCAGCCTATTTGGCACCAGGGCCCACATTCATGGAAGATGATTTTCCATGGACGGAGAGGAGTGGGGAGGGTTTCGGTGCAGGATTCGAGCACATTACATTTATTGTGCAGTTTATTCCTATTACGATATCAGCTTCAACTCACAGCATCAGGCATTAGATCCTAGAGGTTGGGGACCCCAGGACCCCAGTGATTCAGGTGTTCTGTGTTCCTTTCTTTTTACTCATAGATATGAAGCAGCTGACTCCTAGGAAGGCTACTGTTGAACTAGACATTTAGACTCTTATTTTCTGACATATCATTTTGGCAAAGTCATTTCTCTCTGTGTTTTAGTCTGACCAATAGAATAGTTTTATTTTATTTTATTTTTCTAGTAGTGGCTTTATGAAAATCAAAAGGTTCACACACAGTTTTTCTTTTATCTTCTGAAAAGTGGTAGTTACTAGTTAACTCAGGTGAATATAGACCTTAGATTGTGAGCTTTATCAGTGAGCATGTTTCTTTTATGAATGGTTTAGAGAGTTTTTTGGTTATGTGATACTGTTGCCATTTGTGTTTGGGCAGTGGGCATTAGAATAGGCCTTTTTAAATTGAGAAGCAAATATTGATCATATTCTGTTATTTTTAATGATCCAGCTCTTCTAGAAGGTTTAGACAATTTGTTTTGTTTCCAAGACATTTACAAAGTCTTTCTATTCTGGTGTCCACCATATCCCCTGTGTATCTTGTGATGTCACCACTTAGCTACTTACCAGCCAGCAACTTCTCTGTCCTTTGGTTTCCTCCCTTATCTGAAGTATATCACAGTCTGACAGTGTGTCTCTCAATCAGTGATAATGGGGTGATTATAGAAATACATACACCTGAGGCCCCTCCCCAGATCTGCTGCATCGGGCTTCCTTATGGGCTTGGCAGTCTAGCAGCATAGTAAGCATCCCAGGTGGCTCTCATGCCCACTGAAATTTGAGACAGTTTGCCTAATAGGAGAAACAAAAGTACAAACAGATGATTACAGTAGTACGCCCCAACTCCAATGTGCAGGTGACTCACCTGGGGGTCTTGTCAAAATGCAGATTCTCAGGGTGTAGGTCTGGGCGGGGTCTGAGATGCTGTGGTTGCTACAGGCTCCCAGGTGAGGCTGAGGCTGCCGACCCCTGCTGCCCCACTGTGAGTTTGTTTGCACAAAGGTTGTGATCGTCACAGGGCATTCTGGAAGCACCTGTGTAATTCCACCCAAAGAGAGACTCAGAGAAGAGTCTAGTCTGAAGCTTCTTGGGAAAGGGTAACCCTGGAGCTAAATATTAAACAGTGTGTTGAGTTTTCATTGTAGGTGGGTGGATAATAGGCAAAAGGACGATAAAGGCAATAAAGATGGATAGGTGAGAGTGTTGAGCAGAGCGTCGTCAGTCAATTCTCTTCACAGTGGTTCAAAATGTTAGGCAGATGTGGTCGGAATTTAGTATGGAGGGGTAGGCGTGGACTTTGCCATGTCAAGAAACTGGGAACTAAATATCATGTGAGTGATGGAAGTTGCCAAGCAGTGAGTCTTCCTGGTTAGATAAGCATTTCAGAGTGATCACTAGACTTTAGATAGGTTATTATATTAAGTGGGACAGGACCAGAACCAGAGTCATCATTAGTGACTGAAGCTGTTGCAGTCATCCAGGAGCCAGGTCCTAGGATAGCAGAAATAGGAATAGAAAGGAGAGGATGAAGAAGGAAGGAGGAATCCCAGAATTCTAGGGTTGAAACTGCCAACTAGAGAACTAAGAGGCAGAATATAGCTGCTTAGTAATTTTCCCTGAAAATTTCACCTGCTTAAGTTTAGGATGTTTGTCTTATTTATTTTTGTCATGACATCTAGTCTGTAGTGATAAAGAATCTGCCTGCAATGCGGGAGACCTGGGTTTGATCCCTGGGTTAGGAATATCCCCTTGGAGAAGGGAACGGCTGCCCATTCCAGTATTCTGGCCTGGAGAATTTCATGGACTGTGTATATAGTCCATGGAGTTGGAAAGAGTCAGACACGAATTTCACTTCTAGTCTGTAGTTGATATTCAGTAAACGTTTCTTATTAAAAAGTAGTTTGCAGGAGAAATTTTATTTTGCATGTTAAATAATTCAAAAAATGTGTGACTGTTCTTGAAAATATTTATAGGCTGAGTCAGCTGTTTCAAGATATTATGAATGAAGAATAGGCTTAAAATTCTGGAAATCACGAATCTTTCCACCATTCATTCCAAATTATTTATTGGTGCTTCTGTGTACTGTGTATTTTAACTTGATGATTCTTTCTAGTGTATACTACCAGACTCTCCATTTCCACTGTTAATTTTATCAGCAGCTGTGCTTCTGTTTCTTGATGTAACTACTTGTTTATAATTTTAGAATTCTTTGGCAGCATGATTTTGGCCAGGTTGTCGTCCTCACTAATCTGTGTCCGACTCTTTTGTGACCCCATGGACTCCTGCCTGCCAGACGCCTCTGTCCATGGGGTTTCCTAGGCAAGAACACTGGAATGGGTTTTCATTTCCTTCTGCAAGGGATCTTCCCGATCCAGGGATCGAACCTGAGTCTCCTGCATTGGCAGGCAGGTTCTTTACCACTGAGCCCCCAGGAAAGCCCTGGTTTGGCCATAGCCCCACCTTAGGTCTAGGCAGGAATGCCGTCTATTGTTGAAGATGCTGGTAGGTGTCAGTAAAGAAATTTGTACTAAAAAGTAGCAGAGCAAGTGACCCAAAATTTGAGAATCTAGTTAACTCCCGTGAAAAGAAAGTGAAAGTCGCTCAGTCATGTCCAAATCTTTGCAAATCTGTGGACTATATAGTCTGTGAGATTCTCCAGGCCAGAATACTGGAGTGGGTAGCCTTTCCCTCCTCCAGGAGATCTTTCCCAACCAGGGATTGAATCCAGATCTTCCACATTGCAGGTGGATTCTTTACCAGTTGAGCCACGGGGAAAGCCCAAGAATACTGGAGTGGGTAGCCAATCCCTTCTCCAGCAGATCTTCCTGACCCAGGAATAGAACCAGAGTCTCCTGCATTGCAGGCGGATTCTTTACCAACTGAGTTCCCTAACTCCCATAAGTCAGTGTTCCTGGTATACCCCAAATGATCATTCACTTGCTCTGACCTGATGGTACAATGCTCAGATAGTAGCACAGGAAAATCATGTCACTGCTGCTCCTTGAGCAGCCTGGGGCTCAGGACCCACGGTGTGCAGTGGAATATCAGAGGTCAGGCTCTCCTCGCCATAGGTTCCGCAGCTTCAGATTGTGTGTAGTGCACTGTAGTACGTGCTTACTGGAGAAAAATCAGCGTATCAGTGGACCCATGCAGTTCAAGTTTGTATTCAAGAGTCATACTATAGTATGGCTAGATTCCCCACCCCCCCACTGCACAGGATGTTTTTCCTTTTTCCTTTTGGTTCTATTTAATTCTTATTTCTTTTGTGCTGTTTTCTAAGCCTGAAAACGGTTGTTCTTAAGTCTAAAAAATTGAGGCCTTTTGGAAGCATCATTTAGTTTATGTCTCTTAGCTGCAAATTGACCTGCTGGTGAAGGAACTTGATCGGCTCAGGGGGAGTAGAGTGGAGATGTTACTTCTTCATCCATGTAAGATAAACTTTTTATATGTAACATTCAGAGTAGGAGAACGGGCAGGAAGACATGGCTTACTTTGGTTTTTCAGGCTACAGACTCAGAGTTCAATTCTGGGGAAAAGAAGAAAGGAAGTAAACAGACACATGCACTCTGAAGAAGTAATAAAGTAAAAATCACTTTACTGGCCTCATCTTAGAAATGTGTCCTGGCACAGTCCCCCCTCTAGATGCCTGCACCAAGACAGGTTGCCTGACAGTCTCCACCCCCGGCACCATAAAACCTCATGTTATTTCTCCCAGAGGCCCCCAGCCCAGAATTCCTTTTTATTCCTTAGGAATTATTTAATTCTCTCGCTCTCAGAGTTTTAGGACTACTTGAGAACTCTAGTGTGATCCAAAAAAGAACATTTTCTTATTATCTTATCTTAGAGGAAGGCTGGATGTTTGCTCCAAAGGCTTCTTGGTTCTATTCTGCCAGCCACTGCTGGATGCTAAATTCGATAAACAGTCTTTTCACTATGGTGCTGTTAATCCTATAAACCTTAGTCTAAAGTGCTGTGGGTTGAAAATACTGGACTTTAAGAAGCCTTTAATAAGTATACAGGGTTTTAAAATAGTTTACCATCAGATGACTGATTTCCATACCATAGTACAAGTGTAATTTTTAAAAAGATCATTCAGTTAACACTTGCATGCAGATAACAGTAAGACTTGAGAGCAGAGTTTCTAGACCTCAGCACTTTTGACATTTTGGTCCAGATTCTTCTTTTTTGAATGGTGCTCTCTTGTGCATCATAGCGGCATACCTCACTTTTACCAACTAGATAGCAAGGAGCACCCTTCTCTAATGATGAAAACCAAAACTGTCTTCAGAATGGCCACTTGGGAACAGTATCGCCCCAGTGGAACATCACCGTGCTTCTGTGAGCCTTGCTGCCCACTAGAATCACCTGAGAAGCTCACTACTTCCCATCCCCACTCACCCAAACCCCAGCTCCGGACCCTACCTTCCATCTAGAATTTCTGATTTCTTTGCTGCGTAGTGAGGTCTTGGCCTCCAGGTTTTGCTGGTGGTGTATTGTTTGTCTTTAAGCCGAATCTAATTGCACCACATTTAAGAAATACCCCTTTGATTCAGAGCCCCTTCAGTAGTTTCTGTTAGTTATTTAGCATTGAAATCTGAAGTAAGTTACTTGAGTTCTTTGGATTTTATTATCTTGAGCTAGAAAACTAAAGAGATGTACTGGATGACTTTTAATTTAAAAAGTAATGCCTGCTTATTTTTATGGCCCCTTGTTTATGTTTTTCTGTAACATATTTTAGTAATGGGAAGATTGTTGTTTTCTCAGCGTCTTCATGTTGTCTCTCACTTATGTCTGTCTTTAATTTGCTTAAAGATTCCACCAGCAATGCAGGCTGGGCAGAATCAGTCCCTGGATCTGGAAGATCCCCTGGAGGAGAGTACGGCAACACACTCCAGTATTCTTGCCTGGAGAGTCCCATGGACAGAGGAGCTTGGCAGGCTCTATAGTCCATGGGGTCACAAAGAGTTGGACACAACTGAAATAACTGAGCACATTAGTAATGATTTAGCAAACTAAATTATTAGATGCTTTATTTTACCTGACTATAGTCATTCACTTTATAGATTTCAGCAAAACTGAACCCAGTGATAGCTCTCCAGGAGGGTTAGATGTAATATTGCAGGTCCTTTATTTGTTAGTTAATTCTGTAAATTATTTGACTGCATACCATGCACAAGGCAGACCTTATCTCATGAAACATAATTTTCATCAAGAGAAGTGACTTTGAAATGTGGGTACTGTTAGGTAGAAATTTCCCCGTGTCTAAAGCATTTTATTTTAGAGAAGAGTGGTTGGGATGGGGGGATGGTGGAGATTGCCAACCAGTGGAAAGGCCTGTAGTGTCAAGACGGTGGATGTTAGTGCTGTCCCTTCAAATCAGGAAATACCAATAGTAACAGGTTCAGTTTATTCAGTGCCTGCTTGTGAGCAGTAAGCACAATAACTGTGTGAAGTATAATGCTTTACAGGGAAGGAAGCTGACTTAGAAAAGACTTAGAAAGGGTTAAGTAACTTAACCAGATTACAGATGGATGGAAATTGGCCAACCAAGGATTTGAAGCTAGCTCATTTGACTGCAGATCTGAGCTCTCAACTACTGCTTCCCACATAAAGCGGTTCCACTCCCCTTCATTTATTCCTGATCTTACTCAGATAAATCACCTCTCTAATTTAGGTGAATTTCAGTGACTTGTTGGAATTAAACTGAGATAATAAATGAGAAATTTTCTAGGTCAGTGCCTGCTGCTGCTGCTAAGTCGCTTCAGTCGTGTCTGACTCTGTGCGACCCCATAGACGGCAGCCCACCAGGCTCCTCTGTCCCCGGGATTCTCCAGGCAAGAACACTGGAGTGGGTTGCCATTTCCTTCTCCAAAGCATGCATGCATGCTAAGTTGCGTAAGTCGTGTCCGACTCTGTGTGACCCCATAGATGGCAGCCACCAGACTCCTCTGTGCCCGGGATTCTCCAGGCAAGAATACTGGAGTGGGTTGCCATTTCTTTCTCCAGGTCAGTGCCTAATACGTAATAATAATCTCTCAATGGGCTTCCCGTGTGGTTTAGCTGGTAAAGAATCCACCTGCAATGCGGGAGACCTGGGTTCAAGTCTGGGTTGGGAAGATCCCCTGGAGAAGGGATAAACTACCCACTCCAGTATTCTGGCCTGGAGAATTCCATAGACTGTATAGTCCACGGGTTCGCAAAGAGTCAGACACGACTGAGCGACTTTCACTTTCCACTTTCCAATCTCTCGATAACATAAGGTCTCCCAGAATGTCTTCTTGAGTATACCAGCATCTCACTAGTTTTAATTTTTGCCTTTAAGCTTTGGTTGGAATTAAATTGCTCTCTGATTTCTCCTACTGTTATCTAATGGATGCCAGCCTTTTCAACCAGGGATTAGAGAGAGAATTATACCCTTTAAAAAAATGAGTGACTATTTTTCCATTTCTCCTACGTTGGTAATACCATTCTAAATGCAGAGAAGAGAAGTTAATTATATATAGTGATTACCTTAGTGCATTAAGGCTTAATTGTCTCTTGGGATGTCTATTTAAAAGGTTATAGAATGTATTGAGTGGTTCTGCGTGAAGACTTTAGACCAGATAATTTGAAGTACTAGTTTGTTGGTATTAGTCATCGGAATTATTAGAGTGTGGAACTGAGATAACCATGTTCAATCAGACAACACCATAGAATGCACCTCAACAGGGAAGGAACTATATATGTAACAAACTCTTCATGTAAAAAGCAGCCACTGCGGGGACCAGTTTTTATATAAGAGCACAGGCTCAGCTTTCTGACTTCGTGCACAGTCTTGGAGGGGAAGGATTTTCCTTTAGAGTGTTGCGTTTCATCAAAGACTGTTCATTTCCAGGAAATGGGAGTTAAAATGCATTTGCATTTTTAGTGTTCCTTGTTCCCCTTTTTTCCCCAAGGGGTCACATTATTTATAAACAAATTTGAATAATGATAGTTTTACTCTAACATCCTTAAAAATTAAGCACCAGGTATAAGCATAACTGCAGATGGTGATTGCAGCCATAAAATTAAAAGACGCTTGCTCCTTGGAAGGAAAGTTATGACTAACCTAGACAGCATATTAAAAAGCAGAGACATTACTTTGCCAACAAAGGTCCATCTAGGGGAAGGCAACGGCACCCCACTCCAGTACTCTTGCCTGGAAAATCCCATGGACAGAGGAGCCTGGTAGGCTGCAGTTCATGGGATCGCTAAGAGTCGGACACGACTGAGTGACTTCACTTTGACTTTTCACTTTCAGGCATTGGAGAAGGAAATGGTAACCCACTCCAGTGTTCTTGCCTGGAGAATCCCAGGGACGGGGAAGCCTGATGGGCTGCCGTCTATGGGATCACACAGAGTCGGACATGACTGAAACGACTTAGCAGCAGCAGCAGCAATCAAAGCTATGGTTTTTCCAGTAGTCGTGTATAGATATGAGAGCAGGGCTATAAAGAAGCTGAGCACCGAAGAATTGATGCCTTTGAACTGTGGTGTTGGAGAAGACACTTGAGAGTCCCTTGGATTTCAAGGAGATGAAACCAGTCAATCATAAAGGAAATCAGTCCTGTATATTCATTGGAATGACTGATGCTGAAGCTGAAACTCCAATACTTTGGCCACCTGATGCGAAAAGGTGACTCCTTGGCAAAGACCCTGATGCTGGAAAAGATTGAAGGCAGGAGAAGAAGGGGATGACCGAGGATGAGATGGTTGGATGGCATCACCGACTCAATGGGCATGAGTTTGAGTAAGCTCCAGAGTGATGGACAGGGAAGCCTGGCGTGCTGCAGTCCATGGGATGGCAAAGAGTCAGACATGACTGAGCGACTGAACTGATAAATTGCTCTTGGCGAATCAGTGAAAATTGAGATTTGTATATATTTTCCATCCTTTTGGCCTTATATATACTGACTAGGTGCATGAAATTCTTTCTCAATTCTGCTTTTAGCCTTTAGGTTGCTCATAACCTGGCTTCATTAAATTCATGTAGACTTCAGATGAGTAGGATTGAGTTCTTAAGCCTTAAACGTCCCTTTATTAGAAATTAAAACAAAGATTTGATTGATATTATTAAATTGTAAGACTAAATTGGGTTTTTCTGTTTTCCCAAATTGGGGCTATTGTTTAAATTATTGTAAAGTTAGAATGAGTTTATTATTTTTCTGAAACAGGGAGACTTCATTGGTTTGATAAGATGGAATTTTATATTTTTTTCTTTTTAGGTTGACTATTGCATTTTTCGCACTCTCTGGGCTGGATATGTTGGACTCCTTAGATGTGGTGAACAAGGATGATATAATAGAGTGGATTTACTCCCTGCAGGTCCTTCCCACAGAAGACAGTGAGTGAGTTTTTAGCATTTTATTTTTAGTGTGACTAGCTGTACCTAACGTAACACGTGTGTTGGACTCGGAAATCTTCGTGTATTCACAAACCATCATCATATTGGGTTGGCTGAAAAGTTCGTTCGGGTTTTCGTAACATCTTACAGAAAAACACGAACAAACTTTTCGGCCAACCCAGTATTTTATTCATCTGCCTTCTCCCTGTGCCGGGACACTTCCTTTCTGCTCGAGCAAGGTGCTGGCCCAGGTCGGCATCTGCCTGGAGAGGCTGCTCTGAGGCTGAGCAGGGATTGCCGGGTGCGCACCCTGCTGCCGTGCACGTCCACCCTGACAGCGGCTGCCTGACGACCTGTGACCACGTTTGCCTTTGATTAGTTTTGTAGTATTCACTCTGCTTTTCATTCTTAGCCTTTCTTTTTGTCTCTTCACTGAAAAACTCCTTGCCATCAAAAAGTTTCATTCCAGCCTCTTAACCATTTCCCCCGCTAATGTTCCATTACTGTTTCTTTAATGGTTTCTTAGAACTCTTGGTTATATACTTCAGTCATTTTTATGGTTCTTAAAACTTTATATATTTTGATCAATTAAATAAATTCTCAGAATTCATAAATTGATCAGTTAAATACACACAAGTTTTATAAACTCTGTTGTTCACTCCATTAAGTTTAAAATAGCAAATATTGATTTAACTTACAAATGTTAGAAATTCTAACATTGAGTTGAATTAGATCAAGCCCAAATGAACTCCCAGAAAGTCATGTACTTCTTATGTGTGATCACTACTTACCTTTCTTTTATGAGTCAGCATTTATAATTTAATGATGTGGTTCATTGGTTGGAGTAATCTCACCCAGGTAAGCTTTGGGGAAATAATAAACCAAAGCTTTATTTAGAAAGAAAGCGCTTTGATCTATTAACAGATACCATTGGACATAGTATGAGCTTTCTATTTTATCATTCTTGAAGTTTGTAATATTTGTTTATAATTTTAAAAAGTCTTTGCCTATTAATGAATTCTTGTTAAAAAATGATTAAGCAGTTTTAGATCTTTCAGAATTCTAATATAAAATCTAATCATTTTTCATCAATGACTTGAAACAGCATATGTGATATACTTATGAGTAGTTATAGATTCCAACATGTTGCTGAGTATATTTATTGAATGTTCTGCTAAGAATACTCTGCTAAACTTGTACAAAAGGACTGTTGAAAATTATGAAATATGGTTCTCGTTCTCTGGGAGCTTGTGGTTGAGGTGGTGAGGTTAAGTTCTAGTCACCTACAAAATGGAAGTAATTTGTATTTCCTTTTTAATCAGAATTTTTTTTTTCACTAGTCTGAGTGAAAGTCTGGAATTTTCTAAAAAGTTAGATATTAATATTAAACAGATGTAAGGTAATTTTGTTACAGATTATGTGTAATTTTTGTTTGTTTACTAACAATGCATGTCCTAATTATAAATTGTTGTTTCCTAAGTATATTTCACATATATAATATAATTATAATATATATATTATATAGGAAATTATATAGAAATTATATAGGAAATTATACACTGTGGTATATAGCAAAGCTATTCTATAAGAAGTTTTTGCTAAAATATATTACTTTTAGACATTACTTGTGATACTCATTTCCTTAGAATAAAATAGCTACGGTCCCTCTGGAAATGTAGGAAACCCATGCTATAGGTTACAGTTATCAGAACACTAGTCATTTTTTCCATTGTGCTTCCTACTTTCTTTGGTATTTTTATCTGCCATTAAGGACAGTTTGCTGCCTTCATGATTGAGCTAATTAATACCATATTCTTTTCAAAGGCTTCTTACTCTTCTCATTTTTCTGTTGCAAGAGCCTTGCAACTGTCATCTGAAACTGTCACATTATCCCTAATAATTGTGTTAGCTGTGCACTCACTAGAATGATCAAAATGAGAGAGGTGGAAAATAACAAATGTTCTGAGAATGTTGCACAACTGTAACTACTATTTTATAGCTACTGTTTGGCAGTATTTACTGAAACCAAACACATGTACATTCTGTGACAGTAATTCTACTCCCTAGAATATACCCAACCAGAAATGAAAAAATGTATTCTCCAAAAGATATGTTCTAGAATGGTCATTCATAGCAGTGTTTTTCACAGGAGCCCAGAGTAGGAATATGCAAACTACCATCACTGGTGTTGTAGATCAGTGACGTATCATAATTCACAAACTGGATCACTGGACGGTAATGGGAAAGGACAATTTAGACCTACATACAAAAATTTGGATGAATGTCACAAACGTATTTTGTGATAAAGAAATATATAGTATGTTATTCTATTAATACAAAGTAAAAATGTCAGTAGAGCCAATCTGAGCCTTTGGGGAATGCCAAGGAGGAGGAAGGACGGGCTTCTTGGGTGCTGGTCATGTACTTTTTCCTGAGCAGAGAGCTGGTTATACAGGTAAGTTTACTTTGAAGAAGTTCATTAAGCTGTTTATTATACTTTGATGAAAGTTTAAAATTTTTTTGAATTTGGGTGTATTTACCATCTCTTTTGAGATCTATCAGAATTCTCTTTCCCATTGTACTTTCAACTCCATGTACTTCATAGATTGAAGCCCATTGCTGATTTTTTACTTTTTCAATCATTGCTGCTTAACTGTTGCTTGAAATATTTTTGCTTATGTCTGAATTGTAGACTTCTGCCTTAGATTTTTTCTCTTTTCATGTTTAGTGCGCCATTATGTATCAGCAGTTGTTGGACTGTAAATGGCTTATACTTTTCCTGTTTTTTTTTCTTTTCTGTATTTTCACATTTAGCCTACAGCATCCTCTTGCTCCTCAAATATTTTCACATTTATAGGGCATTTGCAAGATGAATAGAATGCTTTCTATAACTCCTAACTCTATATTTGTCCTACTTTGTGATATTGCATAAAATCCTGGGGGACTTAAAAATCTTAAAAGTGTTAAACAGAACCCAGAGACCATAAAGGAAAAATTTGGCAGATTTGATTAAATAAATATTTTTAAATGTGACATAGGGAAAGATAAAGTTGGGTAAATAACAGACTTGGAGGAAATTGTGCCACTGTATATACTAGACAAAATATTAATATCAGAAATGTAAGAAGTTGTTAAAAGAATGAGGAAAAGGTGACACATTGCCATTTAGAAAATGACAAAATTTGTGAATAGATACTCCAAAAAGAAGTACATACAGTCATTAAATACATGAAAAGAGGATCAACTGATATGAGAAATTAGGGAGATGCAGTAGAAACAAGAATATTAACATTATTTTTTTACCTAACACATCAATTTACCAAAAAGTTTTTAAAAGTTGGTAAGAATGTGGGGAAAAGAGCACTTTAATACTCTTGGTGGAAGTAAAAATTGTTGTAACCTTTGGAAGGGCATTTTAGAAGTGTGACTTTTTGCCCTCACCTATCCTTGTGTGTGTTGTATCTAATTAAATAATGGTCCCCCAAAGGCATATGCACCCAGAACCTCAGAGGGTGACTACATTTGGAAGGAGGGTCTTGGCAAGCATAATTAGGGTAAGGATCTCAAGAAGAGTGACTGGTGTCCTGCAGTGAGAACAGAAGGGAGGTACTTCACGGAAGACAGGCCATGTGAAGACAGACGCAGAGCTCAGGGGTGGGTCCGCGTGGTAAAGAGCATCAGGGATGCCCACCAGAAACTCAGAGGGGCTATACCCTGGGCTTTCCCTCACAGCCCTCGGAAGGAGCCAACCTGCTGACAACTTGATTTTGAACTCCTGGGCTCTACAGCTAGGAGAGAATGAATGCATTTCTGTTGTTTAAAGCCGCCAGGTTAGTGGTTAAGTTGTTGCTAACCTCAGGAACCTAGTACATGTGCACAGAACTCTGTGTAGACGGATGTGTTGGCATTGTTTGTTACAATAATAAGTCAGAAACAGTAAGTATCCACCAGAAGTGAAACAGTTAAATAAGCTGTAGGCCAGTAAAGAGTACTGCCCCATAGTAAGGTGATTGAGGTAGATCTGTATATGTACTTACATGAAACTGTTCATCAGATGCAGTTAAATGATAAATATCAACGTGTACAGGGGTGTTTTGTTTTAATAATCTGTTAACATCAGTGTATAGGAAAAGCTCCAAAAGCATGCATAGACAGCCTTTGTGGAGGGGGAAGTAGATGAGAACAGAGGTAGGGGATGGCTGGATAAGGTACTTTAGTTTTATCTATATTTCTGCATTGTTTGAATGCTGACAATAAATATTCTGTATTTTTAAAATTTAAGTTAAAAAATCTTTATCTCAGCCTCTCTTCAAAACACAACACAAATAAAAGCTAAGCCAGTTTATATGATCATACACAAATATTGACATTTTGCTACTGGCAGGAACAATTCAGTGCATTATTTAATATTTTGTAGTTTTCAAATACATCATCAAATTGTTCTTCCCTCAGTCTGCCTTTCCCAGAAGTCAGGCAGACATTGAAAGGAAGAGTGAGTGAGAGGCCTGCCCGAGGTCCCCACAGAGATGTCAGTGACAGAGTCAGACTGGAATCCCTGGCTTCTGACTCCAGGTCCCCATGCTGCTATACTGGGAAAATATATAGTCCCTTGTGGAAACTGTCCTGTGTGGCAATTAAGTACATTGTAAATATTTAATCACAATTATCCCTGGCCTTCCATTTAATCCTAGGATTGTAAAGATCCCCGTGGTATCCTAATAATAAGTGCGGTCAGACCATTGGAGGGTTGGGGCCCTTCTCATCAATGTCAGGAAGTATTTAGGAAACACCAGGGATCAGCCTGGGGACTTTGTTACCCTCTCTGACCAGGGGTACAACCAGACAATTTTGGAGCTAGAACAAAACTAGGAATATTATAGTCCATCAGTTTACAAGTAGATGTTAAGATCCAGAGAGAGTATCCAGAAAGAGTATTCATTTGTCCACAGTAATAACTGGTTAATGTTAGAAGCAAAGTTAGAATGCAGCTTTCTGTTTCTCATTTTCAGTTTTCCCTTATACTGATCCCGTGTACTGAGTGCTCTTTTTATCATGTGTATTTTTCTGTGAGATATGGATTTTTTTCGTGAGAACGCTGAGGCTGTCTTATATGTCTAGAGGAAAATAAATCTGATATCTATCTCTTCCTTAATAGAGCTCATAAAAATTAGAATTAAGTGTTTGGAAATGTAGATAAAGTGGTTTAATATTAAAATGTAAAATGTTCAATGATTTCAATTTTTTGTAGACTTTCAGTGAGTTTGCTTCCTTTTTTATTTTAAACAACATGCTGGAAATATAAGTATAGTTTCATGTGGCTAAACTGAGCGTTAAAACTTTTAGAAATTATAGAACACTTGTTTGGGAGGCATTGTAGATGAAGAATTTTATGTAAAGATAGTGTCCCTGTCATGGGTTGGTTTACGTCCCCAGTGGCCCTTAGTCACTTATCTGGTATGCTATGCCACAAGTCTTTTCACAGCCCACCTGCAGTTCCAAATTCTCAACTTACTGTTTTGTTGGATGAAATGCTATTAAATTTCAAATCTCTATGAAAGAAAATACCCCACCTGCCTTCTCTTTAACTGGTCTAGGTCCTGTTCTAAAACCAACCTGTGGGATTTAGGAAATAGATACAAAAAATGGTTTTTAAGCTATGTAGTATTTTATTTACCTTGTGTGGATCTTTCCTGACATCCTGAAACAGGAGTCATATAAGATATGTTCTTTTACTAGGAAACTTTGTGTTTCTTGAGACCTGTGAGAAATTATTTCTATGGCCATAAAATGTAAATGTCTACTTTTTACATTAAAAAAAATCACATTCGCTTGAATTCTTTTTGCATAGTGCAATAACATAACTTTGAAAATGAAAATTAGAATGTTAAGAACATAACCAAAACAAGTTTTGGATTATATAAGCAGCACAACACCACTAGTAATGTGATATTTTAGCTCCAGTTATATTTTATTGGAAGCATTTAAATATATTTTATGTATTTTTATTTTGTTTCAATAAAATTTTCTCTTAAAAGAGGGCAAATGCATTTTCTTATGAAAAGCAAAGTAACTCTGTTGACTAAATACATCTTTTTAAACTCTTGTTAAAGTTTTACATTCTGTGAGTTTCTTTGCTTTTTAGAGAATATCTAAATACATTATCTGCTGGGGTCCAGCCCCGGTGGATCCAGGGTGATTCGAAGGTGGAGACGGAGTCAGCAAGAAAAACACTTATTTAGAAATATAAGATTAGATTAGGAAATAATGTATAGTAGGAAAATTTAGATGGAGAAAAGAAGGCTGAATAACTTGGTTTATGTGGAATACCAATCACCACCTACATAGGCCACAGGCGTCTTTCCGTTCTCCCTAAAGAGAGGAGGCACTGAGGCCTCCCTGGTCCGATCTTAGAAGCCCAGGCATAATTAGTAGGCTTGGTGAGTACCCACTCTCCAGATGGGAATTCAGCCAGAAGGGGAAAGAAAGAACGACACGGGGGAATCAGCCTTTCCAGAAACTGATCCCCTTTTCTTTATTTTCAGGTTTGCCTATATACCTTTTTTACACATAGGGATGAATACAGAGTCACGTGGGGGTCAGCAGTCCTGACCTTTATCAAAATCAGGCGCTTTACATAAAAAAAAGGTCTTAGGGGTTTTACATCATCTTCTGGCCATGAGGCCTGCTGACACTTTATGACCCTTTCTTTCTGATAACCAAAAAACTTGTTTTTTCCAAGGGTGTTTTTGCTTAAACCAGGCACCACCCTCCAAATAAAGTTACAGTCCTATAGGGTGAGGGTGTAGTGAGTTACAATCAAGAAAGGAATTTATTTAACCCAAGGTTAACATGATTAATCATAAAGGTTAATACTTATTTTTTTATATGCTATTATATTCATTATAAGGGCAGGGAATATAGAGATTTAGCAACAAAACATTAGCCCAACAAATGAAATCCCTTCACCAATGTTCCCCTTAAGATCTCTTTAGTCTTAAGATAGTGATAAAGTTACATTTTTACATAAGCAAGGACACAGTGATTTATAACAAAGTACAGTGATCTATAACAAAGGAGAAGATTCACTAACTCAAAAAGTCTAGTATTGCTAACATCAAAAACTACTATATTTCTTTTTCTATATTCCAAATACATTGATTAATATATTCCCAGGTGCCTAAGGACGTGGAGGCCTGGCGGCAATCATTGACTCAACAATGAGAAAAGCCCTGTGCTAATTAAGACCTTCAAAATACCCCAAACTCTCTGTGCTGTTTACAGTTGAGAGTAGTAAACAATCATAGTGGCAGGAGTATGGATAATCCTATCACACAAGCTAGTTTGTCAGCAGAGAGGTTTGACCTGAGACATCCTTGTCACACCCAGGGCAGGGAATTAGTAGCAATTATTGGCACAATAAATGAAAAACCCTTCACCAATATAATTCCTAATCAACCCACTATACTAATAAATTCTAATTTCCCAAAAGAATCTGCCTTTAGTAAGTCTAAAACATCTGCCTCTCACTGTTGGGAAGCTGTAAACAATCACATGTGGCCTGAAGAACGAAGAACAATGTGGCCTGAAGAAGAACGAAGAACCTATACAGGCAGGCTAGATAACCTTCAGAGGAGTTCGAAAGCTGAAACACTCTTGTCACGCCCAGGAATTTTTATTAACTGGAGCTACAAGTTAACTCCTTCTCTGAGAGAAATGGTTATGGGGGAGAGCCCCCCATAAAGTCAGAGGTGTAGGTGAGAGCATAAAACAGACTCTGGTTTTGGGGGTAGATGCTCAGGAACAGGGGGTTTCCTGAGGCTTGATCATGCCTTTGCGTATGCCAAACCTCCTTCTTCATGACCTTTGCCATGGGTGGAGTTCCTCACGCTGGCCCCCAGTAATTGTCTTTACGATGCTTGGCATGGCTGGTGTTTCTTTGAGTTTAGTAGTCACATCCTAAGTTGTAAGTCAGATATGACCCAGTCATCAAGCAGCAGTCAGCTTTGTAGCTTAATACTTATCTTTAATGTGCAAGCATGCAGATAAAGGGATTGTTTTTCTTTATGGTTGATAGCTAAATATGTTTTATTCTTTAATACATCTCTCTACATACTTGGCCTTCCTTGGTGACCGAGTGGTAAAGAACCTACCTGCCAATGCAGGAGACGTGGGTTTGATCCTTGGCTCAGGAAGAGTCCCTGAAGGAAGAAATGGCAGCCCACTCCAGTATTCTCACCTGGAGAATCCCAGGGACAGAGGAGCCTGTGGGCTACAATCCATGGGGTTGCCAAGAGTTGGACATGACTTAGTACCAGACAGTAACTGCATACTCACACATAAATGCCCATATGTCTATCACACCCATTCATATGCCCATTTGTGCTGCTGCTCCTTTTTCTTTCTGTTGACCCAGTTTCATTTTTTAAGTAATCTGGGTTTTTATGATGCATAGCTGTTTAAGCTACTTCCATATAATGAGGTAAACTAGTTTGACTTTATGGATGTGTTCACCAAATCAGTAGTTCTCAATTTTGACTGTGTAATAAGGTAGGGATTATTTTTCTTTCTGATAGGTATCAGTTCAGGCCCTACTCTGAGGGTTTTGATGTGGGCCGAGGTTACAGCCCAAAAGCATCTACATTTTTCCGAACTAGACTTGATAATGTTCATCAGCCAGACCACATTTTATTTGCTAGTACTGCATAGGAACACTGGAGGGCGCTATGAAAACCGTCCAAAGAAGTTTAAACTTATCCTGAATATGCATTCAGTTGTAAATTTGGAATAAATTGCATATTTATACTTGAATAGTTATCATGAATAGGTAAGCTTACTAGCATTATAAGAGAATTCACAGTAGCAGACAAATGTTGGCAGGAACCAGAGAGAATGGCCTGACAAATTTTTTAAGATGATGATGTGTACTCCCTTTTGAAAATGGAAGAAAAGATATTTTTATTTTAAGGAAACTTTCCTTTATTAAGCCCCTACTATATCAGCCTAGATATGAAACTGACTTGGGGTTCCAGAAGGTTTCTTACGGGAAGTATAAACTCAGACCTGAAACATGGAATCAGAGCTTTCTTTCATCAAAAGTAGAAATAGGATTTGATTTTCATAGAGAACTGTCAGCAGATCAGTAGCTTGAAAGGATAACTTTTAAAAAGGCAATCCAAAGGGGAAAAAGGAAAAGCTGATTGCAAAAGTTTAATAATAGTAAAACATTTTAGGTTTCAGATAAAATATAGGAACTAGGAAAATATATTGTTTAACATTACCCCTCACCCAGCTCAAGATGGATTAAAACAAATGACACTAAAAGGATAAAGGCATTGTAGCTTGGTAAGGAAGGGATAATTTATTTTTAATTTAAAAAATGCAATGTTACATCCAATTTGGAGTATGGAAAGAGTGTTAGGCAGAATTCTGAAGATGTCACCTCCTCTCCCCCCATAATTCCTGTTCCCTGGTTATTCAGTCAAGCACTACTCTGGGTACTACAGCTGCTGCAAATGAAGTTAAGGTTACTAATCAGCTAATCCTAAAATATGGAGGTTGTCTATGGTTGTTAAACATACAGTCACAGTATAATCACATAAGCCCTTATTACAGAAGACAGAAGAGAAAGATGCAGGGAAGGAGGACAGGAGAGAGATGCTGCAGAAGGGGAAGCTAGAGAGAGTCTAAGCATGAGAAGGATTTGGGCCCCATTGCTGTATTCTGAGATACAAGGGCCCAGATGCAGGAAATGGCAAGAGTGCCCTCTGGGAGGTAAGGGCGTGCCCTAGCTGACATCTGGCAAGGGAATAGAGACCTTAGTCTTACAACTACAAGGAACTTGGTTCTGCCAAACAATCTTAAATGAACTCAGAGGCAGATTGTTCCCCAGAACCTCCAGTAAGGAATGTAGTCCTACAACATAAAACAGATATTTTAGCCTGGGGAGACCTACCTTGGACTTCTGACCTTAGAGAACTGTGGGACAATAAATGAGTGTTGCTTTAAGTTGCTAAGTTTGTGGTAATTTGTGATGACAACAGTGACAAAGACAAAATTCAGCTTTATTCATGTCCCACAAAATATTATATTTATTCCCTTTGAAGCTTTGATGATAAGTACACTTCCAAATTATAAACCTAATACACATATATTTTTGTATCCTGCTTTTCTCTTAACTTGATTATATATATTTCTCTGTGTTACTATGCAGTTTTCCCAAATCATTGCTTTTAATAGAGTAGATACATTGCTTTTCTTTGAGTAGATACAATATGTTATATATTCAACCCATTGGACTTCTATGTCACTTCAAAATTTTTATCATCAAAATAACTATGCTGAGTGTTTCTGTGCAATGATCATCTCATACTTGAAGTTACTGGAGTGGATATTCATGTGTGTCATTACCAAGTCAAAGGGTGCGAGCCTTTTTAAGACTCACGATGTATTAGCAAGTCTTAAATGGCTTACCAATTTAAAGTGAAAGTCGCTCAGTCATGTCCGACTTTTTGCGACCACATGGACTGTCCATAGAATTCTCCAGGCCAGAATACTGGAGTGGGTAGCCTTTCCCTTCTCCAGGGGGTTTTCCCAACCCAGGGATTGAACCCAGCTCTCCCACATTGCAGGCGGATTCTTTACCAGCTGAGCCACAAGGGAAGCCCTGCCAATTTAAAAGTCTTTAGCAAAAGTAAGAGAACCATGTTCATCAAAATTATCACCATTAGATAGTATTCATTTTTAAGTTATTTTTTGTTGTTGTTAATGGGGAAAGATTCTTGGTGCAGAGTTTTAAATTTAGGGAAGTTCAGTTCAGTTGCTCTGGAGAAGGCAATGGCACCCCACTCCAGTACTCTTGCCTGGAAAATCCCATGGACAGAGGAGCCTAGTAGGCTGCAGTCCATGGTGTCGCGAAGAGTTGGACACAACTGAGTGACTTCACTTTCACTTTTTACTTTCATGCATTGGAGAAGGAAATGGCAACCCACTCCAGTGTTCTTGCTTGGAGAATCCCAGGGACGGAGGAGCCTGGTGGGCTGCCATCTGTGGAGTCACACAGAGTCGGACATGACTGAAGTGATTTAGCAGCAGCAGCAGCAGCAGTTCAGTTGCTCAGTCTTGTCCGACTCTTTGCAACCCCATGAATCACAGCATGCCAGACCTCCCTGTCCATCACCAACTCTTGGAATCCACCCAAACCCATGTCCATCGAGTCAGTGACACCATCCAGCCATCTCATCCCCTGTCATCCCCTTCTCTTCCTGCCCCCAATCCCTCCCAGCATCAGAGTCTTTTCTATTGAGTCAACTCTTTGCATGAGGTGGCCAAAGTACTGGAGTTTTAGCTTCAGCATCATTCCTTCCAAAGAAATCCCAGGCTGATCTCCTTTAGAATGGACTGGTTGGATCTCCTTACAGTCCAAGGGACTCTCAAGAGTCTTCTCCAACACCACAGTTCAAAAGCATCAATTCTTCGGCACTCAGCTTTCTTCACTTTCAGCTTTCTTCCAACTCTCACATCCATACATGACCACTGGAAAAACCATAGCCTTGACTAGACGGACCTTTGTTGGCAAAGTAATGTCTCTGCTTTTGAATATACTATCTAGGTTGGTCATAACTTTCCTTCTAAGGAGTAAGCGTCTTTTAATTTCATGGCTGCAGTCACCATCTGCAGTGATTTTGGAGCACCAAAAAATAAAATCTGACACTGTTTCTCCACTGTTTCCCCATCTATTTCCCATGAAGTGATGGGACCAAATTTAGGGAAGAAGTTTCCTAAATTACTCAGAGAATTAATGTATAAGGTACTATTCTAAGTATTTCAGGAGATATAAAACTGAATAGTGTGAAAGGTAGAGTCGCTCAGTCGTGTTTGACTCTTTTCGACCCCATGGACTGTATAGTCCATGGCATTCTCCAGGCCAGCCTATCCCTTCTCCAGCGGATCTTCCGACCCAGGAATGGAACCGGGTCTATTGCACTGTAGGTGGATCCTTCCCAGCTGAGCCACAAGGGCAGCCCTGTTACAGTGTCAAGTGCCTGAAACCAATCATGATTAGTCGTGCACCAGTCAGAAGGGATGTGAAACTAGTTCCTCACCTCAGAACCAGTTTTTAAGTCAGCTTGATTTTTTTCCGCAAACTTACTTATTCTTTTTAAAATTTACTTAGTTTTAATTGAAGGAAAATGGCTTCACAATATTGTGTTGGTTTCTGCTGTACATCAACATGAGTCAGCCATAGGCATGCATGTGTGCCCTCCCTCTGGAACCTTCCTCCCACCTCCCCACCCTTTCCCGCCAGTGTCACAGAGCCCTGGTTTGAGTTCCCTGAGTCATACAGCACTTTCCCGTTGGTTATCTGCTTTACACGTTGTAGTGTATGTGTTTCCATGTTATCTCTCCATTCGTCCCGCCCTCTCCTCCTCCCCCCAGCCCATGTCCATAAGTCTCTTCTCTATTTCTTCATCTCCATTGTTGCCCGGTAAATAGGTTCATCAGTACCATCTTTCTAGACTGCATAAATATACATTAATGTACAATATTTGTTTTTCTCTTTCTGACTTACTTCACTCTGTATGATAGACTCCAGATTCATCCATCTCATTAGAACCGACTCAAATGTGTTCCTTTTTATGGCTGAGTAATCCATTGTGTATGGATTACCACAACTTCTTTATCCATTCATCTGATGATGGATATCTAGGTTGCTTCCATGTTAGAACATGTAAATAGTGTGTTGGCTTGATTTTTTTTTAATAGCAATGCATATACAGTCTGTTGCTACTACATTCCTATCTTCTATTTCTATCATGCTGATTTTCTAATAGTTCTTAAAACCACACTTATCTTTTTAATGTGGGTATGATCTTTTTTTTCATTTATATTTTTGAATTTCTTTCCAACATTCTGGAGATAATTACTGACATATATGTAAGTTTAAGGTGTACAGAATAATTATTTGATGTACATATATACTGTGAAATGATTACCACAGTAAGATTAGTTAACAGCTCCATTCCCCTCACAGAAATACCTTTTTGTACGTGTGGTGATAAATTCAAGTTCTGCTATTTAAGGTCATATTAACTTGCAAGGATACAGTAAAATATTGTTCAGTACAATCACCATGCTGTACATACATGAGATCCCCAGATCCTATTCACCTTACATTTCAAAGTCTGTACCCTTTGGCCAGCATCTTCCCTGCCGGCCCTGACAACTACTGTTCTCCTCTCTCTGAGTTCAGCTTGTTTGGATTACTAAATGTAAGTAACATGCACTGTATGTCTTTCTCTGTCTGGTTTATTTCACTTAGTGTGATGCCCTTTTCATGCTGTCCATGGGGTTCTCAAGGCATTACTTTGCCAACAAGGTCCGTCTAGTCAAGGCTGTGGTTTTTCCAGTGGCCATGTATGGAGTGAGAGTTACTATAAAGAAAGCTGAGCGCTGAATGCTTTTGAACTGTGGTGTTGGAGAAGACTCTTGAGAGTCCCTTGGACTGCAAGGAGATCCAACCAGTCCATCCTAAAGGAAGTCAGTCCTGAATATTCATTGAAAGGACTGATGCTGAAGCTGAAACTCCAATACTTGGCCACCTGATGCAAAGAGCTGACTCCTTTGAAAAGACTCTGATGCTGGGAAAGATTGAAGGCGGGAGGAGAAGGGGACAACAGAGGATGAGATGGCTGGATGGCATCACTGACTCAATGGACATGAGTTTGAGTAAACTCTGGGAGTTGGTGATGGACAGGGAAGCCTGGCATGCTGCAGTCCATGGGGTCGCAAAGAGCCAGGCATGACTGAGCGACTGAACTGAACTGAATGCCCTTTAGGCTCATCCATATTGTTGCAAGAAGCATAATTTCCATCTTTTGATGGCTGAGTCATACTCCTGTGTGTGTGTGTGACATACATGTTTGTCTATAGACACCTCACATGTTTTCTATCCACTCCTCCATAGTTGGACACTTACGTTGTTGCCATGTCTGGGGTATTGTGAATAATGCAGTGAACATGGGACTACAGATAATCTGTTTGATATAATGATGCCATTTTTTAAAATATATATACCCAAAAGTGACATTGCTGGATCACGTGGTGGTTCTCGTGTTATTTGTTTGAGTGGCTACAACAGTTTACATTTCCATCAGTAGTGCACAAGAATTCCTTTTCATGGGTGTGGCTATTTTCTTTCTTAGGTTCCCAGTTGTATTCCATTTATATCTTGAAAAATTTTAGGTAGGAAAAATATCTATGTGATTAAACATTCTATGAATAAGCAGATAGCAGGTTCCAACTTCAGTGTTTTTTTGTGCAAAGTATTGTACTTAGACTGAAGGACTGTCTGATACTGAAATGTAAAGTGCATTCATTCTCTGCAACTGTAGAGCAACTTGTACCTAAACCTTTCTCCCCTGTGAAGAAGCTGTGAGTTATGGTAAAAGACACTGGATGGGACTATTTGTATTGCTGCTGCTGCTAAGTCACTTCAGTCGTGTCCGACTCTGTGTGACCCCATAGACAGCAGCTCACCAGGCTCCCCTGTCCCTGGGATTGCTAACCAGCTAATACTTTGAACATGTCACTTATCAGCACATCTGCTTTCAGTTCTTTAGCATGAGAGGTTGAATATGTTGATCCCATGAAAAATCGTCGTTTTCAAAAGGTAGGAAGACACTTTTGACTCAGCGACATAGGCTGAAATTAAAAGTATCTGGTAGGAAGTGATATTTTGGTTTGGACTGGTTTGGAAATTAAATGAAGAAATCCACGTAAAGCTCCTAGAGCAGACATTCTGCATTAGGTAGCATGAAAATGGAGATAGTGACAAAGCTTTGGTACTAAAATATGCTTTTTCTGAGAGATTGTATAATTGAACTGCATTAGAATCCAGTGAAAATAAGGTACACTTTAAAAGTACATGTTTTTATTTTCCAGGATCAAATCTAAATCGCTGTGGTTTCCGAGGCTCTTCCTACCTGGGTATTCCATTCAATCCATCAAAGGTTAGTTCTGTTTGGATTAGGAGGAAAGAGAAGGGGGAGTGTAGAGATTTTAGTAAGAAAACTAAGAAAGTATGTAGAAAGAACCAGGTTTCCAAGTTTTAGTATAGCTAAATAAATGTGTTTTATGAACTGTAACTTTTTAAGGGAAAGCTATACCCACCTTACTTCCTGAAATAATGCACAGTATTTAAACCCACAGGAATTCCTATTGTTAAAAAATTATGTTTTTGTTGCTATTGCACCTGCGTGTGTGTGTGTGTGTGTACAAATTATTGGTGATTTCCTGGAGAAAATGGAAATAAAGTACTCGAGTACATTTGTTCTCTAAGAAACCTTCCATGTGTTATGGTAGGACTTTATATTTGGTTCACATTTCTTAGGAATGAACGAAAACGTTCTTGCTAAGGCACTGATTCGAGGCCCAAGTAGAGATGAATTATGATGACCTTCATGACAAGGCGGGTTGTCTCCAAGGTTTCAGGCAGGACTTTGGTACTAATACATGCAGGTGCAGAAAATCTGTGAGTCCTGACAGAAGCTTTTTTTCTTCTTCAAAGAGGTAGACCCAAAACATACTTTTGTAGGTATTTCTTCTATGTACAAAGTATTTTTCTACAATAGAAAGCAGAGAAAAGTTTCATCATTTTGTGGAAGACCTCACAAAATAGAAACTTTTTCCTAGATGGGGTCAGCCTGCTTATATAATGGTTACAAGCCAGTATCTAGCTACACTGAGTACATCAAGATTTGTATCTGGTTCGAAACTGAAGGTAAATGGCATGCTACCAGTTTTTCCATACTCTGCTTCAAAATTTTGGGATAAATAGCAGTGATTTTGGAGGAGGTGACATGATTTGACAGAGGCACCACTTCAGCTTTCTTCCTTTGCCTTAAGCCGTAGACAAGCATGCCTATGTGAGTCATATGACTTTGCTAAAGTATCTCCAATCACGTATGCCCATTGCTTTTGTTAGAGAACCTAGAAAAGAAGATCTGTAAAAATTGTTCCTTTTATCTGATGCATAAAATACTTTGCAGCTTAAGCCAGTGCTAAATAGAGACAGCTCTGCATTTAGTCGTAATGGACAGGATATCTCTAAGTCCTGACCTTGATGATGATGATTGTTATATAGCACTATACTGCACACAGATGCATGCCTACACTTGTTGGAGTAAAACAGTTCTTTGATAACATTACTTTAAGGACCTTTTTCCCCTCACCCCTCTCCCAAAGCATATTTGAAATAACAGTAAAGTTTAAAAAGAAGCCTTTTTTGCCTTTGGTTCACAGGGTCTCCTAAAACCCATTTATGGCCCTAATTTATCAAGATCTAGGCATTTTCTGGGGAAGCTGGGTCCCACTCCATTCTGTGTTGCATTAATCTGAATGTTGAATGATAGAAGGAGCTAGAGGCTCTGGTGGAATCATACGGGCCCACGAGGAGTTGTCTGTTAGGGTGGTGGCTGAGAATCCAGGAAGGGGTGAAACCAAGAGAACCTGAGGGAGCAATAAGATTTTCTAATATAGTATATAAATAAAATAACATCATCAGTTTTTCTTCTGAAACCACCTGTAGGCCATTGACTTATCTGAAAATGCTCGGGACCACTAGTGGCCATAGAATATGTTTTGAGAAACACTGATGGATCCTCTCAACCCCGTTTTCTCAGTTTTTCTTCCAACAAATCCCATATTCTCTTTGAAACTATGTACTATCCTTAAGACATACTGCATAGCCAAGATTTTGCCTTCTCTGCTTTACTTTTACTTTTCCTCCTACCTAAAGCCCCCTCTTCATCTGTACCTAACCAAGTTTCATCCTGCAGAAAAAAGTCTTTATCCATGTATTATTGTATTTCCGTCATGACACTTATTGCATCCTGTTTTGTACTGTACTTATTCAAATAGACCTCTCTTCTACCTTCAAGATTAAGGTACACGTTTGGTTTATGTTTGGATTTGCCACAATGTTTTTAACGTAGTAGATATTTAGTTTAAGTAAGTTCCAATACTTTGGCCAACTGATGCGAAGAGCCAGTTCATTGGGAAAGACCCTGATGTTGGGAAAGATTGAGGGCAAGAGGAGAAGGGGGCGACAGGATGAGATGGCATCACTGACTCATGGGCATGAGTTTGAGCAAACTCCAGGAGATGGTGAAGGACAGGGAAGACTGACATCTTGCAGTTCTTGGGGTCTCAGAGAGTCAGACATGACTTGGCAGCTGAACAGCAACAACCACCAAAAAAGAATTCTAAGAAGTCAGTTATAAATGTGGAATAGAATATCCAGGCATATTAGAGCTTAAGTTCTAAGGAGGAACTCAGAATGAAAGAGATACCACAATGAAGATTTGCTTGTCATATTTGTGAGACCATATAAGGAATTATATATGTAAGACTGGATAGGTGGGGCGAGTTCAGATTTAGAGGAAATTTGAACACCTTACAAACTTATTCTGTAAAGAACTGCAGAAGGTCAGTGAGCAGGTAAGTGTTCTGTGAAGTGGTTCTGAGACCCTTGGGTCATGACTCCAAAGAAGTAGTGGCCTTTTTGATATTTGCCTTGCACTTGCATCATCGTCAGTAAGATAACTAGCATCTGTATAGGCAGTAACTTTATTTAATCTTCACAGTAACTCTGTGAAGTGGATACTACTATCTCCATTTTTCAGAATGAGGCAAGCCAGTGAGTAATAGAGCCAGGATTTGATGCCTTTCAGTAGTGTAGAGGTTAACCTTTATTGTAGAAAGCAGTGGAGTCTATTTTAACCAAAATCTTTGTATAAGATTCATTTTAACTTTGTAGTATTTTGAGCAGTTATTCAGGTATTTGAAGCAGTTATTGATGAGCCCAACTAAAACATAAGGAAAGCCTGTGAGAAAGATGAATTTAAAATGTGCTCTTAGTCTGTCAAAATCAAAACTTTCTTAACAGATAAATTAGTACAATGTGAAATTTTACATTTTTTAAGTGAAATTAGCTTTTTAAAATAGCTAGTTAATAGGATTGGTTATTTGAAAATAATTATAAAACTTTAAGTGCTTTGTGTATTGTGTAGTCTTCAGTTACTTGGCTTTACATTTTTACTTTGATTTTAAAAAGTTTTTAAGTTAATTTTATCTATGTCTGTGCCAACTGGAGTCTGCAGGGTTTCCTACAAGGAGTCACATATTTTATAAACCTTAAGAGATTTTTGATAACTTTTGTAGTTTTCTTGGAACCGTCAAATCAGTGAAACTAATTCAGTAAGTATTTTGGTAATACGAGCTTCCTAGTTTGACTCCCCAGCTCTGCCTGGGCAATTACTAGTCTAACAGTCTTCACAAAACACTTTACAGTCAATACTCATTTGGGATCTAAACATTAAAAGTTAGATTATTTTATTCCAGAGAAATTTTCAATGTTAGTATCTTAAGCCTTTGTATTTTTTTGTTATTTACTATTCTAAGTGTTAATGTTAATAGAAAGTAAAATAATTCTACTGTATGAAAATAGGAAAAGATTTTTCAACTATATTGTTTGTATTATTTTTAAATGGTAATTAATACTGTGGTACTTAATTTGAATTTGTATGGCATAAAATAATTATTTCTACATGCTTTTCTAACTTTATAAGGCTTAAATTATAATCAATCTGGTTGATGAAATAGAAAGTTTAAATAATTTGGCTTATTTGAATATGAGACCTACTTCCATAAAGCTTGAGGATAAATTTTAAAATTACGTGCCTGGATAGTATGCAGTAATACATATGTTGAGACATCCATGAAATTGAGTTTTATTTTTTCTCTACCAGATGTCTATGCAAGTCAATAAAAACAACATTTGATTTTACTGTTTACTGAGACTTCTTGTATAATGGAGTAAGATTTCATTTCAGTTTTCTAATTAACATTATATTAATTTTGAATCTAGAATCCTGGAACTGCTCATCCTTATGACAGTGGCCACATAGCAATGACCTACACTGGCCTTTCATGCCTAGTTATTCTTGGAGATGACCTAAGCCGGGTAAATAAAGAAGCTTGCTTAGCAGGCTTGAGAGCCCTTCAGCTAGAAGATGGAAGGTACAGGTCATTTTTTGTTACTTGTCTCTCCTGTGGTTTTTTTTTTTTTTTTAAGGAAAATCTTTTGAAACTAAAAATGAATATAGTATAGTAGGCCTATAGAATTTGTCATAAATTCTTATTCCAACCACCTAAAAGTTCACTGTATAATATGGTTTAAATGCCTAATCAATGAAATATTTCTTATGTGAGTGAAAATAAAAGTAATCACAATAATAGAACTCCATTTTTCTTTTTCTTTTTTTTTAAGAAGACAGTAAGTGATCCATAAATAAGTGGTTTAATAGATTCAGGATTAGGATCTACTTTAATTTACCTTCTGGGTAAAAAATTAACATTTTGAAGCAGACATACATTTAGTCTCAATGTTTTAAAAGTTTATTTAGTCTAAACTTTTATGCCTTAAGGTAGTTATAGGAGGAAAAAGGGATGAATGTTGAATATTATATTCTAGTGTAGGTAGTTTCTGTGATATTTTAAAGGTTAGAAAAAGAAGTTAGTGAATTCATTAATATTTGATGAATTTGAGTCATGGGTCTAACAAAAAAGAGTTTTAAGGTGAAGCATTTTTTTAAATCTTGGAAATAATAAAGCAGTAGTGATTCTGTCTAAAGAGGGAACTTGCCAAACAAATCCCGCCCTATTATATCTGTGTTCTGTCTGCTGTTGTCTCTGTTTTCCTGTCATTATTTTAAAAACACTGCTCTTGATGAGGGGAAAATTAATGGGAACATGCGAGATAAAGTGACATTGATTGGAAATACTATAAAACTAAATACAACACAGCAAGTACATGTCACTAATTTCTCAGTATTTCACTATAGTCTTTGGTTACTGCTATCTTACCCTTGTTTATAAATAAAAAAATAGACATGAAACACTCTTATAGACTTCTCTAAAACTAAGTATAGGTAAAAATTAAAACAATATGATCAGTTATCATATTGGTTATCTATATATACATTGAGAAGAAATTTTACATAGGCAAAACCAACAGTTCCCAGGTTTCACCTGCTCCTGTTTCGCTCATGAATTCTCAGACCACTGTGCCACAGCTTTCCATGGCTGAGAGCAGATGAACTTACTCTGGAGTGGTGGCATCTGGAGAGGAGTAGCTGCGATCATGGGTTAAGCTACCCAGACACCAGAACTTTGGAGCAGAGTGATGATTTAAGGGTAGTTTTATATCATTCTCCTTTTGAACTGTGGTGTTGGAGAAGACTCTTGAGAGTCCCTTGGACTGCAAGGAGATCCAACCAGTCCATTCTGAAGGAGATCAACCCTGGGATTTCTTTGGAAGGAATGATGCTCAAACTGAAGCTCCAGTACTTTGGCCACCTCATGTGAAGAGTTGACTCATTGGAAAAGACCCTGATGCTGGGAGGGATTGGGGGCAGGAAGAGAAGGGGATGACCGAGGATGAGATGGCTGGATGGCGTCACAGACTCAATGGACGTGAGTCTGAGTGAACTCCGGGAGTTGGTGATGGACAGGGAGCCTGGCATGCTGCGATTCATGGGGTCGCAAAGAGTCGGACACGACTGAGCGACTGAACTGAACTTACATCATTCAAGTTAATAGTCCTATTCTTTACTGAATAATACAAGTAGTATATGATTTTTAAATCCATTATTAGTGATAGGTTTTTCTGTGAGTGAAAACACGAAGTGGCTGTTTCTAAACAGCCCCCTGTACAAGTAAATTACAGTACAGTAAATCATATTGTTCTCACTTCCAGTTTTTGTGCAGTACCTGAGGGCAGTGAAAATGACATGCGATTTGTATACTGTGCTTCCTGTATCTGCTATATGCTCAACAACTGGTCTGGCATGGATATGAAAAAGGCTATCAACTATATTAGAAGAAGTATGGTGAGTTATGTTGATAGTGACTCTCTCCTTTAGTTATTATTGCTGATATAGGAGAGCTGGGAGGAGAATGGGCCAACAGAGGATGAGGTGGTTGGATGGCATCACTGACTTGATGGACATGAGTTTGAACACGCATCAGGAATTGGTGATGGACAGGGAAGCCTGGCATGCTGCAGTCCATGGGATCGCAAAAAGTCAGACAGGACTGATGAGAGCTGGGGCATGCCTCATCTCTTCTATTAATAGCAGTAATTTGGAAATAGGGTAATAAAATTGCTTTTCAGGTACATTGTATATCAGAATAGCCATTTAAAAATGATCTTCAAGGACAGATTCACTCTTTAGCCATTAAATTTTAAATATAATCTGATTATATCCAAAGAAACAGTATCTTTAGTGGAAAGAAATTGGTCAGCCTTGGAAGCAAAAAAAAAAGTAAAATCTCAAATGTTGATAGCCTATCCTAGTAGGGGTCCTTAAGAAGTCACAGCCAAACTTAAAGGAGAATTGTGGTGCCCTTGGTGAGATTATTCCTATATATTGGGTGTGAGATGTTCCTTAAGCCATTTTAAGTAGCAAGATTGGGCTGACAATAGATTTTTGGATCACTTTTGGTTTCTAAATAGTTTTATGTGTGGGTTTTTTTTTTTTTTTTTAATCTAAGGTTTAAGGAGAGTATCAAGTAGAAATGTTACTTTTTCACACAATATAGTTAGTCTTTTTTTTTTTTTTATCAACGATAGTAAGGAAACCTTAGTCTCAGCCGGAAATATCATTTGCTCTACTTTTTACTCTTTCGTATAAAATCATAGTAATAGAAGTGCTGCTTCCCAGGTTTATTTTACTTACTAAATATGAAATTTTTATTTTATAGATTAAAATATTTTAGGCTGTTAGCTCAGCTTTTACTAATCCATATTTCAGAGCAGAAATGTAAGTTCTTAGAGGAATAGAGTTATTTTTAATTAAATATATAAATCAGAATTTACAGAATATACAATAGCACAAATTTTTAAAAGCCTCAGGAGGCAGAAAGAACAAACCTTTAAAGAAGTTTTAAGACAAAAGGAGTTTGATGTTATAGACAAAGATGGGTGATTGTTTTGCCAAAAGTTTTACTTTTGTTTTCAATTCAAAGGATTCGTTAGCCAAGGAAACTGTTGTTACACGCATAAACAATTCCAAGTTTTTATGGAAGAAAGATAATTTGAAAAGAAATATGAAAAATAGAAGTAACAGTATATACATCACCAAATTGAGCTGAGCTACATCCAGACTTGAACAGCGCTAGGAAGTCCCTTATTAACAGCCATCTGGAGGCCCAGTTGAGAAGGGTGCAGGGGAGGTGCGTCCACCCACCAGTGAGACTTCAAATCGCAATTTCAGGGGCTCCTGCTCATAATCCTAGGCCACAAACTGATATCGTTATCAGTTTGTATCAGTTTATGTGCAAAAATGCAGGTATGGTTTTACTTTAATCTTTCTACAATGTGGAAAGATTTGTTTCACCTTATGAGTTATAGAATTTCATTAAATCCTCCGGAGAGGGAGCAGGGGTTACCCAGACCATCAGGGGCTCAAGAATTTCAAGACGAACTCCCTTTCTAATTTGAAGTGCTGCCTGATTTGCTGTGCTTGCCCTCAGGCATGGAATCCAGGCAGTGTCCATGAGGTCAGACCAGGTCAGAGGGCTGCTCTCCTGCTTCTGAAGCCTGAATGAGACTTTCCCCTATTTCCCTAACAGTGATAGACATTGTGGCATGATTATTGCAGAAATAATACCACGTTCTTCTTAGTGCATTGTATTTGGAGGTACAACTGTTGATACGCCTTATTATTGGTGATGTTAACTTTGATCACTTGGTTAAGGTGGTGTATGCCAGATGTTTCTCTGTAAAGTTAGCACTTTTTCCCTTTGTGATTATATTTAGTATGTCATGGTGAGATACTTGGAGACTATGTAAATTTCCTGTCCCTCATCAAACTTTTATCCTCTAGTGTTAGCGTGCATTGATGATTTTCCAGCTCTACTATTCATTCTGTAATTATCAGTTAAAATTCTGCTGTTAAAAAAGCTTTCCTTTTACCTTTATCTATTTATTTAATTTCAACAGGAACTCTAGGTTCTTGTTTGATTCAATGGGTTATTGTCTGTAACTATCACTCATTTAAAAAGACCCTGATGTTGGGAAAGACTGAGGGCAGGAGGAAAAGGGGATGACAGAGGATGAGATGGTTGGATGGCATCACCGACTCAATGGACTTGGGTTTGGGTGGACTCTGGGAGTTGGTGATGGACAGGGAGGCCTGGTGTGCTGCGGTTCATGGAGTCGCAAAGAGTCAGACACGACTGAGTGACTGAACTGAACTGATCATTTATTTTGATGCTGTCCCAGATTCAGCCAGCAAAAACCCCTTCATGCAGGCTCTTAGGCCCTTTTGATATGTCCAGTTCATTTTTGAGCACGTCCTTGTTCTCTGGCACAAAATATTCCGGGTTCATGGTTTAATTTCCCAGCTTCATTTCTAAAATTGGTCATTTCTTCAAGAAGTTCTGGTTCTTCTTTTTGAAGGGTGTTGTTTAGAAACCAGGATTTGGGCACAAAATATGCTCATTGGTACTAGGTTGTCATTGCTTCTAGCCCCTCTCTCGGAGGTTGGAAATGTATATATGTATACACAGACATCCCCCTACATAATCCACATGTTTATATCTATTTATCAAAAACCATGAATTTATGCTAATGAAATGATGAAAGTTGCTTAGTCATATCTGACTGTTTCTGATCCCATGGGCTGTAGCCTGCCAGGCTCATCTGTCCATGGAATTCTCCAGGCAAGAATACAGGAGTGGGTAGCCATTCCCTTCTCCAGGAGATTTTCCCCACCTAGGACTTGAACCTGGGTCCCCTGCATTCCAGGTAGATTCTTGACCGTCTGAGCCACCAGGGAAGCCCGAGTTCATACTAGTTTTAATCCAACACCATTTGTTCAGTCGCTGACTCTTTGCGACCCCATGGACTGTACATGCCAGGTTCCTCTGTCCTCCAGTATCACCCAGAGTTTGCTCAAATTCATATCCATTGAGCCAGTGATGCTGTCCAACCATCTCATTCTGTGCTGTCCTCTTCTTTTGCCTTCAATATTTCCCAGCATTAGAATCTTTTCCAGTGAGTCCACTTTTCTCATCAGGTGGCCAAAATAATGGAGCTTCAGCTTCAACATGAGTCTTTCCAACAAATATTCAGGGTTGATTTCCTTTAGGATTGACTGGTTTGATCTTGCATTCTAAGGGACTCTCAAAAGTCTTCTCCAGCACCACGGTTCAAAAGCATCAATTCCTTGGCATTCAGCCTTGTTTATGGTCCAACTCTACATCCTTACATGATTCCTGGAAAAAGCATAGCTTTGATTATACAGACCTTTGTAGGCAAAGTGATGTCTCTGCTTTTTTTACATACTTACCTAGGTTTGTCATTAGCTTTTCTTCCAAGGAGCAAGCATGTTTTAATTTTGTGGCTGCAGTAACCATCCTCAGTGATTCTTGTGGGCCCAAGAAAAGAAAATCTGTCACAGCTTTCACTTTGCCCCCTTCTATTTGCCATGAAGTGATGGACCGGATGCCATGATCTTTGTTTTTTTAACTCCAGTTCATTTTAATCTTTCTCTTTTCATTTGTAACTTCCTTCTTGGACAGTGACAAACCTGACTCCTTTATCCAGAATGCATTGGTTCTCTTTGCTTAGAGCCCACAGATATATTGTCAGAATGTTAAAAAAACACTTGGGTGTTTTTTTTTTTTTTAATTCCCTCCACCACCACCTTACCCCCAATCTTTAGTATGTCTATGTCATTTATTTGAAATAGAGTTGTTTGTTTGGATTCTACTTTAGGATCACCCCCCCCTCCCAACTTTGTTGATGTTGTTTCCTTAATATGTGTTACATTAACTTGCTTTTGAAAGTCAGAACTTAGGTTCAAAACTGTGTAACTCACAAGGCTTCCCTTACCTTCCGTCTCCTTCCTCCGCCTGACTCCCATGTTTGCCGCCATGTTGCCGTTCACTCTGTAGGTGAATGTTCTCATGGTTCATCCTCCTCTCTCACTCAAAAGAGTGCTTTTTTGCATTTTGCTTTTTTCACTTGAAAGTGAAAAACCACCCTGTATCAGGTCAAAAAAATGGTTCCTCATTCTTTTTCTTTTTTTGCAGTTTTGTAGTACTCCATTATGTGCACATCATCGTTTTTTCCAGCTATTCTGTATATAGGGTATGTGTTTTCCTAAGGCGAACAGTGTTGAAACTAATCCTTTCTGCATGTGTGCTTATGTATTGTTGGGAATATATTTTCAAAATCAGTTCCTAGAGGTGGAATTGCTTGATCAAAAAGTAAATGCATACATAAATTTTCATTTTCACTCCAAAAATATGAACCAGTGTCTATTCCCACCAGTGTGTGAGAGTGCCTCTGTCTACACAGACTCACCAAGAGAATGTTGTTGCAGTATTTTAATTTTTACCAGTCTGGTCGGTGAAAAATGATACCTTGGTGTGTTTCCAAATTTGCATTTTATTTTATTAGGATTGAGATTGACTGTTTTCATAACTTCAGGGCTACAGAAAACCAGCCTCAGGCCAGGTTTAGCCTGCAGGCTCCAGATTGCTGACCCTTCCTTGTAGTCCATTGTTTTTCCTTTTTCTTTAGGTATTGCAATTTTGTGTAATTTTCTTTCTTTGCCATCTTTCATTTCAGTCACTTTCTTTTCAACTCTCTTTACTACTTTATCTCATTTTTATTCTCTTGGTTGTTTTCAGCCTTTCTTGCATGCCCCTTAATGTCTTTTCCTGAAATCATTTAATTTTCTTTATTTCTTCCTACTGTTTATCCTTTTCATTTTTAAACTTTAAATCTCTTTTCATTTCCCAAGTGCTATTCGAGGGTGTACAATTGAGTTCGGGGTGCTTTACTGTAGTTTTCTTTTGCTTTTCACCATACTTTGGAGGTGAAGGCAGATTTTTCTATACGGAGTTATTTTCATTCTGATCGCCGGGTTTCTGTCTCAGAGACTCAGAGTTCCTTTGTGTAGATTTGTCTTTTTCTGTTTAGTCATTAGTGGATTTGTTTTTTCTTACAAGAATTCCTGGTTTAGTAAAAGTGCCATCTTTTCAGTGCAGAGAAACAGTATGATTTTTTGATTTAGAGTGTGTTTTTGTTTGTGTAGTGATTGGGGAAGGGTAGTGAGTTCTATGATTTTCTGCTAAAAGAGAGTTCTTTTTTGTTTCCTGGGTTTTTTAAGTTTGCTCCTTAGAGTTTTGCTTTATTATCTGATCTTCAAAGGGCCCTTCTTTCTTCCCTTTCTTCTTCTGTCTTCAAAAGAGATATGTCTTTAGAGTGCTGCCACCTTGACTTGCATGCCCTCCTCAGCCTCTTTCCTGTGGTTAGTGCTCAGTACTACCAGAGCTCCTGTAGTACAGGTGTTCTCGCTTTGACTGGTAGCCCCAGACTATAATGATGGTTGTGCTGGCTGAAACCATGCAAAGTGATCTTAATCACCAATGGGAAAAATGACACTTGTTCTATGACCTTTATAAATTTTTTGCCAGAACATTTAAAACTATTAATGTTACTGTCAGTTGTAAATGTATAGAGAAATTTTAATGGTAAACCAATATTTGTTAGTACACTGTAATTTAAAACATTAGCAATATTGAAAAAGTTTAGAAAATCATAAGGAGTAGTTTGAACAGCATTCTTTGTCTCTCATTATATAACTTACAATATGGAGCAGGCATCTTTTCTATCTTGGTAAATGATTATACTCTTTTCTAAGTTTGTATCAACTTCCAGCATTTCGTCCTTTGCATTGTCATTGTGAAATACCTGAGAATTCCTTTTATGTGAAGTTTTTGCCAACATCACTTCTCTAGAACATCTTCCTTTTCATGATAGCCACTTTCTTCATTCATGTAGATAATTCACCTTCACTTAATTTTCCTGACTTCATATCTAGTCTCAAACAGCCAGCACTATCATGATAACTATTTCTTGTGTTACTCCATTTGATCTCAATTTCACTTTCAGTGCTACTGCTTTTCATTTCTTTAGTGCACTTTTATCTTTGGTGGCCAGTCTCTTCCTTGGTTTTGACTTTTTGCAAACATCACATTGGTTATTCATTAAAATACAAAGAAACAGCACAACCGCATATGTTGCTGTGCTGAGTAATGTGCAGTGACCACTTACAAACAGACTATGAAAGAGGTGATGTGAATGTTCATAGCTCGTGATACACATCTGTTATTTATGTAGTCATTTGTGGACTGAGGAACTAGCAGCAAGTTTGTACTTTTTGTAGTTGCTCATAGTTACCATACTGTCATTACTGAAATGTGAGGCATACTGTGTTATTGGAATTTGTGTATATTGGAAGAGGGCAAAACAAGGATTTCCTATGATTTCACACTTAAGGAGGCCTTTCCTTTTGAGCTAGTAATTTTAGGTAATCTTAGACAGCCCCCTTCCTCTCTCTTCCTCACAATTTTTTGTGAATTGCCCTTGTTCTCTGCAAAAGTGTATCAGGACTGTGAGATTTGATGTTTCTTTTTCTGTAGACAGGTAATTTGAAGCTTCAGCATGTCTTCTAGCTTTGATAGAATTTTAGTTCTATGTAGTTGTATTATTCTTTTTAAAAAAATATTTATTTTTAATTGAAGGATAATTACTTAGTTGTATTATTCTTATCCTGTTTTGATTTTGTGGGATATGTGGGGAAATTCAAATTTAGGTAGGATACCATTATCTTCAGCTAACCAAAAGCCTCAAAACAGATTTGTTATGTATTTATAATGTTATATATATGAGTATGAAATCCTTACGTTTTCCTTACACTCATACCTCTTGCAAGTGGGAGAGGAATAAAGGTTGAGGCTTTTTATTGAGTAAAGATTAAATATGTAAGTGCCATCTTTGAACAGTCTATTCTCAGAATGTGCCTAGTGTATACATTTACTGATTCAGCTTGGTGAATAAGACAAGATCAGGTATCTGAAAATGCCTAGATGTATTTTATTGTGGGAAAGAATACATATTTTGAAAGATAAAAGGGATAGATAAAATTAGATCAAGAAGAAGAATTAGCTTCATGACAGCATATTTATTTATTATTATTTCAGTATTAACTGAACATGTTTTTCTTTTTCAGTCCTATGACAATGGGTTGGCACAGGGAGCAGGACTTGAATCTCATGGTAAGGCATCTTAAAATAAGTGGATGTGTGGTTTCTTTTGTCTTTAAATAACATCATGGTATCTTCAACATGTAGGAGCTCAGAAGTTTGTCTCAACTCTTGATGCAGACTGATTATCTTCTTTCCTACTTCTCCCTGTTGACACTGTTGTGCCAATTTGAGCCTCTTCTAGGTCAGTAATCATTCAGAGATTATTCAGACCAGGATGTTCAAACAGTATTTTCTAGTAATCTTTTCAACTGTTAGCTGCATGAAGGTGAAAGGTTGTTGCTGAATTACGACGCCAGGATTCTTGGCCCCCAGAGGAGAAGAATTCAGTCTGGGGCCAAAGACGAGGCTTGATCGCTCAGAGCTTTTGTGTAATAAAGTTTTATTAAAGTATAAAGGAGATAGAGAAAGCTTCTGACATAGGCATCAGAAGGGGGCAAAAAGAGTACCCCCTGCTAATCTTGAGCTGGATGTTATATAGTCACAAGCAGCCTGTTAATGAAAGAAAGGAATGTCTCAAAACTCAGAATGGCACCAGGCCCCTCACCCATAAGATGTATTTTGGGATATCTTGGCACCAGATGGTTTATCTTGGGCCATAAAATGATTAACTTGAATCTTGAAGAAGGGCAGATCACTATACAAATAGTTTCATTTACATAGATTAGAGGAACAATATCAGAGTATAGCATACTGGTTTATCAAGTAGGTTCCGAGCCAAAAGGCGGAACCGACTTGAAGACAGAGTTTGGGGTAAATGCATAGTACATTAGCATAGCTTAAGATAAACATTTCCATAAGAAAAAGGCATTGGTTAACTTCAGGTGAAACCAGGTGTCATTATGGCAACACAGAATTTTAAGAGAAACCTCCTTTTAAATTTGTATAGAGAAGGAAAAAATATCACTAGTTTGTTTCCTCCTGCCTCTTAAGAGATAAAAATGTCTGACACTTGCAGGCTATTTCCTCCATTTGGAGACCCCTGGCCTTCCTGCCTGTTACCCTCTCAAAAGCATCTTGGGAGGATTTAAGAAATTGTTAGAAAACAGCAAGTTTTCTTTTTTGGTGTAATACTAAAAAGCCTCTTATTATTTAGTGTAATACTAAAAGACTTCCCTGGTGGCTCAGACAGTAAAGCGTCTGTCTACAATGTGAGAGACCTGGGTTCGATCCCTGGGTTGGGAAGATTCCCTGGAGAAGGAAATGGCAACCCACTCCAGTACTTTTGCCTTGAAAACCCCATGGACGGAGGATGTTGCTGCAGGCTACTATCCATGGGGTCGTAAAGAGTCGGGCACGACTGAGCGACTGCACTTTCACTTTCACTAAAAAGCTAGATACAGAATATTGAACATGAATCAATGAATTTGTGAAGAAAAAAATTTTTTTTACCTTCTTTAATTGTACTAAGTCAGTGATAAAACATTTCTGTGTATGGCATATGTTCACTACACACACAAATACAAGTCTCTCTCACATTTTTCCTCAATTTTGGCAGAACCAAAAGAGTGAGCAGTAGTCAGTCAGTCAGTATATCAATAGCCTGAACTCTTCAAGTGGAAAATTTTCATGTAGAAGAAAATATACTTCATGCTCCTTAAAAAAAAAAAAAAGAGCTCAGATCAGGGAGACTTTCTGAATGAACTCCGTATTTCCTCTTTCTCACAGCTGTGTTTCTGTGCTCCCTTGGCGTGTCCATCCCTCTGCTAGCACGATGGAGTGGACAGAACACATCCGTATTCAGGTCTCAGCCCTAACACTAGCTGTGCAGCTTAGGCTCCTCACTGAGTTGCTCAGAGGCGTTCTTCTTTCTTTGTTAGAGATAAGAGGGCAACTGGTTTGTAAACCATAGAACAGGTATGAAAGTTTTTTAAACGTAATGCTTGTGCCTCCCCTAGGGCCCGGCCTCTCAGTAGCTCCTCCTCTCTCATGCTCTCACGCCCTCCTTCAGTGGTGTTTGTAGAGCGCGTGTCACTGAGAGGCATATAGAACACTGTCTGGGATTTTCCTCTGAAGCCATCCTGTAATGAGGACATCTTAATTCTTGTGCGCCTGAGTCTCTGTGAGACTGGAGTGGCAGTAGCAATCGTGCCACTGATCATCACCGCTTGGTAAGGAGGAATATGCTTACAGCTGCACAAAGAGGAAATCTGGCATCTGTAAAGATGTCTGAGAAGACGGGGTCTGAGCTCTCTACTAAAGGATGTTAGTAGCACTCTGGCTGAGGAGATACTTAGCAGTGCAGGAGACTTGTGGAACAGACACCAGGAAATGGTATTATATTCTCTGGAATGTGAAGCAGAGAGGGCTGCTCAAACCTGATACTCTCTGATGGAAAAAAAAAAAAGTCTTGCTGAGTCACACAAGCAGTGATTTTGAGTCCATTTGACTCAAGTAGGCTCTCACCCAACAAGACCATCATTGATGGACTGTGGTTCATGCCTAAAAGCTTACCTTTTCCTTTTAGTTCTCTTTTTGGTAGGTTTCAGCTGTAGAGGGGAGGGCTTCCTTCTCAGGGTGCCAAGGTACAGGATACGCTGCAGAAGGGTTATAGGCCTGCCAAGCTATTGCTCACTTGCTCCTCGCTCACTCAGCTTTTGGGGCAGCCAAGACTGGGTGTCTAGAGCTCCTCGGGTCACCACTGAGTGTCCTACAAATATCAGATGTTTCAATGTTCTTCTGTGCTGTGAGGTTAGACAGGCTGAGAAGTACTCTTCCGGAAGGCTTTGGTATGGCCTCTCTTCCTTGTCTTATCCCTATCTACGATGGCAAGAGAGGCCTCTTTCTAAAAGCAAGCACTGCAGTTCGGGCACCCTGCGAAGCCGTCGTGTCTGTTCTCCTTTCTTTCCATCAGAGAGTGTCAGATTTGAGCGGCCCTCTCTCCTTCCATCCCAGAGAACGTAATCTCATTTTCTGGTGTCTCCTGCACTGCTAAATATCTCCTCAGCCAGGGTGCCCACTAACACCCTTTACAATAGTGAGCTCAGACCTCGTCTTCTCAGACGTTGTTACAGGTGCCAGATTTCCTCTTTGTGCAACTGTAAGTGTATTCCACTTACTAAGCGGAGATGACCAGTGACACAGTTTGCTATTGCTACCCCAGTCTTCACATCCTCCAGGTATTGGCTCAAACGATATTTTTGGATAGCCTATTTAAAATTGCAAACCAATGACAAACACAGCTCATTTTTAGAATTGCAAACCAACCATATATACATATCTCAGTCTCTATCTGGAACTCTTTCTCTTATTTGTATGTGCCTTAGTATTATCTTACTTCCTTTGATAAAGAAGGTTATTTATTTACATAACCTTCAACTCAGGCACAATGAACAAAGGTTAGAATTTGGATCATTATTATGAGAAGCAGTTCTTAAATTGTAATTTAATATAATGATGGGATGTTCTCAAAATTTTTTGAAGCTTGTAGGAATCATTGACCTAATCCTATTGGTATTTAGCCTTAAGAGCATATTGTAGCTGAGTTCTCGAGCCTGCTCTTTAGTAATGTTTTTAATATACTTACTGTCAGAAGGTTTCCTGTCTTTTGCTCTTTTCAGGTCTGCCTCTTACACTCTTCTACCATGCTACTTTTAATCCAGGTTTCTAGAACTGGTCTTTTAGAATTGTTTAACGATAGGAACCTCTTAGGAATAAATGTTGATAAGTGAGTTTGATCTCTGTTTGTTTCCAAGGCAAACCATTCAATATCACAGTAATCCAAGTCTATGCCCCAACCAGTAACACTGAAGAAGCTGAAGCTGAATGGTTCTATGAAGGCCTACAAGACCTTTTAGAACTAACACCCAAAAAAGATGTCCTTTTCATTATAGGGGACTGGAATGCAAAAGTAGGAAGTCAAGAAACACCTGGAATAACAGGCAAATTTGGCCTTGGAATGCAGAATGAAGCAGGGCAAAGACTAATAGAGTTTTGCCAAGAAAATGCACTGGTCATAGCAAACACCCTCTTCCAACAACACAAGAGAAGACTCTACCCATGGACATCACCAGATGGTCAACACCAAAATCAGATTGATTATATTCTTTGCAGCCAAAGATGGAGAAGCTCCATACAGTCAACAAAAACAAGACCGGGAGCTGACTGTGGCTCAGATCATGAACTCCTTATTGCCAAATTCAGACTTACATTGAAGAAAGTGGGCAACACCACTAGACCATTCAGGTATGACCTAAATCAAATTCCTTATGATTTTACAGTGGAACTGAGAAATAGATTTAAGGGCCTAGATCTGATAGATAGTGTGCCTGATGAACTATGGAATGAGGTTTGTGACATTGTACAGGAGACAGGGATTAAGACCATTCCCATGGAAAAGAAATGCAAAAAAGCAAAATGGCTGTCTGGGGAGACCTTACAAATAGCTGTGAAAAGAAGAGAAGTGAAAAGCAAAGGAGAAAAGGAAAGATAAAAGCATCTGAATGCAGACTTCCAAAGAATAGCAAGAAGAGATAAGAAAGCCTTCTTCAGCGATCAATGCAGAGAAATAGAGGAAAAGAACAGAATGGGAAAGACTAGAGATCTCTTCAAGAAAATTAGAGATACCAAGGGAACATTTCATGCAAAGATGGGCTCGATAAAGGACAGAAATGGTCTGGACCTAACAGAAGCAGAAGATATTAAGAAGAGGTGGCAAGAATACACGGAAGAACTGTACAAAAAAGATCTTCATGACCCAGATAATCATGATGATGTGATGACTAATCTAGAGCCAGACATCCTGGAATGTGAAGTCAAGTGGGCCTTAGAAAGCATCACTACAAACAAAGCTAGTGGAGGTGATGGAATTCCAGTTGAGCTGTTTCAAATCCTGAAAGATGATGCTGTGAAAGTGCTGCACTCAATTTGCCAGCAAATTTGGAAAACTCAGCAGTGGCCACAGGACTGGAAAAGGTCAGTTTTCATTCCAATTCCAAAGAAAGGCAATGCCAAAGAATGCTCAAACTACCGCACAATTGCACTCATCTCACATGCTAGTAAAGTAATGCTCAAAATTCTCCAAGCCAGACTTCAGCAATACGTGAACCGTGAACTCCCTGATGTTCAAGCTGGTTTTAGAAAAGGCAGAGGAACCAGAGATCAAATTGCCAACATCCGCTGGATCATGGAAAAAGCAAGAGAGTTCCAGAAAAACATCTATTTCTGCTTTATTGACTATGCCAAAGCCTTTGACTGTGTGGATCACAATAAACTGTGGAAAATTCTGAAAGAGATGGGAATACCAGACCACCTGACCTGCCTCTTGAGAAATCTGTATGCAGGTCAGGAAGCAACAGTTAGAACTGGACATGGAACAACAGACTGGTTCCAAATAGGAAAAGGAGTACGTCAAGGCTGTATATTGTCACCCTGCTTATTTAACTTCTATGCAGAGTACATCATGAGAAACGCTGGACTGGAAGAAACACAAGCTGGAATCAAGATTGCCGGGAGAAATATCAACAACCTCAGATATGCAGATGACACCACCCTTATGGCAGAAAGTGAAGAGGAACTAAAAAGCCTCTTGATGAAAGTGAAAGTGGAGAGTGAAAAAGTTGGCTTAAAGCTCAACATTCAGAAAATGAAGATCATGGCATCTGGTCCCATCACGTCATGGGAAATAGATGGGGAAACAGTGGAAACAGCGTCAGACTTTATTTTTTGGGGCTCCAAAATCACTGCAGATGGTGATTGTAGCCGTGAAATTAAAAGATGCTTACTCCTTGGAAGAAAAGTTGGATCAACCTAGATAGTATATTAAAAAGCAGAGACATTACTTTGCCAACTAAGGTCCGTCTAGTCAAGGCTATGGTTTTTCCTGTGGTCATGTATGGATGTGAGAGTTGGACTGTGAAGAAGGCTGAGCGCCGAAGAATTGATGCTTTTGAACTGTGGTGTTGGAGAAGACTCTTGAGAGTCCCTTGGACTGCAAGGAGATCCAACCAGTCCATTCTGAAGGAGATCAGCCCTGGGATTGTTTGGAAGGAATGATGCTAAAGCTGAAGCTCCAGTACTTTGGCCACCTCATGTGAAGAGTTGACTCACTGGAAAAGACTCTGATGCTGGGAAGGATTTGGGGCAGGAGGAGAAGGGGACGATAGAGGATGAGATGGCTGGATGGCATCACCAACTCGATGGACGTGAGTCTGAGTGAACTCCGGGAGTTGGTGATGGACAGGGAGGCCTGGCGTCCTGCGATTCATGAGGTCACAAAGAGTTGGACACGACTGAGCGACTGAACTGAACTGAAGTGAGTTTTAGCTTAAAGCATAGACTTTGTAATAACTCTTTGGCTCTTCAGAGTCCAGGCTTACTTCAGAAATTGTTATTTTCAAAATATGGTTGTTTGGGCAATGTAAAGAGTATTTTTATTTTGAATTGTTCTGGCTTGCTTTACAAAATTCCAACAATTATTTTGGAGAGTAGCGATTAACGATTAAATACCTCTTTATTTCTTGGTGTAGTTAGTTTTAAAAGTTATGTACTTTCTGTTAGAGGCTTTGTATTTAATGATGTGTAATACTTGAAGTCATGGGCAGCTTCATAAAAGAGAAACTGAAACTAGTAGGTCATTGAAGGAGGAGTAAGATTGATACTTGCTGATTAGAAATTAATCTAAAAGATTATGATACATTTGTTTTACTTTTATTTTAATACACTTATTGCTAACATAGATCTTTTTTTTTTTCCGTTGAGGAAAAAATCTGCAGACTAAATAGTTCTTACAGTGACTCTTTATTTATTTATTTGTTTGTTTTTTTTTTTGACTGTGACCGTTTTAGTGTGATAGCTGTCTTACATTTCCTAGAGCTAATGCTCACTTTTCCTTTGCTGGAGAATATAACCAATATTTGTAACACCAAAAGGAAAATTGCAAAATGAGGCATATTAGGAATAATCTATTTAAAGAGCTAGAATTAATAAAAATCTGTAGATGAAGTTGTAATAAATTGGAAATATGGAGTATTTTCACATTATTTGGAGTTGACAGCAGATACTGTCACTGGAAAGTGGTGGAATTTTTTTGTTTTTTCCTATGTGGAGAAATACTGACTTTTCATTTCCTGAGGAAAGTAGTTTCCTTTGTGACTGTAGTGTTTCCTTTGATGCTATAACATTTTAATAAACTTCGGGGTGTAAGACAATGCACATTTGTTCTCATAGCTCCAGAGGCCAGAAGTCTGAACTGCATCTTACCAGGCTTCAGATGAAGATGTCAGCAGGCAGGTTCTTTCTGCAGGTGCCAGGAGGTCTGTCCCTCTGCCTCTTTCAGCCTCTGGGGACTGCTCACATTCTTTGGTTTCCTGTCACAGCACTTGAGTCTCTGCTTCCATTGCCTCCTTTTTGATTGTAGTTTAGTCTCTCTCTGTCCCTCTCTTACAGGGACACTTGTGGTTGCATTTAGGGTGTCTTCCACACAGGATAACTCCCCATCTCAAATCCTTAACTTCCATCACACTCTATAGTCCGTTTTGCCATATAAGGAAACATGCCTGTGTTCCAGGGACCAGGATCTGGGTATCACTGGGCAGCGGTGGAAAGTAGAGTGGGTTGGGGCATTTTTCAGTCTAGCATAGTGAGCACGGATACATATTGTGCGTCTCCTTCCAGATTCAGTTGTCTTCTGCACCCCCAAGACACACACACTCTTTCCCTTTCCCTTTTCTATTCCTTTGTTTAAGGAACTTTTCTTCCTTAAGATAACTTAAGGCTTCCCTTGTGGCTCAGCTGGTAAAGAATTTGCCTGCAATGTGGGAGTCCTGGATTTAATCCCTGGGTTGGAAGATCCCATGGAGAAGGGAAAGGCTTCCCACTCCGGTATTCTGGCCTGGAGAATTTCATGGACTATATAGTCCATGGGGTTCAAAGAATCAAACATGATTGAGTGACTTTCACTTTCACTTTTTCTTCCTTAAATTTCTGAAGCTGACTGCATATAAGCCTCTAGTTTGTGTTATATGTAAAAATTAGTCTGTAGCTTAGGCAGATGGGACATTAGTTCATAAACAGTACACTGCCATTTTTAAGGGAATTAAAATCAGACTCAGGTGTTTAAGAGTGGTAGACAGGAAATAGTAGTCCTAGACTTTAGTTTCAGCTCTCCCATTAACCATAAAATTTTGAACTACTTTCTAAATCTTATATTTTTCATTTAAAAAAATGATTCTTATACTTTTAAATTATTTAAAAATATTTTCTGTTTCATCAAGTTCATATTGAAGACCTCAGTGCCTAGTCGTTGTGTTAAATAGTGAAATTTAAGTAAATAGTAGTTTAAAAGTAAAATTACATTTCTTTTAATTTTACCTTTCTTTCACTGCTTTCTAGAATTAACCATTTTTTTTCTTCAATCATTTCATATTACTTCCCTAGACATCTAATAAGTTTAAAGTACTGTGTGGTTTTAATTAACAGGAGGATCAACTTTTTGTGGCATTGCGTCACTGTGCCTGATGGGTAAACTAGAAGAAGTTTTCTCAGAAAAGGAATTGAACCGGATAAAAAGGTGGTGTATAATGAGACAACAGAACGGTTATCATGGAAGGCCTAATAAGCCTGTTGACACCTGTTACTCTTTTTGGGTTGGAGCAACTCTAAAGGTAAGAAATAATAAAAATGAGAAACTTTTACTGTTTGTTAATAAAAACTGTGCTTAAAGGGTTTGGTCTTTTTAATGTTCATTAAATATTGTTAGGTTAAAGCCAAAAAGTTTTTCCTGTTGCTCTGGCAAAGCTGGTCTCTGTATGGTTTTTCCACAGAATTCAGTTACCTGTTCTACTACTTAAAAATTTTTATTCTTACAAACTCTAGTGTCCAGAACCTATGTAAGAAACTAGGTGTAGTGTTATAAAAAGCTTGTAACTGAAACTTACCAGTAGTCCACCTAGATGGAAGATCCATCTGAACATACCAGTAAAGGATTTATGGGAAAATACCTTAAAAGATAAACCATGGGTAATTCCTTTAAAAACCATTTAAAGTTTTCTGTTTTATATTCATTTGTATAAGCCTTCTGAAATGTACTCATTAATATGATCACACATTTTCCCCATCTCTGCTACCTTTTGATATGTGTAAATCCATAAGATTATTAGCCATTGAGTACCCACAAGTTTTCTATATCCTAAAATTGCAAGTATCACCTAGGCCTGATATTCTGGATTCTAATGAAAGTATATTCATTATCTGTATAACATGTTAATTTTTTTCTCTTAAAATTTATACATGTGGTTGAAGTAAATAAAATAGAATGTTTTTTCTATTCTCCTCATTTCTAGTACCATTTATCTGGTGCACCATTTTAATTTTTTTAATTATGGAAAATTTCAAACAGTGAAAAGAGAAAATGGTGTATAATGAACACTTAATATGTGCAGTAGCCAATTTCAGCAGTTCTCATCTCATCTCAGCCTTCATTTATTCATACAGCTACTCAGTTTCCTCCTCACTGTATTATTTTAAAGCAATTACTAGATAACCCCTTTATACTTTATCTGGAAATTCTTCAGTACAATCATTAAACAAAGATAGCTTTTCAAAGAATGGAGATGTAATATTCTGTCTTCTAAATATTCAGCCATAACTCCTTATTATCATTAAATATCAAGTCAGGATGATGTATATCTCCTGTTGCATCACATCGAGAGGAACATAATATGATCAGTCTCTGGTTGCCTCTCCTTTTTGATCTGAGGGCTCCAGAGTTGTCAGAGCTGATTTTTCCATTATAAAGTTCCCCATCAACCTGTTTTTCTTCACTTTTTTTATGGTGGTAAAATATATGTAATGTAATATTTATCAGTTTAACTATTTGTAAGTGTACAGTCAGTGTTGTGTAATCATTACCATTATCTACACCCCAAACATTTTCATCACCCTAAACATAAACTCTGCTTATTAAACAATAGCTCCCCTTTCTTCCATTCCCCCAGCCCCTGGTAACCTCTTTTCTGCTTTCTGTCTCTGTGAATTTGCTTATTCTAGGTACATCATGTAAGTAGAATTAGGTAATATGTGTCCCGTGTCTGGCTTATATTTCTCAAGATCCATCAATATTGTCATATATATCACAATTTTATTCCTTTCTATGGTTGAGTAATATTGTGCTGTAGGTGTATACCACACTATATTTATCTGTTCATCTGCTGGTGGACACTTGGATTGTTTCCACCTTTTGGCTATTGTGAATAAGGTGGTTATGAGCATTGGTGTAAAGTATCTGTTCAAGTCCCTCCTTTCATTTTTTCTAGGTAATTAACTAGGAGTGGAATTGCTGGATTGTATGGTAGTTACGTGTTCGCCCTTTTGAGGCACCAACAGTGTTTCACAATGGCTGCACCATTTTACATTCCCCCTGGTGATATCACGTACAAGGGCTCCAGTTTCTCCACATCTTCACCAATGCTTGTTTCTTCCATTTTTTAAGCCATAGCCATCCTGATGGGTATGGACATGAATTTGAGCAAGTTCTGGGAGATGATGAAGGACAGGGAAGCCTGGCATGCTGCAGTCCATGGGGTCGCAAAGAGTCGGACATGACTGAGCTACTGAACTGAATAATGAGTGATATCAAGCATCTTTTGATGTGCTTATTGACCATCTGTATATCTTCTTTGGAAAAATGTCTGATTTATCTATTTTTTCTTTTGTTGCTGGAGCTTTTGGTTGTTATTCCAAGAAATCATTGCCAAATCCAATATTATGAAGATTTTCCCCAATGTTTTATTACAACAGTTTTTAGTATTAATTTAAGTTTAGGTCTTTGATCCCCTTCGAGTTAATTTTTGTAATGATGTAAGTCAAGGACTTCAGCTTCATCTTTTTACATCTGGATATCCAGCTTTCCTGTACTATTTATTGTAAAGACAATTATTTACCCATTAAGTGGTCTTGGCACCTTTGTTGAAAGTCACCTGATATTGTATGTGAGAGTTTATTTCTGTACACTCCATTCTATTGCATTGGTCCTTACTATTTTAATTACTGTAGCATTGTAAGTTTCGTTATCAAGATGTATGAGTCCTGAACATTTTTCTTTTTAAAGGTTGTTTTTGCAATTTCACACGAATTTTAGGATTGGCTTTCCCGTTTCTTAGGAAAAAAGCTGTTCACATTTGTATGGAGATTGCAATGAACCTACAGATTGCTTTGGGTAGTGTTGACATCTTAACAGTGTTTTCCTGTCCATAATGAGGGGATGCTTTTCCATTTATTTAGATCTTTAATCTCATTCACTAGTGTTTTATAGTATTTTGCATACAAAGCTTTTACCTCCTTGGATAAATGTATTCTCAAGTATTTAGTGGCTTCTTCTAGAAGCCATTATAAGTAGAATTGCTTTCTTAGTTTCCTTATGGATTGATTGCTGGTGTGTAAAAGCTTCATCTTCTTACAGAATGGTTTTAGCAGCCACTGAACATCATTTCTTAGATCCATTATGTCATTGGAGGTTGTTAAATGGTGATATTCTATCATTCCCTGTAAATTTACTAACTAGTATCCTTTTGTAAAGAACTTCAGTTTAACTAAAGATGTGGTTGTACAGAGAAAGACAGATGATTATTTATTTTAATTTTAATAATGTTCATTCCATCCAGTAAGTTGGTTCTCTAGCATCCTCTACAGTTTTCCAATAAAATAATTCGATTTTAGGGTTTTTTCTTTTTTACCCTTTGAGTACCATTGTAAACTCATAGGTTTTAACATGTTTTATCTGTTTTAGTCCATTACATTGTTCTTGTTAATGCTCAGATTGTCCCATCTCTAACCAGTATGAGCCCCTTCAAGTTCGTTCTTGAGTCTTTTTGTATGATTTTGGTGGCCTTTGACAACTTTCTAGAGGCAACTTTTAAAAATTTTAATTCTTATGATAACTTTAAATAACTTTAAACATGCTGATTGCTTGACTTAACACATTTAGACATTATCTTTGATTCCCAGCTGTGAAAAATGAAGATTTGGTCTTCCTTTTTTCCAGCAAATTGTTACTGGGTTTTTTGTTTTTTTGTTTTTAAGTTCCGAACCTTTTTTCTTCCTTTTCCTTCTAAATCTGTCAGTTTACCTTTTATGTATAATGCCAAGTTAGGTAACATTCGTATTTTGCTCAGTAACAATGGTCAAATATTTTATGCTTTGCCTGTAGGTTGATTTTAAAATTTGAAAACTAATAATCACTTACTAGAATCGTATACATATTCTTTATTGCTTAACCAAGTACAATTATAGTTTCTTCTCTCTATGTAATGACCCACGTGCCACTTGATACTAGAAAGCGTTTCTAGTATCAGGAGTCTAAAGAGTCTCTGCTTATATTCCATTAATTAAATAAAAATGAATGAATAATTTTGCTTCTTATTAGTACCGTAACTTTCTAATTGGCTTTATTTTGCTTTCTGAGACATGATGCTGCTTTGTTAGTCTTTAATACTTTCTGTGGCTCTCTGGTTAATATTATTAGCACACCTTCAGCTGGTTTGTGACACTTGAGCTTCTGTACGTGCTCACCATCCCCTGACTCTGTTCTCCTCACAATTTGATTTATCCTTTGTTTTTTCTATTTAATAGGATCTTGGGAAAAAGAATAATACATGTCCTGAATCTTTAAGCTACTTAATCTTTTATGCTAAAATTATATTTGTCTCACCTTTTGTCTTTCTTAATTAAAGAGCTTTAAATTTTTACTATTCTCAAAATTGTCTTTAGCATGTGGTTAATAATTTTTATTGTCCTTTTTTTGAAATATTTTTACTTATCATTACTATAGTTTATAACTAAGAGTTCAGAAATCTATTATAAGAGTTAGAATATGGGTAAATAAAATGGCCCTTGTAAAAATAACTGGTGAAGTTGAACAGATTGGCAAGTTGTGTTTTGAATATGTTGCAGAGAAGTATTTGGATCTGTTTCAAAAGAAAGAAATAGTGAATGGGTCATGAAAAAAAGTTAATGTGGTTGATAATTTTAAATGTTCAAGTCCCTTAGGCTTGCTTTGAGAGCCTTAACTAGACAAAAGCATTTTTAAATTATATATATCTGAAAATTGAGCCACAGGTTGATATGAAGGTTTTATGTCAATAAATTTATATTTGTTACTGTTGTTTCAGCTTCTGAAAATTTTCCAGTATACTAACTTTGAGAAGAATAGAAATTATATCTTATCAACTCAAGATCGCCTCGTTGGGGGATTTGCCAAGTGGCCAGATAGTCATCCAGGTAGTTTATTTTTTGTGTAAATCCAGAGCAACCTTTGTTTTATTTATTAAGTAGATCTTTAAGCGTTTGTCAGAAAGGGTATATGATAGAAAATATAGCCACAGTTATAAACTTACTTTAAGTAAGGTTTTTAAGAAGGTAAATTGTTTAAGTTTACAGTAGATTTAGGATCTTCAGGGTGTAAAGGAAGGGTTTGATTATCAAGATACTGGTATAGTTTGCCTTTTTTCCCAAATATTTCACTTAGCTATGTATTATTTTATTGCAGACAATAAGACAGGTGGTCTGAATGGTCCTAATTCAAAATAGAATAATTTGGTTCATCCAAAATCTTTAGGAGTATTAGCTGTCACTTGAGCTATGTGTAGAATAAATTACTCTTAAATCCAAAAGAGAACTAATTTTTATTCTTTGCAGAAGTCATTCTCCAAGCTACTTCCCCTTCCCTCTTAGGTTTCACCTCCAGTAAAATGATCTATTTACAGCCTCCAAAATCTAAATTCAACAGTTTGTTAAAAATAAGTCAGAATGCTGACACTTTTGATAAGCAGAATGACAAAGTATTAGCTATAAATACATGAAACTAGATTCAAGAAATGATTGCTTTTACAAACATTGCAATAATATCATGGTTTTTATTGTTAGCCTAGAACCTCTTTGCCTCATCTCTTGTCATAGAACCGTTACGGTCAGAATATGTACTGAATTGAAATACAAATAAAGGGCTCATGGAATCATATTTTTGTACCTGAAGAAAGCAGGAATATTTCTTTATATCCATATTTACTTGTTTTTTCATGCAAAATATGCTTCTTAGGTACAATGTTTTTTATTTCTAAGTGTTAGAAAGTGTTAGTTGCTCAGTCACATCCAACTTTTTGTGACCCCATGGACTGTATGTAGCCCACCAGGCTTCTCTGTCCGTGGGATTTTCCAGGCAAGAATACTTGAGTGGGTTGACATTTCCTACTCCAGGGGGTCGTCCCAAGCCAGGGATCAAACCCATGTCTCTTGCATCTCCGGCATTGGCAGGTGGATTCTTTATTACTAGGGCCACCTGGGAATATTTAGAAATTTTTGGCATCTGTAACCCATAGCTGTAAATATATTTTAAAAGTTCCTCAAGAAAACAATTGTTTTGTTATCAATTCCATTGTTTTCAACCAGTACATGGTACTATTTTAACAAATAATAAGAAAACTACACTCTTGAAAAGCATTTCTTATGTAAACGTATTGAGATACATTTGACTTTTTACAATAGCTTTTTTAAAAGAAAATTCTTGGAGCTTTTTTGTAGAGAGGTCAATTGCTAAGTTTAATATTTGTGTAAATACTTGGTTGTAATATTCTTTATAGATATGCTGCAGTGTCTTCCAATTCTATACATTATAGAGCATAGAAATCATTATATGATAAAATGAATTTATGTGGAAAAGATTTGTTTCCAGAGCTGTTATAAAAATTATTTTAATAGGATTTTTAAAAATTAGCTTATGCTTGGTTCTAATGATTCAATCTATTGACAGATTTGACACAAAGAGATTTTTATATACATTAACAGGAAAAGTTTATTAAAGGAATTAAGTTTTACTATGAAGAAAATGTATATTTCTACATTTAAAATGCTCAAATACATCACCACTTACAGATGAGAGTATTATTTAAGGTTTGAAATGTTTAACTTCTATTTCATTAGCTTTTATAAAAAATCCTTTTGAGGATAAAAATTTTACATTACCTGGAATGTGTAAGATCCTATTTTACATTATTATGAGTGTATTTTCTGTTGCATTTTTTTCCCAGAAAAGTTTTCTCATTTCTAGACAATAAAATTTAATGTTGCTTTGTGCCTTTTGTAATTTAACATAACTGCAAGAAAAACAGAATAGGAAAAATCAAAATTTTTTTCTTGGTGTGAAAATTAGAGGAAAGTGAGCTAGAAGAAGTCTTAAGCATTCTCTGAAAAAGAAAACATAAAAGGGGATTAACATTGGCCTAACTGGTGAAATAACTTTTTCACAAATAACACTGAATAAGTACAACTATCTGTCATTCCTTTTATGAAAACTAAATGATACTTATGTAAGTCAACCTTTCTCTTTTTTTTTTTTTTTTAATTTTTAATTAATTTATTTGACTGTGCCAGGTCTAAGTTGTGGCATGCGGGCTCTTCAGTCTTAGTTGCAGCATGTGGGATCTAGTTCCCTGACCAGGAATCAAACCTAGGTCCCCTGCATTGGGAGCTCGGAGTCTTACCCACTGGACTACCAAGGAAGTCCCTCAACCTTTCTGTTTAATTCTTTTGATACATTTTGACTTGATAAGATGTTTTGAACCTTAATAGCCCATGAAGCTATAAATAATGACCAACTCAAAAATAGAAAAAAAATTTTGACTAGTACAAAATCTATTTTTTGTAAGTGTTCCCATAAGGGCAGAACTCTGAGCACCGTTAGGACTCCATATAAGGCTGTCATGCAGGCAGCGGCCATGTGATTTCAGTGGTCATTTAATGGAAGAAAGTTACTGCCCCAAAAGATGGGAAACTGTAGTGAGGTCAGTGCAGAATTGTTCTAGTGTGAACAGTCACATTATTACAACCAAACAGAATGTCTGAGTTTGTTTTTATTATCAGGTCGAATATTTTTAGAGTGACTGACATTACTTGAAATAGGAAAATTAAATATAGTACAGCATTCCAGAATGAGTTATTTTGCTTAGGCTTCTTTCATTTAACACAGAGTGGCATTGTGTGGTTTAGGAGTTGTCAGAGGTAAAACTTAGCAGGGAGTGCAGTGCTACTTAGATTCTGAGGTTTGTTTATTTTCATTTTTAAGAAGAGAAGTTCCTTTTATGATAGAAACATCTTTGTTTCCATATTCTGTTGTCAGCAAAAGAGAAGACCCATTAGAGTGAGGAGTCTTTGCTAGTACTCTTCCTGTTTATTCTTCAGTCACAGAAGATGTTGGTGGACTCACTTCTTAAGCTAGGAACTGTTTTCCTTGTTAGTGATATTTTCTTGAATATCATCTGATTTTGATCATCTGGTTTTTAAAAATTTGAGGTTTGAGACTTTGCGAAAGCAAATGTTTCAAAACTAGTCTTTTTCTAAATTTATTTTTAATGTAGTGATGGACTGATAAGTAGCTAAATATTTTGTACAAATAATAATGCCTGTTGTGATAAAAAAAAAAATGTCTTATTTTCAGATGCTTTGCATGCATACTTTGGAATTTGTGGCCTGTCACTAATGGAGGAAAGTGGCATTTGTAAGGTTCATCCTGCCCTGAACGTAAGCACACGGACTTCTGAGCGCCTTCGAGATCTCCATCAGAGCTGGAAAACCAAGGACTCTAAACAGTGCTCAGAGAATGTACACATCTCCACGTGACTAACTTTAGACTGGGGGGCGGTGGGGAGGGTTTGTAGCCTAACTGTAGCTCAAGGTTTAAAGCCATGGATAACCAAGTGTGCTCTTTTTTTAAGAGGTAGTCTTACAATCAAATCTTGTGCCGATGTCACCCTGGGATATGCTCTTGAGCCAGTAACCTTTGTACTGGGTTTCAAGAAAATCTTTGTTGAAGTTTGAACCACAGTGGACTTCGTCATGGTTCTTAAATGTTTATACTGTATTTCTAAGTTCTTTGAGGCAAATTAACTGTATGTATGTAGGTTATCTTTAAAAAAAACAAAAACAAAAAAACTTCAGTACAAGAATCGTATCATATTATAAAATGGACACAAATCTTCAAAAGAAGTTTACAGTCACATAGCATTGGTAATCTTCGGGTGAGCACTTAATGATCATTTAAAAAGCTTGACTGCTTATGGTGGAACATTGCTTTAATGAATTAAGTATCTGGGGTTATTCTTTGAAAACAGATGATCCCATAATTTTTAAAAGAAGAGTGACTTATTTTGTCTTATTCTTAAGTAAAATGTGCCAATTAAACTTTTGTGGCCTATACAAATGAAATTAACTTCATAGCAAGAATGAATAGGCTTAACTAATACAATAATTTCCTAAAGGGAGATTGTTATAAAAAGACTATTCTATAACTGAGGAGAAAGTAATTTAACTGTATGTGATTGTGAATGGGAAAGTTTTGTGCTGTGTGGGTCATCTATTTTAGATGTTGCTGGGGTAAATAACAGTTATGTTTGATTTTAATCTTGAATCATTAGTTGCTTTTTTTTTTTTTTTCTCCTTTCTCCAGGGAAAGCTGTCTTACCTAGAGGGAAAAACATTTAGTGGTTTTGTTTCTTTTTCTGAGATAAATTTTAAACTGTATTTTTATAACTGAGTTACTTTTAGCCATTTGGTTTTTTTGTTGTTACTCCCAGTGTTTTAGCTTTTCTGATTTCAAACTGATGATTTTCTAATTTTTTGAAGTTAAATAAGTAAACATTTAAGTGAAAAAAACAGCACCTCTCAATTAAATTTAATGGTATAGCTCCATACACAGTCATTCATGTTTTTGTAATATTTTCAGGTAAGTGGGAAGGTAATGTATCCCTTAGAGGTTAAGGACTGGGGTTTGCTTTTCATTGTTCTGTTTTCTTCATTCTGTGACATAACTGAATTATAAAGGAGTGGTGTAAAAACTTACCTGTATTAGTAATCAGTTTATCAATGAATCACACCCATAACCGTTTGCTCAGTGGCAAAGTTACGAGAGTAGTTCTGAAACGGAGAAGGAAATCACTTCACCAGAGGGACTAGGTTTAAGTTAAAATCTTGGTGAAAATAAATGTTTGATTTTTAGGTTTACAAGTAAAGTATCAGGTAAAAACTAAGTTACTAGTATCACTGTTTAGGTATTGTAATATCTAAATTTTTATTTTTTAGTGTTGGAAAAAAGTACCCTTAAATAATGATCCCAGGGAAAACCTAGTATATATATACATGACAAAATGATTCATTTATTATTCACATGCTTAGTTTAAACTTCAGTTTGCCAAAGTCAACTTTTTTTTTTTTTAATAGAAATAAAATCAGAGAACTGATGGTGGGAAAAAAAAAAAAATAAACCTAACAATAGGTGTCATCCTTCCATGAATTATTCCAGTTTGCACTGGTTTAAATCCTGACAAATTTAGACACCTGCATCTCCAACTAAGACATTTCTTAGACATGAGGAGTTAAAATGACATATATGTAATGGCTTTAGAACTATACAAAAAGCCCCCAATTTTTTTTTTTCCCCTGAATTGCCATTAATGGTTGGAAGCGTAAAAAAGTTAGTATCTGTATTCGTATGACGTAGAATTCCAAGGTCAAAAGTATTTCATAAAACTGCTAAATATTTTCTAACTCCTTGTGTAATTTAATAACATGAGATTATATATTTCAGTGTGATTCTAATTAGTGTGCTTTTGAGAGGTATTCTTAAGAAACTCTTAGCCAGTGAATGTTGAATTCCACAACAGCATATTGACCAAAAAAACCACCAGGCCATTGTGAATTGTGGAGAAGCTATTCCGAACTTTTTCTAAATAGTTACTTACAGGAAAGTATGAATAAAATAAATTATAAGCACTATTCATATGTATACTTGATCTTTAGCAGTGGTAATAGAACGAGAAGGGGGATTATGAAGTCTCAGTCAATCTTAACCCTATGCTCTTTGCCCACCTCCAGTATGGTATTTTTTTAAACTGTGGTAGGAGAACCCTTGTTTTGGACATCTGCCTGAAAACAAGGTTGATCAGGTCGTTACAACACAATTCAACCTATTTATCATCTACAGGTGCTTTTAGACTTGACCTATAATATGCGTACATTTTAAATAGATCTTTAAATAATCATTATAAATATTTAAACTCAAATTTTTTTCCAACAGGGGTACATCGTTTGAAACTATGGTTTGTTGGGTCAGATGGTATTTGAGTGTCATTACCATAGAGAGGTGCTCTGGAGTCGGGTGAGTGGGGTTTAAGTCCCACATCTGCCAGCTCACCAGTGTCATGCTGGACCCCAACTTCTCCTGTGATAAAGGGAGGTGGGGGATCTGACAAGGTTTTCTTTCTTTTTTTTTTTTTAATTGATTTTTATTTTTTAGTTTGTTTTGCTTTACAATACTGTATTCGTTTTGCTATACATTGACATGAATCAACCACGAGTTGACAAGGTTTTCTGAAGGTCAGATGCGTGCGTGGGAAGTCGCTTTGGTCGTGTCCGACTCTGTGACCCTCATGCACTGTAGCCCGCCAGCCTCCTCTGTCCAGGGCATTCTCAAGGCAAGAATACTGGAGTGGGTTGCCATTTCCTTCTCCAGAAGGTCAGATGAAATAATATATATTAAGTACTTAGCATACTACCTGAATACAGTAAACTCCTAGTTATAATTTCTGTTATAACCATCTTCAACTTTTTTTTAAAACCTCTTTTCTACAATAGAGATCCCACAGAATTAAACTCTAGTAAGATGATGGCAGCAGTGTAGTTTCTAAGTCTTCCCATTCTACCCTAGAGTAACTAGGATCACCACAGACCCCATCCTACAAAACCAGATGACAGGGCGTCCCCGTGAACTTCAAAATACAGTGTTGGACAACCCACTGACCAGCGTAGTTTCAGCATCTGTGTGGGAGGAAGTGAAAGGCAGGCATGGTTTCTGTCAGCCTCGAGAACAGAGCTATAACACTGCCCACAGTTTTCTCACTAGAAAGTGCAGCGGGCCAGTCTGAGAGCAAAAGCTGGAGCTGGAAGGGGTCGTACAGGTCCCCACATGCACGTTAAGTGTTAAATCAGTACAGTGTGGTTTGATCGTTGTGCAGGAGCAGCCTGGGCCCTGTCCTGTTTGCATCTTAAACCTAATGAGACAAAGCCCGCTCAAGTTAGAATCCAAAGCGGACCGGATAGGTACCACAGGACAAAGAGAAGAGGGAGGCCAGGTATATAGGAAGAACGGTCAGCATACCTAGACATAATACGTGGGCATAGACGATCGCTTTGTGAAAGTGAAACGGGAACTTACAGGGCCAGAGAACAAAGAAAAGGCATCCTAGGCACCGCTTCCCCATGAAAGTACAGGAAAGCTCACTGCCAAAAACAAAACCTGAGGAGGATTACCGTCAAATCCTATTCAAAACTATCTCAAGGAACAGGAGCAGGAGAGTCCAGCGTCCCCTCAGACAGAGAAAGCACACCAGAGGACGTGACCACAAGACTATGCAAAACCATTACGACAGGAAATGTTTAGTTTCAGAACAAGACCAATAAAAATGAGAAAAGCTAAAATTAAGTAATCAAGTCTTAAAAACTAGGGGAAAAAGCAAACCCAAAGGAAGCAGAAGGAAGGGATTAATAGAAATGGGGAAGGAGGAAGACGCAGTAAGACAAACAGCCAGACTTTCTAACAAAAAAGTTTCAGTAGCAAGAGAAATAACCATAGACCAGGAAAATTTTCAAAATTACAACACTATGTAATTTTATGTGATAAATTATAAAATAATAACTTTTCTTAGAAAAATGCCAATTGCTGAGATTACCCTTCTTGATACATAAATTTGAAAACAAATGGGCTTTTTACCAAAACAATATCAGGCCCAGATTATTTCAAGGGTATTTCTACCAGACTGTCATGAAATAATCCTAATCTTGTTTAAACAATTCCAGGGGCTATTGAGAGACTCTTGAACCCCATAGGGTAAGAAAATACAAACCAAAAAGACTTCTGTAAAGTGAACATGATGGAGTTGTTTTTTAAAACCTAACAAAGATTGTACCAAAGAGAAAATTATAGACCGCTCTTACATGAATATATCAGTGCATGTATTGCACTGATACATTAGCAAATAATTCAAAAGCACTATTAAGTCATGATTAATTTGGGTTTATTATAGGAATGAAGAATAATATTAGTATATTATGTTAAAGATTAAGGAGAAAACTAATGATAATCTCCATCTTTGCAGAAAAGATATTTGACAAAATTGAGCATTCATTTATGTTAAGTATACTCAATAAGCAGAAACTGTTGAGTAATTCATTTTACGTTGTACTTCTCCCCAGAAACCAGCATGTTAATGTTGATATGAGAGGCTTTCCAACTAAAGTCAGGAACAAGGCCTACTTCCTCCTCTACTACTTAATTTTGTGTTGGAGGTTTTAGTCTATGATATTAGATGAAAGAAATGTGAACTGAAAAGGTAGAGGGAAACTATTTGCAAATTTGATTTTATATCTGGAAAACCTAAAGGAATTTGTTGGAAAGCTATGAGAACTTAGTAAAGTAGCAGTTGCACACAGCTAATATGTAAATATCAGTAGCTTTCACCAGGCTTGGAGGAGTGCACGCTCTGATGCCATTTAGATGAAGTTCAAAATGGGCAGAATTAATCACGAACGGTGTCAGAAATCAGTGCCCTTGTCTAGTCACGACCTCACTTCTCAAGTGTAAGCACTGTCATGACTTAAGCCACCGTCGGTTTTGGGGCTCTCTCTGAGTGGAGTCATAATCGGCACATTAGTTTCCTTCTGGTTTCTGTTGCCCCACAGGGCCTGGAAGAGCGCAGGGCAGAGCCTGTGGTGCTGGTTACATAGGTGCATTCACCTTATGAATATCAAGCTGGACACTCAAGATTTGCGCATTTTTCTGACAATAAAAATGTCTACTAAAAAGAATAAAAAACTTTACATATAACCCTGAACTAGTTAGAAGGTGTGCTTAAATAGAAGATTCCTCTTAATGATTGCAAAAAAAAAACGAACAGAAACCACCTCTCTATAAACTTAAAATGTCCAAAACTTGTATGGAGAAAATTGTAAAACTCTTAACAGCCCTCCAGGTGGCTCTGGTGCACATCAAAATTTGAGAACCAATCACTGATTTAGAAAAAGTACCTTGGGAGGAGGAAAAAGTAATACCTCTAATTATTTGCCAGTTTAAATTGTAAAAAGTTTTAGGTGACTCGTGTGATTCAACAATGTTATTATTGCTCCCACCCTAAAAAGGTTAGTATGATCTTAGTCTGTGGTAGTAGGGTTGAAATGTAATGAAGGCTCAGGGGTGCTAAGAAGATGCAGATTTTCTCAAATGGACCCAGGCTTCATTTGCCCACGTCTTTGGCTGTCAAAGGGTAGAGGAGGTTAAGGAGCAGGAGCATTTAAATTTGTCAGCTAAGAGATCGCCCTCTTCTGATATCAGTGTTTTGTCTTGTTTTTTCCTTCTGCTCTTTGTTGGCTGTGTGTGTGTGCCCCTGGCAGTTTGTGGGAGGAGTGGGAGGACTCTTGCAGGTTGCTACCCTGATGTGGTGCCTACTGGGTGTCAGCCCCTGGTCTAGTATGGCCTTTCCGGGTGGGTTTGTCCCCTTTGCTTCTGATTACACAGTCCTAGGGCTATGGCCTGTTTGCTCTAATCCCAGGCCACCACCAGTCTCGCTAATTTTAGTGAGACACTTCTCTGTACCCACAAGTCCCCTACATACACCATCCCATCACTTTGGCCTGTGCAGAAACTCCTGGGTCTTTATTCCTGAAACATGGACTTCATTTCATATATCTAGTAACGTCCCCTCCCACGTCAGTGTTCCTGAGCCACTCTGGATGTAAAGGTAAGTGCAAACTTTCTCCTGGGACTTCAGGGCACAGGGCCAGCACATAAACTGTGTGTGCACATATTTCAAGAGTTGGAATTCATGCTGGGGAATTACATTCTATCGTGGCTCAGCTGGTAAAGAATCTGCCTGCAGTGTGGGACGGAGAAGGCAATGGCACCCCACTCCAGTACGCTTGCCTGGAAAATCCCATGGACGGAGGAGCCTGGTGGGCTGCCGTCCATGGGGTCGCTAAGAGTCGGACACGACTGAGCGACTTCACTTTCACTTTTCACTTTCATGCATTGGAGAGGGAAATGGCAACCCACTCCAGTGTTCTTGCCTGGAGAATCCCAGGACGGCGGAGCCTGGTGGGCTGCCGTTTATGGGGTCGCACAGAGTTGGACACGACTGAAGCGACTTAGCAGCAACAGCAGCAATGTGGGAGACCTGGGTTTGATCCTTGGGTTGGGAAGAGCCTCTGGAGAAGGGAAAGGCTACCCAGTCCAGTATTCTGGCCTGGAGAATTCCATGGGACAGTCCATGGGGTCACAAAGAGTTAGACACAACTGAGCAACTTTCATTTTTCAAACTAACATACATCATAATGACAGATCAGGGGTTGGGCAGCAAGTGATGCAGAATAATTGTGAATAGCTTAAGTGCACGATTAATTTCACTTCCACTCCAGGCCATGATTTGGCAATGACTGTTGCTCGTTTGAAGTGGAACAGGCAGATGAAGGGAAAAGGCATCCCCTGGCTTGCCAGTCCTGGCCCCCTGCCCTGGTTAGAAATATCAGCAGAATACGCATCCACTTTCTTTTGTCCTTGGAGGGAGTGTAGGGGGTCACTCTTGCACACACACCCACCTCCAAACTTGGTCTTTCTCTGTCCCCCTGCACCTCTTCCATCCTAGCACAAGGTTACTCCACACAGTCTGAGCCAGGTGATATTTGCCTGCATTGTCTGTCCAGACTCCTTACCCACCAATGCCACCCTATCAAGCATCTCAAAGGAAACAGGCTGAAATCTAGAAATCTTGGCCACCTCAGGGATCACAGCCCATGGCCAGCCCTCTCCCCAGTGCAGGCACCCTCCCACACCTTGAAGGGCTGGCTCCCTTATGCTTGTGAAGAGATTCCTATCGCCCCCAGCTCCCCCAAGCAGCTGCTCCGTCATCACACCTTGGCCCCCAGGGTGCCACGCACTAGCAGCACAGTCCAGCGAGAGCCACGTGCAGGTCCTGGAAGTGGGCTCCCGTTGGAGTTCCATGATCCCTGGTACCTGGGGGAATGCTCTCCTACGGGGAATGCTGCAGTGGGCCTCCCCGCCCAGGTCTAAAGAGCAGGGCAGAGCACCAGCCTCGGTTCTCTTCCTCACGCCTGTCTAGACCTTGCTGGTAGGCCCGTCCACACAACCCCACTCCATCTCTCATTCTCTGCACTTCCCCAGGGCTGAGAGTAACACGATTTCTCATCTGTGTGTATAGCAGGGACTTCTTTGTTTCCCAACTTCTCTACCATCACCTTGATATGTTAAGTGGAGTTTGATTTAGAAAATTCTTTCTCAAGTGACAGAGGCTGGCTTTATGATTTTTATTTTGCTGCAGACTCTAAGGTTCTTTATTGCTTCCCCTTCTCCTTGCTGTAATATGCTAAATCTTTCAAGGTAAATGAGTGCCTCTGGTGGAACAGGAAATGCAAAGGCAAAAACACCGCCAGGTTGCTCAGTTAGCCCCTGCCTATTGAAGCATCCCTTCAGTAGAAGCGGTGCTGCTGAGAGGAAGGAGGTGATGACACCACCATGCTCTGTTCTGTCAGTTTCACAGGACCACACAGCAAAATGGTTACAAGTGGGAAGATTAGGCTTTCCAGGGGGACGAGAAGAAATGGGCCATATCTATCACATTCAAATACTTGAGAGCCGTTCTGTGGAATAAGGTTTAAGATTCATTGCCAACTCCAGAATGTGTTTAGTGGGGGCTTAGGGAGTGGCCATCAGGAAGATGGTGAGGCTTAGAGGACTTCCTGGAAGCTGATTTACGTGTCACCACTTTGTTTATTGTGTTTATTTGAGCTGGCTTCAGAGAGCAGGTGAGGACTGGGGGTTAGTGCTTGTATATACCCCTCGTTTGTCACAGTCTGGCTTCACCAGGAACTGCACCATTCAAATCTTTAAACATGTAAAACAAATAGTATTTTTTGAATAATGGAATTGATAAAGGAATCACTACAGGAGAAAGATAAAGAACTTGGCAATATCAGAGCTGCATGAAGCTGGAATGGAGCCAGTTAGCTCCCCGCCCCAGAGGTGAGCTCAGCTGGAAGGCAGGAACTGACAGGACCATAGGCTGACCGTGCGTGGCTAAACTTGCTTTTAGATTATGGTCAGTTTGGACACAAAATGTCAAAGAGGAAAATAAATACTATGATTTTAGAGCGTGACTGCATTTCTAAAGTCGGCATTCCTATTGCCTGTTCTTGAACAAACTGCATTTTCAGAGTAAACAAATCCTAATTTATGTGGGAAAGTTCATCTTTTCAGAAAAAGTCTCAATTTTAAAAGAATGATGGGAGAAGTGGGGGACGGTGGTTGAAATTCAGAACTATTTTACAAATTCTCATGGATTCTAGGCAAAAATCATCAGTGGATACTGAAGCCATTAGGAGAAAAATTGATGGGAAACTATAAAATGGAAGGCTCAGACATCCCGCACTTGAGTCCACTGGTCAGTCCTGCTGTCTCTAAAAGGAGGATAATCAGTTCAGTTCAGTCCAGTCCCTCAGTCATGCCCAACTCCTCACGACCCCATGGACCACAGCACACCAGGCCTCCCTATCCATCACCAACTCCCGGAGTTTACTCAAACTCCTCTCATCCTCTGTCATCCCCTTCTCCTCCTGCCTTCAATCTTTCCCAGCATCAGGGTCTTTTCAAATGAGTCAGCTTTTCACATCAGGTGGCCAAAGTATTGGAGTTTCAGTTTCAACATCAGTCCTTGCAATGAACACCCAGGACTGATCTCCTCTAGGATGGACTGGTTGGATCTCCTTGCATCCAAGGGACTCTCAAGAGTCTTCTCCTACACCACAGTTCAAAAGCATCAATTCTTCAGCACTCAGCTTTCTTTATAGTCCAACTCTCACATCCAACATGACTACTGGAAAAACCATAGCCTTGACTAGACGGACCTTTGTTAGCAAAGTAATGTCTCTGCTTTTGAATATGCTGTCTAGGTTGGTCACTGGAAGACAAGTTATGACCAACCTAGATAGCATATTCAAAAGCAGAGACATTACTTTGCTGACTAAGGTCCGTCTAGTCAAGGCTATGGTTTTTCCTGTGGTCATGTATGGATGTGAGAGTTGGACTGTGAAGAAGGCTGAGCGCCAAAGAATTGATGCTTTTGAACTGTGGTGCTGGAGAAGACTCTTGAGAGTCCCTTGGACTGCAAGGAGATCCAACCAGTCCATTCTGAAGGAGATCAGCCCTGGGATTTCTTTGGAAGGAATGATGCTAAAGCTGAAACTCCAGTACTTTGGCCACCTCATGCGAAGAGTTGACTCACTGGAAAAGACTCTGATGCTGGGAGGGATTGGGGGCAGGAGAAGGGGACGACCAAGGATGAGATGGCTGGATGGCATCACTGACTCAATGGACGTGAGTTTGAGTGAACTCCAGGAGTTGGTGATGGACAGGGAGGCCTGGCGTGCTACAATTCATGGGGTCTCAAAAGAGTTGGACACGACTGAGGAACTGAACTGAACTGAACTGAGGTTGGTCATAACTTTTTTTCCAAGCAGCAAGTGTCTAATTTCATGGCTGCAATCACCATCTGCAGTGATTTTGGAGCCCCCAAAATAAAAGTCAGCCACTGTTTCCATTGTTTCCCCATCTATTTCCCATGAAGTGTGGGACCAGATGCCATGATCTTCGTTTTCTGAATGTCGAGCTTTAAGCCAACTTTCTCACTCTCCTCTTTCACTTCCATCAAGTGGCTCTTTAGTTCGTCTTCACTTTCTGTCATAAAGGTGGTGTCATCTGCATATCTGAGGTTATTGATATTTCTCCTGGCAATCTTAATTCCAGCTCGTGCTTCTTCCAGCCCAGCGTTTCTCATGATGTACTCTGCATATAAGTTAAATAAGCAGGGTGACAATATACAGCCTTGACGTACTCCTTTTCCTATTTGGAACCAGTCTGTTGTTCCATGTCCAGTTCTAACTGTTGCTTCCTGAACTTCATACAGATTTCTCAAGAGGCAGGTCAGGTGGTCTGGTATTCCCATCTCTTTCAGAATTTTCACAGTTTATTGTGATTGACACAGTAAAGGCTTTGGCATAGTCAGTAAATCAGAAATAGATGTTTTATGGAACTCTTACTTTTTTGATGATCTAGTGGATGTTGACAATTTGATCTCTGATTCCTCTTCCTTTTCTAAAACCAGCTTGAACCTCAGGGAGAGTTCACCGCTCACGTATTGCTGAAGCCTGACTTAGATAATTTTGAGCATTACTTTACTAGCGTGTGAGATGAGTGCAATTGTGCAGTAGTTTGAGCATTTTTTGGCATTGCCTTTCTTTGGAATTGGAATGAAAACTGACCTTTTCCAGTCCTGTGGCCACTGCTGAGTTTTCCAAATTTGCTGGCATATTGAGTGCAGCACTTTTACAGCATCATCTTTCAGGATTTGAAATAGCTCAACTGGAATTCCATCCCCGCCACTAGCTTTGTTCATAGTGATGCTTCCTAAGGCCCACTTGACTTCACATTCCAGGATGTCTGGCTCTAGGTGAGTGATCACACCATCATGGTTATCTGGGTCGTGAAGATCTTTTTTTGTATAGTTCTGTATATTCTTGCCACCTTTTCTTAAAATCTGCTTCTGTTAGGTCCATACCATTTCTGTCCTTTAGCCCATCTTTGCATGAAATGTTCCCTTGGTATCTCTAATTTTCTTGAAGAGATGTCTAGTCATTCCCATTCTATTGTTTTCCTCTATTTCTTTGCCTTGATGCTGAGGAAGGCTTTCTTATCTCTTCTTGCTATTCTTTGGAACTCTGCATTCAAACGGGTATGTCTTTCCTTTTCTCCTTTTCACTTCTTTTCAAAGCTATTTGTAAGGCCTCCTCAGACAGCCATTTTGCTTTTTTGCATTTTTTTTCCCTTGGAGATGGTCTTGATCCCTGTCTCCTGTACAATGTCATGAACCTCCATCCATAGTTCTTCAGGCACTCTGACTATCAGATCTAGTCCCATAAATCTATTTCTCACTTCCACTGTATAATCATAAGGAATTTGATTTAGGTCATACCTGAATGGTCTGCGGTTTTCCCTACTTTCTTCAATTTAAGTCTGAATTTGGCAATAAGGAGTTCATGATCTGAGCCACAGTCAGCTCCTGGTCTTATTTTTGCTGACTGTATAGAGCTTCTCCATATTTGGCTGCAAAGAATATAAGCAATCTGATTTCAGTGTTGACCATCTGGTGATGTCCATATGTCGAGTCTTCTCTTGTGTTGGAAGAGGGTGTTTGCTATGACCAGTGCATTCTCTTGGCAAAACTTTGCCCTACTTCTTTCTGTACTCCAAGGCCAAATTTGCCTGTTACTCCAGGTGTTTCTTGACTTCCTACTTTTGCATTCCAGTCCCCTATAATTGGAGAAGGAAATGGCAACCGACTCCAGTATTCTTGTCTGGAGAATCCCAGAGACAGTGGAGCCTAGTGGGCTGCTGGCTATGGGATCACGCATAGTCGGACACGACTGAAGCAACTTAGCTTAGCCGCTGTAATGAAAAGGACATCTTTATTGGGTGTTAGTTCTAGAAGATCTTATAGGTCTTCATAGAACGGTTCAACTTCTTCAGCGCTACTGGTTGGGGCATAGACTTGGATTACTGTGATATTGAATGGTTTGCCTTGGAAATGAACAGAGATCATTCTGTCGTTTTTGTGATTGCATCCAAGTACTGTATTTAGGACTCTTTTGTTGACCATGATGGCTATTCCATTTCTTCTAAGGGATTCCTGCCTACAGTAGTAGATATAATGGTCATCTGAGTTAAATTCACCCATTCCAGTCCATTTTAGTTCACTGATTCCTAGAATGTTGACGTTCACTCTTGCCATCTCCTGTTTGACCACTTCCAATTTGCCTTGATTCATGGACCTGATATTCCAGGTTCCTATGCAATATTGCTCTTTACAGCATCGGACCTTGCTTCTATCACCAGTCACATCCACAACTGGGTATTGTTTTTGCTTTGGCTCCATCCTTTCATTCTTTCTGGAGTTATTTCTTCACTGATCTCCAGTAGCATATTGGGCACCTAATGACCTGGGGAGTCATGTTTCAGTATCCTATCTTTTTGCCTTTTCATGCTGTTCATGGGGTTCTCAAGGCAAGAATACTGAAGTAGTTTGCCATTCCCTTCTCCAGTGGACCACATTCTGTCAGACCTCTCCACCATGACCCGCCTGTCTTGGGTGGCCCCACCTGGCATGGCTTAGTTTCACTGAGTGAGACAAGGCTGTGGTCCATGTGATCAGATTGGCTAGTTTTCTGTGATTGTGGTTTCATTCTGTCTGCCCTCTGATGCCATCTCTTAGCGCCTACTGCCTTACTGGGGTTTCTCTTACCTTGGAAGTGGGATATCTGTTCACGGCTGCTCCAGCAAAGTGCAGCCCCTGCAACTGACCTTGGACATGGGGTAGCTCCTCTCAGCCAGTTGCAGCTCCAGCGCTGCGCAGCCACCGCTATGACCTTGGATGTAGGTCCAGACAATAGAGCCTCCTGACTGATGCCCTGTGAGGTACTCTGTGCTAGCAATAAAGCATCCTTGCCAAAGATGAGGCTGCATCTACTCAATCTGCTAGGTCTGACACCTGGATCTCACCAGTGAAAGGGGGAAAGCAAAATGGCACCATCAGGAAGCAGGCAGCCATGTCAGACGTACCACATCCTAAAGACCAATCTGGTTCTTCAGGAAGCCAGTGCCGTGAAGAAATGGAGGGGAAGCGATAAGGTGGACCATTAAAAGGAATGAGAGACATAACACACGCACCTGATTTGAGTTTGGGTCCTGATTTGAACAAACTAACTTTCAAAAGACACTTTTGAGAGGACTAGGAAAATTTGATATGAACTAGGTATTTAGTGATACTAAAGTTTTTAATTTTGTTACTTTTGATAATGGTTTATGTTATGCAAAATTTTTTTCTCATATTTTAGAGATGCACTGAGAATTTGGATTGATAAATTCAGAGCTGCACTTTTAAAGAACCAGAGTGAGGCTCACCTCCAAGGCTTTTTCATTCAGAGGGTTATGGTAGACAGGAATCTTTAAACACCACAGGTAATTCTGATGAAAACCAGGTTTAGGAGTTTTTATTAAGTAATTCAAAGGGCATTTTAACCTGGATTGTAGATGATGTTAAGGTGACTTCAGACTGATAAATGTTATGTATCTTAAATAATAGCTCCAAGCAGGGGTCTTTAGGAGGCAGTCAGAATGCGTGTGTGCACCTCTCCTGCCCCGCCCCCACACCCATACCCGAAAGTTCATCAGTATTGAGAAGCCAGAAGATTTGGAAGAGGGGACAATACAGGTAAAGGATACTCGTAGCTCTTGATTTTCTATGTCAGACCTAGCTGTACAGGAGGCTAATGTCCAACACTGGAGACAGAAGATGCTTTTATTGAAAAGACTGAGGAAGTGAGGTTTGGCTCAGTGTTAGCTATTATATTAAAATACTTTAGCTCAGTCACTCACAGATGAAACCAAAAAATGCAGGAAGAATTTCTAAGTGGAGGGCCTATTAATATGTAAGTAGACAAATGGGTTTTAGGAAGTACTGCCTGGCTAAGTTTTTTTCAAACATTGTACTACCTCCTATAAGGAGAGGAAACACATATTACAGAACTTAGTGCTCCAGACTGAATTATCCCAGCTTTTATTTCTACAGCAGGCATGTACCGACTTTAGTGTCTAAATGGCTTCAGAGAGCTCACTCCAATTCTCTAAAAGGAGGTTTCATTTAAGTCAGAGATTGCAAACTGGGTTATTATAACTGTTGCATGTTTAATACTCATAGTGCCTATGAATGTTTAATACTCATAATGTCTATGGCCGTAGCTTCTTCTCTGCTTATAAATATATAATACCATAATGGAAATTATCCATTAAATTTTAACAGTGTAGCATCTACCTGGAGTGTGCTTTGCCCCAGAGTTTTGTGATAGTATATGTGGGGGAGACAAGGGATAGGAAGGGCATTAATGATGAAGTTAGCTTGTGTTTAAAAAAGAAAGCATGCCTTTCCCTCCAGTTGATTTTTCTTTTGCAACCTTACATCTCATTTTGATTTTGTGTCACTGTTGTCTGAAGAGAGGCAGAAACTGTCAACCAAGGACACAGCTGGAAAAAATTCTGACTTAACAGCAAATTTACTTCAGAGATTTATTTCCTTAATAAATTACTCAGGCCCGGGTAACTTAGCTTCAGGAGACCTGATGACTTTCATTTTTTGCCCCTGAAACACATAGAACAAGAAGAACTTTAAGCCAAGATGATTGTTACTGCCCAAACCAGCAGACTAAAGGGTGTTGCAAATGTCATCATGCTTTTCAACCAGGGTGACCTCTGTCTTCTCTACTCTTTTTTTAAAGGTAAGCGATCATATCAAAAAAATTTTAAGCAAGACCACAGTGACACGCTGACCCCCATCCTGCAGCAGCCGTCTGCAGAGGCAACACATGTGTCCAACTGCTAGAGATGGACCTGCAGATACAGCTACATATGAATGTTTATACCCACACACTTATATACGATGGCAACCTCAAGACAAATCTACTCAGCAGAAACCCGAGTTTTCTTTTATTTGACAGAGCCTGGTATATTCATTTTCCGTATTTCTATTTCATTCCTGAGAATATTGAGGAAGTGGGGGCTGCCTCAATGTTTACTATATTGAAATGTTGATATTTTATAAGAAAAAACGGTCAGTTTTATCATCTATGTTATATTTTTAGAAAGGACTAAGGGATGACCTAAAATCACTTATAAAAATAATTAAACAATAGTAACGGGGAGGTCGTGGAGCAAGATCTTGAATTTCTCATTTCCTTGGCTCCTTTGCCGCCTCTGCGTAGTGGCAACTTTGAGCTTGGTAAAGTGGGACTATTGCAGACACCACCACAGGCTGGATGACCTGTCCGCTGCAGAGGTGAACTGGAAGCAAAATTTCAATCTCCTGACACTTAACGCTTGAGGAGAGAGGGGCCATGTCAACAACCAGTATCAGCCGCTGAGGGTAACAGGGGTTATTTGTTGCAACACTGTGGTTTCTCAGTAGAAAACCAGATTGCGGTTCTTACAGCGAGACCTGCTTGTTTGTGCCGGCTGGGTTTCTCACCTTCCTCACCTCATAGAACACATAAGAGACTGTTTGTAAGGCACTCAGTCAGCCCAGGAGGCAGCTTTTGGGGCATCCAGCATCCTAGAGGCTCTGCGGCCCCAGTGTTGATTGCTCAGTCGTGTGCGACTCTTTTCAACCCCGTGGACTGTAACCCACCAGGCTGTTGGTCCAGGTCCTACCCTAGACCCTTCTTCTCAAAGGATTAATGGTAGCATATCTTAGCACACAGGGGATCCATTCCAGCTACTGGAATTGGTGATTATTTGCTACCCAAGTGAGGCCTGAAAAATACTGCAGTGGCAGCATCACCTGGTGCTTGTTGGAAAACTTGACACTCAGACCCATCCAATCAGCGTCTGTTTCAACGAGCTCCCCAGTAAGTCTTGTGAGTGTTAAAGTCTGAAGGGTGGAGTCCACGGGGTAGCCATGTGCCTCCTTAGCAAGCTGGATGAGCTCCTGGTGAGCTGAGCCTGCCTCCCTTTGCAGCACTGCCTGTGGTCCTTCCCTTCTCTCCAGCCCCTCATACCAGAGGGCACTCTGCGCTCTCTGTTCTTTCCTTTGCATAGACTGCCTCTCAGCCTAGAACGCTCTTTATCTGCCCTTCTGAACTCTTCCTCTCCCTTCAACCATCAACTTAAAAGTCAGGTTTCACCCGCCCAGCTAAATTGGGCAGAGCGAGATGCTGGCCTGTTTGAGACTTTTGCTTCCGCCTTGCTGCCCCCTAGTTCTGATTATGTGCCTCTGCTAAAGAACTTCCCAGGTTGGACAGTAATTGCCTGTTTACTCAAGCAGACTGCGAATGCTCGGTGTCAGCAGCTTTGGTCTATTCATCCTTGGATCGTGGTAGGTGTGACAGTCATGCTCACTGGATAAATCAATCAGTGAATCTTGTTGGCCATTTTTACAAGAAAGCTATTTCCCTAAAACAGTAATGTATATAATATTTATAAATCATTTCAAAATAATTGTTTGTATTTCTCTGATTTGTGGCTGGTTTTCATGAAATGCAGGCTAGCAGTACCCCATTTCTTAGCCTTCAGGCCAGATGTACAATTATGCTGTTTTTATGATTTAATGTATTTTAACTGTAACAAAGTTGTTACAAGAGAAATTAAATCGTATCAAATAAGTTATAGATCAACACATCTCCTGATATGACTACTGTCTAGTAAACCACCATTTAGGCCTTATTTTTCAACAGTGCAACTCTAAATACTGATTACTATCTTTTCTTTAAAGATGCTAAAAAAAAAAAAATCCTGATTTCTAGTTGGTCTTCATTCACTTTAAAAATCACATTCTCAGATTGTATCCTTTTTTTCCCCTGGGTATTATAAACTTATGTATGTATCCCCACATACATCATTAGCCAGGCTTTTAAACGCACCATTTTAAAAATCCAGCTCTCGGTGTGAAAGGAATTTTACTGTTAGGAAGACTCATAAAAGGAAGATGTTATAAAAGACCAATTTCCCCCAAAGCCTGAACAATTATGGGGGTAATTTACCGAAGACGTGCAGCCCGTGAGACCACACCGGCGACAGCGCCAGCAAATAGAATCTCTTTCCTCTTCTGGGTTTAGGGAAATGAGCATGAAGGGAAGGGTATTAACTCTCTCGGGGTAAGATGTGGCATTGTCTTTGAGAGCAGGAACTTCTAGGACACGGGAGAGGGGCTGGTGGTGACAGAAGGCTCCAAGGAGCGATGGACGAGGGGCCCACTTGCTGGCTGCTTGCCACGTTAAGAGAACAAGGAAAAGGAGCAAATAATTTCAAAAATATATAGAATGAAACTAGCAGAGACCTCCCATTTAGGGAACTGCTTCTTTAATTCAGAGACTCACTATTACAAAGAAAAACGTCTCTCGCATTTGCAAAACGGGCTTTGTACAGTACCTCGACCCCGGACCCTGGCCGAGAGGAGGACAGAGTTACCATGACTCCTTGCATCTCCCACAGGGAGGAAGCAGCCCAAGGAGAGTTTCACAGCCTACGAAGACCTGCCTGTGCCTTGCTAGCAAAGGGCGAGAAAATCGCATTGGCTACGTGGTCCTGACTAGCTAATCACTGAAGGCACAGAGAATTCAGTCTGTCGACACTCTCCTGGGAGTGCCAGCATACCTCACAGTCCAGAAAATCCTGCACCATTTCCCTTTTCCATTTATACTTCAGAGACACAGGAGGAAGCCAAACAAATTGGACAGTAGCTTCTTTCGCTGTTTTGCTATTCGTGTCTGTCGGAGCCCTTCCACGCTCTCACGGTGTCTGGGTCACTGACTGTAAGATCACTGCCTTTCCAGAAAGCGGGCTTCAGTGCTGCAGTCCCACCCCTGCCTCCACGTGACCCTAAGAGGAGGCCTGAAGAGGGCTGAGAGGCCAGGCACAGCAGGACCCCTAATGAACCGAGAAACACATTTTCCCCAGGCAGGCCTCACCTGCACCTCAGGCTGAGATTTTGTTTTCTAGGACTAAATAGCCATCTCCTTCCTGGGGGAGCCTTTCCTCTCAACTCCCTTCATGCTCTTCCCTTTCTGCCTTGGCACTTAGCTCTTGTGTTGAAAATAACTGTTGATATATTTCTCTTTCCCCACCTGCACCATGCAGCCTTTGAGCAGGAAGCACCTCATTCAGCTGAAGGCCAGTACTGGTGGGTGCTAGTTGACGTCAATCTCCCCGCCTAGCCTGCAGGGGTGCCAGGAGAGGTTAGCAGTCAGGGCTCCACACCCAGCTCGGCTCCCATACCGGTGACCTTTAGCAAGCCATGCCTTGCAAGAGCTCATGATTGCATAACCCGGGGATCATAAAATGTGCCTCATGGATAGCTCCAAATAATGAAAACTAAGGTGTCTCTCTTTATAAATTGCCCACAGCTCTTCAGACAACAGGGGTGTTGAGTTCTGTAAATGAAAGAACAGTATGTCAGCCAGCCCAGCAGATTCTCACATGTGTGCTAGGACTTGACGATGTTGCCCATGTTTGCTCCAAGTTAACAAGCTTTTCATTTTTAGATGTTTTAGATTTACAGAAAAATGCAAAGATGGTCCAGAGAGTCCCCAAACACTCTCACGCAGTTTTCCATATTATTAACACATCAGCAGGGTATACTGGCTACAATTACTTAACCAATATTAATGCATTCTTCTTATTAACTCTATTCAGATTTTCCTTAGGTTTTGCTTGGTGTTCTTTTTTTTTATCTCAGGATCCCGTTCAAGATACCACATTACATGTAGTTATCATGTCTTCTCTTGACTGTAACAGTTTTTCAGACTTTTCTTCATAAGCTGGACAGTTCTGAGTACTGGTCAGGTACTTTGTAGAATGTGTTCAGTTGGGATTTGTCTGATGTTTTTCTCATTATTAGACTGGGGTGATGGGTTTTGGGGGGCTTTCCTGGTGGCCCAGTGGTTAAGAATCTTCCTGCAAGTGCAGGAGACACGAGTTCAATCCTTGGGTTGGGAGGATCCTTTGGAGAAGGAAGTGGCAACCCACTCTAGTATTCTTGCCTGGAGAACCCTCATGGACAGAGGAGCCTGGTGGGGTGTAGTCTGCGGGGTCGCAAAAGAGTCGGACATGAGTCAGCAAATAAACAACAACAACAATGGGTTTGAGGAGGAAGATCACAGAAGTAAAATACATTTTTATAGCTTTCTGCTTTTTAAAAGTTTTACTTCCTATCTCCCCCTGCCTCTGCCAGAATGCTGTTAATACATTGATAATGCCAGTTAGTATCAAGGAAATGGGCCATATTCTTGCATGTGTTACATGACATCATTCTCCTCAACTGGATATCACTAGCAGGAATGGACTCTTCAGAAAAAATGTCCCCAGAGAAGTGGCCTTGGAGCCAGAGACCAGAAGTTCCTGTGGGCTTTTGATAGTGGACTCAGATAAAGGACCAACCGAAGACAACAAGCCCCCAGCACAAGAAACAGTACAGTCCTGGTATTTGATCTTGCCTGAGAGATTTTATCATCCTTTGTGAGTAAAGGAAGAGTGGAATAACAAGTCATAAAAATACGACTACAACTAAAGGCAATAGGTCAAAGAATCACACCTTCGCCCACCTGAGGCTTGAAGAGTCAGGCAGAAGCATAGAGTTCATGACTAAGCCAGATACTGTGTGCAGGCTAAGAGCGTGGGCTCTCTCCTCGCTCTGCTGCTGCTTCTCCCAGGGATGCTGGCCAAGGCACCCCACTGTTTGTGGCTTAGGGCAACCTCCTCTGGATAAAGTGGATATGGTAATAACTGCCTTGCAGAGTTTTGTGGGGATCAAATGGGATGATATGAGTTAGCACTTACAATGGTGCTGACTCAGAGTGAGTGCCTCAGTACATATCAACTGTCATCATTTTTACATTAAAAATGGAGTGAAGCTAATCTGAGAGGCACTCTAAAGTTAAAACCCTAAGGCTCAGAAGCCTTCTAAATAAGCCAGATGGGAAAAAAGTCAGATTTCTGAAAAAAAGATTCTGGAAATCACTTTAAAAAACACAAAACCTGTTACAACCCACGTGTACCTGCTTGCAGGTGGAGAAGGCAGACAGTCTCTCCAGCATGGCTGAGTTACACGCCCACGTGTCTTCTCCCACACAACTGAAACTTGGAATCCTGCTCAGAGGGCAATTAACCAGGGTTAAGTACACTGCACAGTCTAAGGCCATGGAATGGAACCAGCCAGCTGGCTCTCACTGGAATGGCGAACTTGGGCTCCAGCCACTGGGCCCGTCAGCTCGTGACCTGCCAACACAAACGAGCCTCAGCATTCACCTTCGTCTCAGCGCTCTCGTAAGGCCTAGAGGAACTTGGTTATCTGAAGGTGTTTGCGAATCTCTAAAGTGATTTTAATTGAGAAGCATGCGTTATTGTATTATCAGGGTTCTGTTAGGCCCTTTGCCCAGGTCTCTGACTCTGAAGCATGCAGCAAGAAACAAATTCCGTGAGTTTGCCTCTTCACACACACTCTCCTTTCACATTTAAACTCCGAGTATGGTGTTATGGATGGTACAAGTGCAGAATAGTGACAGACAGGATTCATTGAGCATTCCGTCTACTCTGGTTACAATTCTAATCACTGTGCATGTATTAGTTCATTTAATCCTTATACAATTCTCTGAGCCAGTACTGTTATTGTGCCCATTTTTACAGATGAGTAAACTGAGATACAGAAAATTTAAATGAATAACTAAAGGCCAAATAGCTATGATGTGGTTCTATCAGCTGGGACTATATTTCGTTGCATGTAACAGAAAACTGGAAAAGAAAGAAAGAAAGAAAGTGAAGTTGCTCAGTCCTGTCTGACTCTTTGCGACCCCCTAGACTGTAACCCACCAGGCTCCTCCGTCCATGGAATTTTCCAGGCAAGAGTACTGAGGTGGGTTGACATTCCCTTCTCCAAAAAACATAGTTTAAAGAAGTTAGAGTTTGATTTTCTCTTCAGTAAAAGAAGGCAGGGGTGGGGGTGGTGGGGTAGGTCGTCTAAGGCTAGAACGGAAGCCCCAAGATTCCTAGAGAACTGGACTCATCTCTTTTTCTTCTCTAGTCGTCCTAATACATGACTTCTATCCTCAAGGTGTCCTCGGGAGTTCGAGGTGGAGGTTGGAGTGCCAGGCCTCAGAACTGTGTTTCAGTTAGGAGAGAAGAAAGGAGAGGGCAGAGGGCTTCCCTGGAAGCTGCACCTAACAACTTCTGGTGACATCTCATTGACTACCCCTAGCTGCAAAGACCACTGGGGTTTTGTTTTTATTTCTCTATGCTGGGCACATTGATCAAGGTTCTATAACAAAGAAGGGGGAGAAAATAAATTTGAGACTTAAGTGCCCAAAAATGCAGCTTCGCAGGTGGCACACTGGTAAGTCTGCCAAGCAGAAGACGCAGGTTCCATTCCTGGGTTGGGAAGATCCCCTGGAGAATAGCAACCCACTCCAGTATTCTTGCCTGGGAAATCCCATGGACAGAGGAGCCTGGCGGGCTACAGTCCATGGGATCGCAGAAGAGTCAGACATGACTTAGCAACTAAACAGCAAAACAACCATAAAATACAGCTTTTCATATTAGAACTGTGGGGCTGATAGCAGGTAAATATATGGCTATATTTCTGGTTTTATTTCCCACTTGCAATAGTCATTGGAAAATATAAACAAGATGGTGTATGCAACTTTTTAAAAAGTTATAACTTTACTAAGATTTCCAGCTTTTTCTTATCCACAATTTCAAGTTATAATTGATGAGACTCTGTAAATTCATGGTATTTAAACTATTTTTTCAGACTTGTATAATTAAAAGAAACACAGAAGTGGTATTTTAGATCAAATAATTTTCTTATTTTTATTCTGAAATTTTAATCTGAGGCTTTTTATCTGCAAAACATTACTCCCAGGTTTCCCTTTCAAAGAGGAAATGTCCATTATCAGAATTTCTTTATCTTTTAAGGAAATATAGGAAAAGAATATTTGAATCATATTTTCAGAGAATTTCCTGAGTCATATATAATTATAGCTAAAAACCTTTCTTTTGACCTCAGTTTCTCCAGTGAGAAAGTAGATATAGTTATTCATTCATTGAATATATACCTGTGGGCTTATTAGGTTTTGGATACTTTATATATGATAGTCATTTTTGTCTCAGTGTTAACAAAATAATGGGGTAATTATTAATTATAGAGTTTGTTAATCAGTACTTTTACAGTTTAATTTCTTTTCATACAAGTAAACCAAATTTGATATATTGAAAAAAGAAACTTAAAACTCCTTCTGGAATGAGATGCAAATATTTCAACTAGGTACACATTCAGTTCAGTTCAGTCGCTCAGTTGTGTCCAACTTTTTGCGACCCCATGAATTGCAGTACGCCAGGCCTCCCTGTCCATCACCAACTCCCGGAGTTCACTCAAACTCATGACCATCAAGTCAGGGATGCCATCCAGCCATCTCATCCTCTGTTGTCCCCTTCTCCTCCTGCCCCCAATCCCTCCCAGCATCAGAGTCTTTTCCAATGAGTCAATTCTTCCCATGAGGTGGCCAAAGTACTAGAGTTTCAGCTTTAGCATCATTCCTTCCAAAGAAATCCCAGGGCTGATCTCCTTTAGAATGGACTGGTTGGATCTCCTTGCAGTCCAAGGGACTCTCAAGAGTCTTCTCCAACACCACAGTCAAAAGCATCAATTCTTCAGCGCTCAGCCTTCTTCACAGTCCAACTCTCACATCCATACATGACCACAGGAAAAACCATAGCCCTGACTAGACGGACCTTAGTCGGCAAAGTAATGTCTCTGCTTTTTAATATGCTGTCTACGTTGGTCATAACTTTCCTTCCAAAGAGTAGGCGTCTTTTAATTTCATGGCTGCAGTCACCATCTGCAGTGATTTTGGAGCCCAAAAAAATAAAGTCTGACACTGTTTCTACTGTTTCCCCATCTATTTCCCATGAAGTGATGGGACCAGATGCCATGATCTTGTTTTCTGAATGTTGAGCTTTAAGCCAACTTTTTCACTCTCCACTTTCACTTTCATCAAGAGGCTTTTTAGCTCCTCTTCATTTTCTGCCATAAGGGTGGTGTCATCTGCATATCTGAGGTCATTGATATTTCTCCCAGCAATCTTGATTCCAGCTTGTGCTTCCTCCAGCCCAGAGTTTCTCATGATGTACTCTGCATATAAGTTAAATAAGCAGGGTGACAGTATACAGCCTTGACGTACTCCTTTTCCTATTTGGAACCAGTCTGTTGTTCCATGTCCAGTTCTAACTGATGTGCTGCAAATGTTATCTATTTTAGAGTTCCCTCAGCTTGCTAGGGGGAAGTGTTGTATTTCACAAAGCCATTTCATATTATATTGTTTACTGTTAAATAGGAAAATCGTTAATATTTATCTTCTAGTACTTATCTAGTACAATATTTATCTTCCTTGCCATATAGTAAAACATGTATTGTGAATCATTACATATAAGGATACTAGAAGATAAATATTAACATAATATAATATAATATGAAATGGCTTTGTGAAATACAACACCTCCCTCTAGCAAGCTGAGGGAACTCTAAAATAGATAACATTTGCAGCCCATGTACAAACTTTTAAATTTATATTAATGTAGCTGTATTGCTGCATCTCTAAGGAAATACTTTTAGTGTCACTGTGTTCCAGAAATATGTCACAAAGAAAATTATAGTAGATCCTCTGTAACGGGAAATGTCATAATAATGTTTCCCCTGATGGAATTCAAAATTGTGCACATCTCGGTAAATGAAGAGAGAGTTCAGAGTCAGAGCCCGAAGCTGGGGTACTGTGGTTTACTCTCAGTTTGTTGCTAATTGTAATTACCTTCTGACACTGGCCAAACCAGCCAAACTCTGGACGTCCTCACTTTCCTCTGCCAGAGGACAGGGGGCGGCAGCGGTCAGGGAGAAACCTTGGCGCTCCTGGGAGCTCGAGACGCGGCTGACGACCTGCGAGCCTTAGGAGAGGGGCCGCAAAAGTTATTTGAGTCCTTAAAAGAGAGCGTATCACAGAAGACACAGGTCCCTGCACTTCAATTCTGGATTCAGATAAGAAGAGGATGAAGTAGCGTCAGTGAGGAGCGGTGAGGCGGCGAGGATAGCCAAACTCGGAAGGAGAGTGTTCCCTGCTGCTGAGTCGCTTCAGTCGTGTCCGACTCTGCGGCCCCATAGACGGCAGCCCACCAGGCTCCCCCGTCCCTGGGATTCTCCAGGCAAGAGCACTGGAGTGGGTTGCCAGTTCCTTCTCCGAGTGTTCCCTGAGAAGGGAGTAAATGCGGGAGTTACCAGAGAGCAGCAAGTAGGTTAATAAATAGAAGTTTCATGCGTTTTCCCATGTGCCCTTAATCATACTCAGACAAAGGTGCTATTTTTAAAATTTTGAACATACTCCATAGCTCACCTCTGCCTTGGCTGGCTAATTGTAAGTGAAAATGTGCCTGCTTCTTGACCAAAAGCTTGTCCTTCCTACTGCTCAAAGTCAATGCTGTTTTTATAGTGTGATGTTTAGAGTCCCTTTCGTACCATGTTTTTCTACTCTGTAAATTTCTCCCCAGATATTTCTCCCCTCTATAATAGAACACCACTTCTTGAAGCCCTATCAAATATCAATACTTGGATTAACCAGTAAATTGGTGGCCGACATTGATGTTGACATTTTTAACTTCAAATTAATGGAGATATGATCTGTGTTCTTTGTGAGGAACAGTGGCACAAGAAGGAGATTTTTAAAATATGTTTTGTCTCAAAAGAAAATAGATGCACGTATCACTTTTACCAGAGCCAATGAACTCTGCTATGTGACAATCTTACACTAATCTCTTCCTTTGAATACAACCCCATCTCACTCACTGCTGCTAAAACCCACGCGAGATCTGAATCCTGCAAATGACCCCTTCTTCCTCCGTGTCTTCTCTCCCACAATTCTCACAAAAGAAACAACCCTCTACAATTAACAAGGAATTGGAGGAGAATGGTCTAGAGCCAGCCCATTTATTGCAGCACTAAGTAATTTCCTTTATCCCTGCCTTCTAACATCTTAAAGCATCAGTGGACTCAAGATCCTTCAGGATGGTTAAAAAACACTGATGCTAACCTGTGAGGCAGAAGAAATACTACTAAGTGGACCTTTGCCCCCAGAGAATGACTGAGGTCCTGTGGGAAGATTCTTCAGCCTTGCAAAGAGCAAACTTATGTGGTAGTAACACAAGCAGGCGCGATGAGAGAAGCCGAGCAAAGAAACTAAAAATGGGGCAGGTGGTTAAGTTATTTACGATGATGCTGCAGCTGTATTGATCAGAGGCAGCTTCCTCTCTTAACCCTACCTTCCCCGCACTTATACAAGGTGTCATCCGTCCCCCAAAGAATTATGTCCCAGTGTGAACGGGTTGGGGACAGGGTGTGGGGTTAGTTTTCAGGACCTTAGTTACAAGAAGCCTGGTTATCTAATATAGTTCTACCATATCTAATGACAAACAAACCAGTGATCTCTTTGCATATCCCATTTCCTAGGAAAGAAAGAGTGTATCATTTCACAGTGTACCTTTGCAGGAAAAAAAAGTTCTGCCCTCCCTGCCAGATCATATTACCTTCAGCATCAAAAAGTCTAATACAAAATTGAAGTTTTTGAAGCACAGCATGGTATTGAAAGGGCATTTATATTTTAAGAGTCTTGCTTATCTCGTTCACCGTTGAATCTGCACTGCCAGAACACTGGTCGCAAATAGGTGGTCAGTCATAGTTGATGAATGAATGAATGAATGTTGTTGGTATACTTATTGGGACTCAGTGAGTGGACATGGAATGCAGGCATTCAAGTCTCTATGCTCAGCAGCTTGGCTGATGGGCTCCTGAGATAGCTGGAACTGGCCATGCCAGGCTTCCTCCTGGGCCCCAGTCTTACTTGCTTGAGAAACAACTGTGTCCTCCGAGACTGAGGATGAATTTAAGATATGTGCACACAGTTCCAACTTTGTAGTCTGGGAAACTCTGAGGCAAGAATTGATCCTCTGTCCTTCAACAAACCACCCCAAAGCAGTTTGCTATCCAATTTGGGCCAAAGATTGTCTGTGATAGACTTCTGAAGAAAAGAAACTGGTAGAAAATACAATACCCTTTTCACCTCAAGGAAAAGGGGACTTAAAAAGAAAGCTCTTCTTAATGTTACTGAGGTAACATTTCATCTGGGGAAAAAAAAAATCCTTATTCTGATGCAGAAGGGAAAAAAGATTGGTAGCTGATCAAGCTGCTTCATTCTAAGGAAGTCTAAGAATTTGTCCCAACTGAGTGTTGGAAAAGTCATCTAGGGAAGGCAAGTTGTGACTTATCTCTGTAACAGACAACTTTGGCTAATGTTTGACTACCTTTGTTCCTAACAGCTAGCATTTTATGGAATTTAACCAAAAACCACATTAGAAAGAGAAGAAAATGTTACTAGGTAGATGTATTTAGCTTCTGGTGATAGTTAAACTGATCAGAGAATACTAGAAATTATTAGATTCCAACAAGAGTCTAAAATGGCATCAACCTTGGATTTTGAGGAAGATGGAAAATAGAGCCATACAAAGACCTCTGTTCCTTCCATTTCAGGTTCCTAGAAATGACAGATCTGTTTTGCTTTAAAAAAAAAATCATAGCAGTACTAGGAAGCAGGAATTGATACACTGGGCAGGCCAGAAATTATTATAAAGAATCCTGAAATATATGCAAAGCAGATGGAATAATGTTAACAGAGAAAAGCTACTAGCTAAAAATGGAAATGACTTCAAATGTGCTACTGACTCAGGGCGCATACAGGGAATGGGAAGAATCCTAGGCCCCCAGAAAGTGATCAAATGAGACAAATAGCAACATTGAAGCAAAAATGCTGAAGAACATGTTGGTACATCAGTAATGTGTTAATAGATTTATATATCATAACCAAGCAGGACTTATCCCAGAAGAGATTCAGCACTGGAAAAAAATTAACATAATTCACTCTATTACTAGATTAAAAATGGAGATCCTACAGTCATGTAAACAGATGCCTCATGAACGATTAACTTCAACATGTACATTTAATAAAAAATTCTTTTTAGCATAGTAGGAATAGAAAAAACTTTCTTATCCCAATAAAGAATATTATTAACCTCAAATCCTTAACCCCTCAAATCCTCAACTACAAAGATGAGCTATTTGGAAGGTTTCCATTAAAATCAGAAATAAATCTAGAATGACTTATCATTTCTGCTGGCCAACATTATAATGAAAAGTGTAACAAAATGGGTAAAAAATTCTCTATTGGCAAAGAATAGGAAAAGTAAGCTATGTGTATTCAGATAATATAATTTTTTTTTTTTTAAATTCCAGGAGACCCAACTAGCAAACTATTAGAAAAAATAACAGAGTTTGACAGTGTGACAGGACAGACAGCCTTCAGCCTTAGACCGAATGTGTGTACTCCCTCCGGAGCACTTGTGTGGAAATCCTAACCCCCTATGACCAACCTAGATAGTTTATTCAAAAGCAGAGACATTACTTTGCCGACTAAGGTCCGTCTAGTCAAGGCTATGGTTTTTCCTGTGGTCATGTATGGATGTGAGAGTTGGACTGTGAAGAAGGCTGAGCGCCGAAGAATTGATGCTTTTGAACTGTGGTGTTGGAGAAGACTCTTGAGAGTCCCTTGGACTGCAAGGAGATCCAACCAGTCCATTCTGAAGGAGATCAACCCTGGGATTTCTTTGGAAGGAATGATGCTAAAACTGAAGCTCCAGTACTTTGGGCACCTTATGCGAAGAGTTGACTCANTGAAGAAGGCTGAGCGCAGAAGAATTGATGCTTTTGAACTGTGGTGTTGGAGAAGACTCTTGAGAGTCCCTTGGACTGCAAGGAGATCCAACCAGTCCATTCTGAAGGAGATCAACCCTGGGATTTCTTTGGAAGGAATGATGCTAAAACTGAAGCTCCAGTACTTTGGCCACCTTATGCGAAGAGTTAACTCATTGGAAAAGACTCTGATGCAGGGAGGGATTGGGGGCAGGAGGAGAAAGGGACGACCGAGGATGAGATGGCTGGATGGCATCACAGACTCAATGGACGTGAGTCTGAGTGAACTCCGGGAGTTGGTGATGGACAGGGAGGCCTGGCATACTGCGATTCATGGGGTCGCAAAGAACTGAACTAATTGTGACGGTATTAGAAGGTAGGATCTTTGGGAGGTGATTCAGTTCAGTTCAGTTGCTCAGTCGTGTCCAACTCTTTGTGACCCCATGAACCGCAGCACATCAGGCCTCCCTGTCCATCGCCAACTCCCGGAGTCCCCCCAAACCCATGTCCATTGAGTCAGTGATGCCATCCAACCATCTCATCCTCTGTTGTCCCCTTCTCCTCCTGCCTTTAATCTTTCCCAGCATCAGGGTCTTTTCAAATGAGTCAGCTCTTTGCATCGGGTGGCCAAAGTATTGGAGTTTCAGCTTCAACATCAGTCCCTCCGATGAACACCCAGGACTGATCTCCTTGGGAGGTGATTAGGTCATAAGAATGGAGCCCTCTAGAATGAAATTAGTGGCTTCTACTAAAGAGATATTTTTCTTTCACGAAAAATGTACCTCAGTTAACACTGATATTACTAATCCTTTGGATTCTTTGCCTGGTAAATTGTTTATTTCATATTTTTCCCAAGGGATTTTCTTTTTCTCTTTCAATTGGGACAGATTCCTCTGTCTTCTCATTCTGTTTGACTTTGCCTCTCTGAAATTATGTGAGACAGTTACCCATTGTGGTCTTGAAGGAGTGTCCTTATGTGGGAGCATCCTCATTCGGTGAGTGCCCAGTAGCTTTGGCAAGAGAGCTGAATGGGCTGTGGTCTTGAGTCACATCTCCCGCAGGGTGTGCTGGCAGCTATCGGCTTGGTAGGAGGTGCGCTTGAGTTGGAGGGGCTCAGGCTGGAGCCAGGTGTGAGCTAGGTCTTCCTGTCCTTCCCGTGGCCGTCATCACCCAATCAGGGGCCAGCTTGGGTCCCAGGTTACTGCAGCGGAAGCCTTGAGGACTGAGTCTGAGCTGTTTCCACCCACTGTTATTGTGTTCTCCCGCCCATCCCGGCACCAGTCCCCTCACCCTATGGGAGGCGGTGCTGGACAAGGAGGGCTGGTGTGGGCCCTTGGCGTGAGTTGGGCGTGGCCTGTAGCAACTGGCTGGGGTCAGAGACCCAGGCTGCTTTCCGACATGCCGCCTATGGAAGAACCAGTGAGGGCTGCCCCTGCCCTGCTCAGATGTCACATCATGCCTGAGTCACATTGGTCTCTCTGCTGAGCCCTCTCCCTGAGCCTTGGCAGCCCCCAGCCCAGTGCAGAGCTGGTGCTGATGCAAGCCGCTGAAGCTCTCACCTGTCTCAGGCTGGGGCAGGCTGGAGGGCATCGGTGTGCCGCCCCAATCCACCGTCTCTGCCTTGCTTCGGGAGCAGGCTGGTGGCCATCCTCATCACGAGTGGAGTCCCGGCTTTCTGCAGGCCTCCTGTTAGCCCCGCCAGCATGGGGGCTTGTCCTGCACGTGTTGGACCCCAGGGCTAGGGTGCCTGTTTGTGCCTGAATGACTCACTCCCAGGGCGAATCTCCACCTGTGTGACCCCTGTTTGCCTCTGACACTCTCCCAGGACCGCAGGTCCCAACCTGACTGTTTCCCCTTCCTTTCCCACCTGATTCTGCTGCATGTATCTTTCGTACCGCCTTGGTTGTATGACCGTCTTCTTGCCAGTCTCCAGTTAGTTTCAGTGTGAACTGTTCCACATGTAATTGTATTTTTGATGTGTCCACAGGGGCAGGTGAGTTCTGCATTCTCCTATTCCATCACCTTGCTCTCCACCCTTTCGTCACTGATTTGACGTATCACCTGTATTACTTAGAAAATAAATATAAATCATGTCAAATCTAATCACAAGTTTTAATCTAGATTTTCTATTCTGCTTTATGGATCTACTTACTATTCTTATACCAGTTGTTCTAATTATTATGGCTTCATTTTTGTATTTGCTACAGCATTGTTCTTTTATAAATTGTCTTGACTAAAATCTTGTGTGTTTCTCTTTTGAATGAATCTTATAATTAACTTGGCAAATTCCTGGAAAATCCTGAGAGTACTTTTATCGTGATTATTTTGGATTTACAGATTAATTAAATGATTGAAGAAATTCATTGCTACACACTGTCTTGCAAATATACTAAAGGAGTTTTTCAGAATGAAAGGAAATGACTACAGATAGCAGAAAATGATGAGTACCAGAAATGATAAATCGTGAGTAAATAAATTGTGTGCATATGTTTTTAAACTCAATTTCTTTTGCAATCTTAGACTGCAATGTTAGACTGTGTAAAGTGCTAATTATACGAATGTATTCTTGGGTTTATAACATACATAGGTATTATACATACATAATATATATGGCAATTGAGGGGGGAGAATTGGAACTACCTTCTTAAGCTGCTATATTTTACTGGTATTAAGTCACTATTAACCTAAAGTAGATTGTGACAGATAATGTCTATATCATAACTCTTAAAGAAACTATTAAGAAATAGGAATTGTTAAAAATCAACAGAAGAATGAAATAGGTTCATTAAAAAAATATTAAACACAAAAGAATACAGTAAAGGAGGAACAGAGGAAGAACAAAGATCTGAGACATGGAATTCTCTACCCAACAGCAGAATGCACTTGCCTTTTAAGCATACATAGAATATTACCCAAAACATAATATTTTAGGAAACAGTAAACTACAACCCAAGGGCCAGGCACCTAATTTTTCAAAACTATTTTAAGTGTGTAATTCATTGGCATTATTTGCATTCATAATGTTGTACAACCATCACCATTATCTATACCCCAAATTTTCATCATCCAGCATCGTCTCTGGACCCATGAAATGATAATTCTCCATTCCCCATGCCCTCCAGCCCATGTAATCGACTTTCTGTTCCTATGAATTTGTTTATTGTAGACATTTTATATAAGTGAAATTACACAGTATTTGTCCTTCTGTGTCGAGCTTATTTCACTTAGCCTGATGTCTTTAAAGTCTGTCCATATTGTAAACGTATATCAGAAGTTCCTTCCATGTTATAGACAAATAACATTCCATTATATGTACCTATTATACTACATTTTGTTTATCCAGTCATATGCTGATGAACATTTGGGTTGTCTATATCATTTGGTTCCTGTGAAAATGCAGCTGTGAATACTTGTGTGTAAGCGAGTGTCTCCCGAGTCCTGCTTCCAGTTCTTCTGAGAGGTGGAGTTGCTGGTAATTTTATGTCTCACTTTTCGAGGGATCACTGACCTGTTTCTCACTTCATCATTTTCTACTTCCACCAGCTATGTACTAGGCTTCCAGTTTCTCCACAGCCTTAATATATTTAAAAAACACGGGAATCATTTTTTAAAATGATTTTTGTTCAAATTAGATGAGAAATCAACAGGAAGAAATATGGGAAATCTAAATTATTTAGAAATTTGGAATAATTTGGAAATTAAGCAATATATTTCTAAATAGCCTGTGAAAAGGGGAAATTAAAAAACATTTCTCTAAAACAATGTATGTATTTTTACTTTCGCCTGTGCTGGGTGTTCGTTGCTGTGCACAGGCTTTCTCTAGTCCTGGTGACGGGCGGCCCTTTGCTGCGGTGCCCGGGCCTCTCACGGGGTGCTCCCTCTTCTTGGGGCACAGGGCTCTAGGGTGAGGGGGCTTCGGTGGTTGTGGCACACAGGCTTAGTGCCCCATGGCATGTGGGATCTTCCAGACCAGGGATCAAACCCATGTCCCCTGCCTTGGCAAGCGAATTCTTAACCACTGACCACCAGGGAAATCCAAAATCGTTTCTAAATGAGTAAAACAAACCCACAGTGTACTAAAATTTATGGAATGTAGCTAAACCAATATTTATGGTTAAGATAGAGTGCTTCTCCCCTGCCATTAGGAATTGGCAGAGATGTCAACTCTTGCCATTTCCATTCAGTATTATAATGGAGGTTCTAACTAGAGCGATAAGGCAAGAAAAATCAACGTATAAAAACTGGAAAGGAAAAAGTAAAACTTTCTCTAATTATGAATTAATGAATGTTATAATATTGCAAAATACAATCTACCATGCAATTATTAGTTGCATTTCTATGTACAAACAATAAACAACCCCAAATGTAATTAAGAAATCAATTTCTTTCACAATAATAAGATACTTTGCAATGATTTAACAAAAGCAGTGCAATATATCTGAACACTAAAAGCTATAGAGCACAGCTAGAGAAATTAGAGAAAATCTCAATAAATGGAGAGCTATTCCTATGTTTTAGAAATAGATTATGAGATACTTGAATAACTCCATAATTTAATGAAAATTACTAAATTATACCCTTATAATTGGTGGGTTTTATAGTATGTAAATTATACCTCCATAAAGCTGTTAAAAATTGTTTTTTAAATGACCTTTCTGGGTATAGGTATTAGATGCATTTGTGTCAGAAAGCTATATTTTATAATATGTTTATGCTCAAAATAAAGACTGCTGAAGTAAATATGCAAGTTTATTAAAACCAAGATGCTAAACATTCATCATCATAGATTTCAACTTCTAAACTTGTACAATTATTTATTTGTGTCCACAGCCATAAAAAAATCGGAATGTGTATTTTTCGTATTATTTGTTAAAACTATTGTATTATGTTGTGTACTACAAGGAAGAGAAAATAGGGTGTCTTGGGTGAAATCGAAGCTGAAAGTTGTGGCTCTCTACACGTGCTAAGTGCTTCAGGATTTTCCAGGCAAGAATACTGGAGTGGGTTACCATGCCCAGCTCCAGGGGATCTTCCCAACCCAAGGACCAAACTCGTGTCTCTTATGTCTCCTGAATTGGCAGGCAGGTTCTTTACCACTAGTGCCACCTGGGAAGCCCGTGGCTCTCTATAGGTTACAGTTATTTCAGTAATCCACATGGCAGTCAAGCCGTTATAGTGAAAAGTTTTGTCCATTAGATGGAAACTGGCAGTTAGATCTCCCACAGTGAGGGACTCTTCAAAATTGCTAGATTTCTCAGTGTGAGAAATTCACACATCATGTAATCCCTCTATTAAATACCTTCCTTTTAGGTGGGTAAGTTTCCTGTGAAGCAGCACCTGCCTTGTTACCTTTATTATTTTTCAGAAATGTGAATTCAGTGTTTTCTTAATTTTGGTTTCTCTTGGGGAATGAAATTAGATATTACTTGGTATACAATCTTACTGTCTTCTTAGAAGTAAGAGAAATAATAAAACAAGTTTTGTTGGGTGGCTGACCCTGTGTCTTAGAAGTCCGTACAGAGAACGTCGGGAAGTGTTAATGCTGTTTTCATTTTGTATGCCCCTCATCTTTGAAAGGGCTTCCCTGGTGGCTCAGATGGTAACGAGTCCGCCTGCAATGCAGGAGACTTGAGTTCAATCCCTGGGTTGGGAAGACCCCCTGGAGGAGGGCAAGGCAACCCACTCCAGTATTCTTGCCTGGAGAATCCCCAAGGACAGAGGAGCCTGGTGGGCTACAGTCCATGGGGTCACACAGAGTCAGAGCAACTAAGCACACCGCACATCTTTGAAAAGTTCTTAATGCTCCATAGTGCTGTTCACACACTGACTAAATAAAGAGCGGTAAATACCACCAGGCATCTGAATAAATAAATGCTCAGTGTTCAACTTGTGGACACCTATCTAGATTCTCATGGGCAGTTTCACTCCCTGCCTCTACAGCAGCTGATTCTAAGACCCTTGCCCCCAGCCCCATCTTGGTCTTGCAGGCGGAATTCAGGCAACTGTTAAGCATATTGTGCCTGGAGTATTTCCTAGTAGCAAGTGATTGGGTGGACAGATCTTTTATAATAGCAGTTTTTTCCGAGGAAAAGAGGAGCAGCTAGTGCTACCAGGTGGCAAAGGGATCCTTAAATGGGAGATATTATTAGCACTAAGACCATGAAGAGGTTTGAGACTGTTTAGTTCAACATCAGTCATTTTACAAAAGAGAAAATTGAAACTTGGGAAACTGAGTGGGTTTACCCCAGGGGTAGCCAAAACTGACAGTTTCCTACTCAGTATCTGTTTCTTCTTCCTCACTAATGAACCCTGGATTTTGTTTAGAGTGGCAATGTTCCCAGAGTAAAAGAATCACCTTCTCAGCCTTCCTTGTGGCTAGGGGTAAAGACATATGTCCTAGTCCTCACAAGGGAGATGTAAGCGGGGGCCATTGGATGGGGTTTTGGAGAAAGCTTTCAAAGGGAGGCATCAAACTTCTTTTTGTCTCTTCCTTCCTCCTTCCTGTGTGCCACGCAGACACAAGACAAGTTGTTTGTGATTTTTATTATTTCTGGGTATGAAAAAACTTTCTCTTTTAAAGCAATATCTCTTTCTGGCAATCTATCAAATATTGGTGGAGAAGGAAATGGCAACCCACTCCAGTATTCTTGTTTGGAAAATCCCATGGACAGAGGAGCCTGGCAGGCTACCATCCGTTGGGTCACAAAGAGTCCAACACGACTGAAGCAACTTAGCATCAAGTATTGGAGGAATCCATCCATGAATGCTACAGGTGCTGCTGCTGCTGCTAAGTCGTTTCAGTCGTGTCCGACTCTGTGCAGACCCATAGATGGCAGCCCACCAGGCTTGCCGCCCCTGGGATTCTCCAGGCAAGAACACTGGAGTGGGTTGCCATTTCCTTCTCCAGTGTGTGAAAGTGGAGTTGCTCAGTCATGTCCGACTGTTAGCGACCCCATGGACTGCAGCCTACCAGGCTCCTCTGTCCATGGGATTTTCCAGGCAAAAGTACTGGAGTAGGGTGCCATTGCCTTCTCTGTGAATGCTACAGATCTTACTTGAATTTTGTACCTAGCTTTTCTTATGGAAGCAAAGGACATACCAAGGTTCTACAGAACCTGAGAAGGACAAGAAGGACATACCAAGGTTCTACAGAACCTGAGAAGGACAAGAAGCTTATCTGCAAGACGTATGCTTGTTTCTCAGTTTCTACTGAGCCCTCACTGTGAACCCCCAGCACATTAACTTTTGCTGCTTGCTGTAAGAGGGGATCAGCAGCAACTCAGAGAGGACAGTAACACCACCAACAAAAAGGCAGAGAGGGAAGTAACTCACTGAAGAAGGAGCAATGTTCTGGTGGAAGAAAGGGGCAACATTGTTAGAGCTTTATGGAGAAGTATGTATAGCTTTTCTTATGGAAGCAAAGGACATACCAAGGTTCTACAGAACCTGAGAAGGACAAGAAGGACATACCAAGGTTCTACAGAACCTGAGAAGGACAAGAAGCTTATCTGCAAGACGTATGCTTGTTTCTCAGTTTCTACTGAGCCCTCACTGTGAACCCCCAGCACATTAACTTTTGCTGCTTGCTGTAAGAGGGGATCAGCAGCAACTCAGAGAGGACAGTAACACCACCAACAAAAAGGCAGAGAGGGAAGTAACTCACTGAAGAAGGAGCAATGTTCTGGTGGAAGAAAGGGGCAACATTGTTAGAGCTTTATGGAGAAGTATGTAGGGAAAAGAGAAATCATTATATACTTTTGGATTTCTGGGCCAGAGAAAAAAGGTTTTTTTTTTTTTTTTTTTTTTTTTTTTAAGAGAAAAGTTCATGCCCTTATCACTTTTCTCCTTTTCAAGAAAGATAAAGAGACTGCATATAGTGCAGGAATAGAGTAGACCTGACTTTGTTCAGCCAAGTTTTCTTCTCAAGAGAAGCAAAGATTGTCAGGTTTGAGTGAAGCAGAGAAAAGCCTAAGAGGCCAGTTTCAGCTGCAGCCTGCTAGGGGAGCTGCAATTTTAAAAGAGAAGTATAAAATGTGAGAAGCACGGCACTTACTCCATGAAATGAAAATAACTGGAAAGTGAGTTAGTAGTAGCTAAAGGGTGAGAATGTTGATCCAGGAAGCACACCTTGATGGTCAGAACCGTTTTTTTTTTTTTTTTTTTAAATTAAAGGAAAGTTGAGTATCAAGAGGATATAGAGATATAATCGACCTTACACACTTTGTGTGTTTAAAATACAATCCCTGGTGTTTGTTCTCATCTCAGGAGCGCTGGCTTGGTCTTTGTTACCTATCGGATTTCAGGAAGGCCGACTTGAGATGCGGCGTTGCCATTTCCTGGGCCCTCACTTATTCTTTTTTTTTTTCCGGCGCTGTCAGCCAGATCCTTTGTTGTGCCTGCTCTGCATTCATTCTCTCTGCCCTCACACCTCCAGACAGTGGGATGGGGATTTTTCCCGGGCCTTGCAGGAAGAGCTCCGGACGGCCCCCGTCTCAGGCATCAGATAAAGGACAGCTTTAACCAGCCAGTGGGTGTCGGGGCTGGGTCGGCGCCACGCCGGGAGCAGGCTCGCTTTTGTGTCGGTGCTGGTCTCCGCGCCCGTCTGACCCCCGGCGGGAGGCGCGGGCCGCGACCCCCGAGGAGGCGGGGCCTCCGAGCCGGGCTCCGCCCGGTGTGGATTTCACGGTCGCCGCCGCCGCCCTCGTTTGTTCCGGCACGTCGCCCTGTCCTGAGCGAACAGTCGTGGCTGCCCAGGAGCCCTCCATGGCCTTCCTCCCACCCAACTCCGCATTTTGCTTTCCCCCTCGCTTTCTCATTTTCCCTCGTTAACAGCATCCTGGCGGGGCGCTTGGCAAAACTCGGGCTAAAAACAGAGAAAAGAGAGAAAAAGGACAAATTCGGTGCACCTGCCTCCTTCCTCCAGAGTTTGCGAAGGATCTTAATCATGTCTGAGTCGGGGGAGATTAGTGAATTTGGCTACATCATGGAATTATTAGCCAGAGGCAAGGTAAGTGCCGGGGCGCGCGGAGCTGCGGCCTGGGTTGCGCCCCCAACCCCCCCCCCCCCCCCCCCCCCGGCCCCCCCCC
>SJXQ01002525.1:289965-308033 GCA_006408695.1 Aepyceros melampus
GAGCAGAGCCCGGCTCTCCGCGCCTGTGCTGTCGTCCGCCCTGGCCTCTTCCTGCCCGCGTCGGTCCGCGGGCCGGGGCCGGGTGACCAGCTTGCCCTCCGGCTCCGAACCGAGGCTCGGCGGCCGCCGCAGGGACCCGCCCGCCAGAGCCTCCCCGGGGCCGCGCGTCTGCCTGCCGGGGCCCTGCCGTTGATGACACCTGGCGGGAGGCTGCCATGGAGGGGGACGGCTCAGACTCGCTGGTGGGTAGGGGCGCGGGCGGCTGCCTCAGCCCCGAGGGCGGCGCGCCGGGGCCCCGCGCGCTCGGTCCTGCTGCCCTGAGCCGGGAGCGAGCCTCTCTCCCCGCGGAGCGGGGGCGGGCGTGCGGTGGCCCCGCTTCCTCTTCGCCTTCCGCGCCCGGGCCGGCTCCGCAACCCCGGGCGCCCCCTGTCTGCCCCGGGGAGGGTCGGGTCGGATTCGCGGTCTCCCGGGCCCGGAAGGGGGCGCCCCCCGGCGCGGCGATGGCCCACCTGGGCGCCGCGGGGAGCTGGGGCGGGGCTCTCCAGTGCCCTTCAGGCTGCCGAATCCGTCCTAGGGAGTCGGGGGCCCGCCGCGGCCCCGGGCGCCGGCCCTGCCGCCCTTTGTCCCGGAGCGCGGCGGGGCTGGCGCGCTAGTCCTCCTCGGACCCCCGCGAGCCCAGCCTGCGGTCGCCGCGGCGCAGGCTCTTCCCCGGCGTTGCCTGTCCGCGCGGGGCGGGCTTGCTCCGGCAGCTGTCGGGGTTCAAGTGCTTTTGTTTCAGGGAGTCGGGTGTGCAGTGCAGTTCTTCTCAACTTGTTGGTTTTCCGTCGAATCTCATTTAGTTGGAAATGGCTTAATTGGGGGAGCCATCACACCACGTTTCTTGTAATCAGATTGCTTCCCTTCAATGTATGTAAAATGAACACTGGTTTTTCTTTTGCGTAAGAATTGCTTTATATCCATCGTGATTAGAAAGCTAATACGCTGCTCTGTGTACAAGAAAAGTGGAAATAATTTTAGATCTTCCAGTGAGAGGTAAACCTCCCATAAAATGGGGCGTGAGAATCTGTTTTGGATTTTGAAAACAATATTTCCCTTTGAATTAGATGTCAAATTCTTTATGAAATGAGATAAGATGTAACGTTCTGTATTCTTTGATGTGAATTGTGAAGTGTGGATATCTTCCAGATTTTCTAAAACTGTGACGTGATGCGGGCTTTTACTAAATAATTTATTGAGTGATGCAGCAAGAACCGCTGCATTGCACGACCCACGGATAAAGCCCGTTGGCTGAAGTACTGTCGTCAGGGATTATTAACTCGGTGTCATTTTAAGGGGAATAGACTTGCATACATTTTTATTTAACTAAAAGAAGTGAATTGATTCAGTTTTAATTTTGTGTTTCCAGTAGTTGAAATAGTTAACTAACGTTGTACCATTATTACAATTGCGAGGATGCTAAATACAGATTCATAGCACCAGAAGCTTGGGATCCATGGAGGGAAAACTGCCCAGGCAAAGGATGGGAAAACTGGTTTGAGGTCATTAGACCTTTATAGTTATGATGAGTCTTAAGTGTTTCTCATTGAAAATATTGCAAGCTTGTACCATTGAGAGCACTTACAGTGGTTCTTTGTAATCCTCCCTACCCTTTTAGTATTCATAAAGTGCTTTCAAGATAACTGCTTTGGTATTCAGCCTGAGAAGCTCAAGTATTTTCATACATTACAGTTTCTGCATGTGAAAATGGCCACATTTAATGTAGAAAATTGCTGATAATTCACCTTGTAAGTAGATTTCAAATAGGGTCCAGGAACATAGTGGCTAGTCCAGTTTTTACCAGCTCCTGTTACTTGTCAGTTGCAGAGCTAATGTGCTAAATAGGAATAATCCTGTTAGTGCTGTATTCTTTTTTTTTGGTGCTATATTCTTAATTTTTATTAAAGTAATCTACTTTCAGAATTTCACTGAAGGCGAAATATTATGGATGCCAAATATTTTATGCTAATTTTTCTTATATTTCAAATATACATATATTTTTTTTACCATCTCATGTCTGTTCACTTCTAGGCCATGCGATGATGAGGGGGTGGATAAATAATGGTATAGACTTTCATAGCCCAAAAAGAAACTTCAGATCTTAAAAAATCTTTAATTCTTTTCGGTAGTAATTATATATGTATTTATACACGGGATATAAGCAAGGTAACGTATTTACACGCTAAAAGCCTTTTATTCTGATTTCTGCTTCTCATGAAGGTTACCATTAAGAATATCGAAAGAGAGCTCATTTGCCCGGCATGCAAGGAGCTGTTCACCCACCCGTTGATTCTCCCTTGTCAGCATAGCATCTGTCATAAATGCGTGAAGGAGCTCTTACTGATGCTTGATGATTCATTCAATGACGTGGGGTCTGACAACTCCAATCAGAGCAGTCCTCGACTTCGGCTTCCCTCCCCTAGCATCGATAAAATTGACAGAATTAGCAGACCAGGTATGTGGTAGAACCGGGTGATGGAGCTTGTTTATGTTCAGAGATAATTGTAGAAGGGAAATTTCATCATTTTGGGGGTTAATCTTTCCAGGTGAATAAATTAAAACTGTACTTATAAAAGAATCTCTGTCTGTCTTAAAATGAACTTTTAAAATGTCAGAATGAACTTTTAATTGTCTTTTGATATTCATTTAAAGTGGATATTGGATGTTGAACACCAGCTTTGTGTTAAACCCATTGTTAACTGGTCTGTATTTTAGGGCCTGTTCTATAACTCTGTGATGTCCTTAATAGGAGGGTTGAAATAATGGTCCACTGAAGTACTTACTAGGGACTCTTCTGTGTGTGGTAATAGGTAAATACATATGCAAAATTAAAGGATGAGACTGCATAATGCCTAGTCCCAGAAGCCTTTTAGAATAATGTTATTTGGTATCATTCTAATACATTTTATTCTTCAGCCATTTTTTTGATCCAGATTTTAAAATAACGATTTTGAACATCAGCTAAACAGTGGAATTCTATAGTAGTTTATAGAAGTAGATCTCAGTTCAGTTCAGTTGCTCAGTCGTTTCCGACTCTTTGCGACACCATGGACTGCAGCATGCCAGACTTCCCTGTCCATCACACTCTGGGAGTTTACTCAAACTCATGTCCATTGAGTCGGTGATGCCATTCAACCATCTCATCCTCTGTCATCCCCTTCTCCTTCCACCTTCAGTCTTTCCCAGCATCAGGATCTTTTCCAAGGGGTCAGTTCTTCGCATCAGGTGGCTGAAATATTGGAATTTCAGCTTCAGCATCAGTCCTTCCAGTGAATATTCAGGACTGATTTTCTTTAGGATGGACTGGTTTGATCTTGCAGTCCACGGAACTCTCAAGTCTTATCCAACACTATTGGGATGGTGTTTGTTTCTTCTGAACATCTATTGCAGGATTAATGTAGATCAAAATGAATTTGAAATCACTGGGAACAAGGCCATTGGAAAATTAAGGGCCAGAATGAGCAGTGAGAATCAAGGGGAGGCAAAAGTTTGGATAGAAATATCACAGCCTTACGTTCAGCACTTCCTTCCTGTTGAGGAGAGTCCTCTAGTGGCCATGAGCCACCAGATCAGGGCTTCAGCTCTGCCCAGCTTGGGCTTTGAAGTTTCCAGTTTCTTCCTTTGTCCACTCTATTTCTCTCCCTTTTGTTTAGGAGTAACTTTTTAATATTGTAAAAAAAAAACAAAAACAAAACCCAAAAACAAAACATTTTTTTTTTGTCATTGCGTGTTAGAGAATGTCATCACTTTTGATTGTGCTATGGTATGGAATCTCCTTGGGCAGTATTTGTGTCTGTGTGTTCCATTAGAGAGTGGATAAGAGGAGATTTGTTCTAAGAGTGGTACTATGGTATTTTAAATCCATGAATTTTTTTTAAAATGGTAATCACTAGTTGCTTGGAGGATATTTTCCGCACATAAAAGTTGTATGTGTATACATAAAAGGGAGCATTGGGTAACTGGGAGGTGCAGGTGCATGAGGGTGGAGAGGGTTTTGCTCTTTGTGAAGTCACACTTTCATGTTTTTCTCCTGAGAGGAGACTGGTGTACTGAGGAAGGTAGGAAAGACGGTGATAGCTTGAAACCATTCTGCCAGATAAAAGTTCATCTATTAGTAGATTCTTAGAGAATAATTAGGGGCCCTGACTTGATTGACAAACAAGATCCACTTTTTGTATATTAATGTTCAGCACAGTCCATTAAATGAGATTCTAGTTAACTACTAGTATTTTTACTGATCTTTAGATTGAGCTCACATGTATATGTCATGAAATTCTTTATTATATTTAGGCTTTTAATCTTAAGACTTGGTTAGTTTTTATAGAATCAGTATAAAATATGAATGAAAAGTAGTTAACTATTTTCTGTTTCCAGGAACTTACCTAGCCCAGCAGTTGGTAGCCCTTCAGTAAATATTTGTTGCATGGATGTTGAATGGCAAACATCTGCTATGAGAGTTGTATAGAGCATGCCATAATGGCTTATCTTCATTGATAATGGCATTTTTCCAGGACAAGAGATCAAAAATAGATTCACTGGATATGTTCTTTCCTCTTCTTTAGGAAGAGCCCTTTTAAGCTAAACTGTGTCATGACAGGGGACAAGTTAGAAAGCTGCTCTGTGGAGAATGATTAAAGGAAATAAGAATGTTTAGCTGGGAGAAGGGTGTGACTCCAGAATATGACGGCTGTCTCATGAAAGAGTAGTCGTGCTCTAGGTGTCTTAGGAGCAGACGTTCCAGATCGTCAGTATACTAGCCACATACGGCTACTGAGCATGTGAAACACATTAGTCTGAATGGAGGGATACACTTGGAACTCTTGGAAAAAATGAACATAACTATCTCTAATAATTTTATATTGATTACATTTTGAAATGATAGTTTTTGAATATATTGTATTACTAAATATGTATTTCTAAAATTGGCTTCACTTGTTTATTTTTACTTTTTTAATGTGGCTACTGGAAAATGGAGGAGGAAATGGCAACCCACTCCGGTATCCTTGCCTGGAAAATCCCATGGACACGGGAGCCTGGCGGGGTACAGTCCGTGGGGTCGCAGAGAGTTGGACACGACTGAGTGCACACACACTGGAAAATGTGAAATGATGTGTGGCTTACACTTTGACATGTATCTCTTTCAGATTGCATTGCATGTTTCATTTGACACATTTTAAAATAAAAGGATGCCTTGAAAGGAGAGCAAGATTTGTGTATATAATATTAGCATATTAAGTTGTAAAATCTGAAAGAGCTGTATAACTTCATTTTTGGTCATATATGTGTATATATGTATATACACACAAGATTTTTCTCCTATTTTATTGTCATGCTCATTTGTCTGTTGTCATTAAGATACAATCAGTGTTAGTAATACTTATTTACTGTGCTAATTTCGGTCACTTAAAACAAGCAAAGATACTTTATTTTGACTTTGTATTTTCAGCAGTTACCATAAGTAATTGTTTGAAAACACAAGTGTGTGATTGTTTAAAAACACAGATCCATAGGATGAGGTATAGGCTCTTAATTGCTGCACTAACAGTGTTTAATTCTGAACTGTGATAAAATAACCTCGATGAATGCTTTACATTGGTGGCTTTATATAAATGCCATGTGTACCAGGAGGAACACATTTTTTTACTGTCAATTCAATAATTGTGTTATGTGTAGGACACAGTTACTGCTTTATCTTTTGTTAACATGTTGTGAATCTTCTCTTTGAAATTAAATTCTAAATCCAGCTTTCTGTTCATTGTTCACAGCATACAACGGAGATCTTTGGGGTGGAGAGGTAGAAAATGCTTTATTGCTTGTGTGGCCGCAGGCAGTATAGTGTTGGATTTAAATTAAATAACTTTATAGAGATAAATTTAAAAAATCATCATCAGTGGTCAAGTCTTCAAAATCATGTAGAAAGTGAACAAATGGGGCTGGCATGACTTAAAGGTCAACAGGACTAAATGTTCAAGCAAGTTCTGATGTTTTTAAAGGGAGTTCTGATTATTAGTGCTTGCATTTTGTCATGTATACACACACATGTGTATGTATCCATGATGGGATATTTGTAAAGAAAAAGACATCCCCTTAAAAAAAAAAAAGACTGTTTTTTTTAAATGTTACCTTAAAAATGCTTTACATTTACTTAATGGAGCAAAGCTTAAACTAACAGCCATATTGCTACCTTGGGGAGGTTAAATAAGCCAGTACCTTAATTTGCTTAAATGTATTGATGATTTCCCTGGTGGCTCAAATGGTAAAGCATCTGCCTACAGTGTGGGAGACCTGGCTTTGATCCCTGGGTTGGGACGATCCCCTGGAGAAGGAAATGGCAACCCACTCTAGTACGCCTGCCTGGAAAATCCCGAGGACAGAGGTAGGTAGACAACGTCCATGGGGTCGCAAGGAGTCGGACATGACTGAGCGACTTGACTTTGTTTCACTTTATTGATAATTTTGGTAGTTAATACCATAAATCTTTGCTTGTTTATGTATATGGTGTATTTTTTGTTAATATTTTAAATTATTTGGGATCTAACATTCGGGTCTTTCTCATTTGTGAATAAATAATGTACATTGCTTTTGTGTGAAAGGTGGGCCAACTCATCATATTAAAATAATTTCTTTTTTTATTCCAGTTGACCTTTAAAGTAAAATTGGCTACTTTTTTTTTGAGGGAAAGTGCTGGTGATACCTTAAATTTTGGTGGAGAAAATAAACACCTGAAATATTACCCTTTTCTGTTTTCCTCACCTTCTTCTACATGCCTCAATTTAAAAATCTTAAGCCATTCTAGAAGCCACATGTAATCCATTCTGTTATAGGCTTTAGTGAGTCCCTGAGAATTTGAAGTGTTGAAACTTAATAATTAGGGGGAGAGGCAGGAACAGTTTGCTTAAAAAAATAATTGCTCATTACCCACCCACTTTTGATTCAGAGGGTAGTTGAGAAAAAGTTTTTGCAGTTTGAAAATCTAATGCTCAAAGGAATAATGTAACTCACAGGCATCGGATGGTCGGAATGTGGCTGCGTTAAGATGGTGCGTAAGGCGGCAGCCGTTGCCCAGCACCAGGGAGCCAGCGTGATGCCACCTGAGGAGATGGCATCTACTGTGTGGCCAGGTAGTAACCATGGGGAGGTTGTTTGCAGCCAGAATTTGGCAGAAGATAACGCAGTTGGAATAGGTCTGGGATTTGTGATGAATTTTTGTTCGGAACTACTCTATTTTGAAATGCTTTATTACTGTTTTTTATCATTTAAATGGGAAAATGTGATGGAAAGATGACTTTTGAGGGAGGATTTGCTATAAACCAGTTTGAAATAATTTTGGAGTCTTCATTTTTACGATTGTGTCATGGTTTATGCTTAACTGGTTTAATCTGTCTTTGAAGTTAAAGGTATAGGGGGAAAGTGCTGATTCTGTGAAATGACAGTGTGCAGATAATTAGCAAATATCATTAACCCCATGAATGGAGTTTGACTTGGAAAACGGTCTCGCTTGGCCTGTTTTGCTGCTTTACCTTCCTAAGATGTCATTACTTCCCCCTGTTATACCATGCTTTGGGTAGTGCTGTCCACAGACCTTTGTATGCTCATAGAAACGCTTGACCCTGTGCCATACAAGATGGTAACCAAAAATGGCTTTTGACAGTTTTAAGTGTGGGTACTACTAAGGAATTGACTTTTTATATTAAAACTTAAGAATTTAAATAGTCGCACTTGGCTAATAGTTACTATATTAGCAGAGTTATAGAGAAATATTGATTCTGTTACGTTTTATTCTTAGTTCTACTGACTTGATTTTTTTTTTTTCAATCTGGCTTACTTCTCAGAATATCTTTAGATTTGTCTTATTTTCTTTATTGCCCTGAAGTATATTTTATTGTTTATTTTTATGAAAACGACGGTAGAAGATAAGACAGACAAAAGTTCTTTAGTATTCATAAAAAAATTTTGAGAGCTTTTAAGATCTGTTTAGAAAAGTAGCCAAGATAAATTGATTTAATGGTTTGTCTGGTTTAAGAAGTTCAGTGTGATGCCTTACACCTTGTTTTTTATTGTAAAAACAAATTGAAAGAGGTTTACAGAAAAGGGATAAAACTTGTTTTTGAAATTTCTGAACATGAGGGTCAAAATCTGGGTGTCACCAGTGTACATGTTAAAGCATGATTTTACTGGCATAATTTACTTTTGTTTTTCCCCATTACTTAATTGAGCACAAACTTCAATTCATAAAACCAACAATTCATTTTTTAAAAAACATTGACTGTTAAGATTAGTTATCCATTTTAATTTTTATCACCTAGTTCATGTGTGGAAGCATGTAACTAAATATGAATTTCCATTTGGTTAAACTTGACCACTGCACTGTATCACTTCCAGAATTATTTGGCTTGTTTTTTCACTAAATGAAATTTTCATTGGCATGTGTTTTAAAAATAGTTCTGCTGCTTATTTTATTATGTGCCTGCTGTGGTGTGAAATATCTCATACTATATTGCATGTTTTTAGAATTATTACAAGAATATATTTTACATAGGATTTTCACATTTTTATGTGACTGCTTTCTTGGGTATATTTTTAAATGTAAAGTTTAAAAATGTCTTTAAATTTTTTGAAGATATTTAAAATTTAAAATAATGCAGCTGCATGCTTGTTGCATAAGTAGCTTTGGGGGCCTAATGCTGTTTTGCATGTTGTAAAGTCACTTCAAATGTCTCATACGGTGGACTGATCACTAAATTTTACCTGTAGTGATTTATGTAGTGATATGTCAGACATCTTTTAAGATGGTCTTCAGTGATGATAGTAATGTTGCCTAGGCAATATTAATAAGCTGTTTAAAGACATTTTCTAAATGTGATTTACTAAATTTAACCACTCACTTTTGGTATTGGATAGTAGTATGAAAGAAGGCTATAGCCAAAACAGTTTGTGTTTATACTTAGGGAGTTATTTTGTGGGCAACCAAGACTACCTGCTTGGACTAGATTTATACAGGAGAGGAGGAAGCAGGATAGGCATGCCCCTGTGTTAAACAGACCACCCCAGACTCCTGCGGACCTGTGGGTAAGGACTGTCATGCCTTGGTTTCTTGATTTGTTAAAATCAGGATGCTACTGAGGAAAGGTGTGATGTTTAATGTCATTCAATGTGTTGTAAAGTTACTCGTAGTAGTTTTGGTATATCTTTTGGCTTACTGAATTAAACAATCTTAATGATTCTTTTTTTCAGGTCATAAGAAGATATTAAATGGTTGGTTCCTCTTAAAGTCACTAGATTCTAGATCTATGAATAAGCTTTTCACTCTTTCATAGATTGCACTGAATTAACTAATGATTTTGCCTACTGAATTTTCTAGATAAAGCAATACTACAGTGGGATACCCTCTATTGTACTTCTTAACAATTTTGTTGTCATGTATTTTTCTGAGAATCTGAGCTATGGATTTGATTGTTTTTAAAAATTTTTATATTTCTTTTTATTCTTTTGTGCTGTGGATTGTTTAACCAGAAAGTATGTATGGATACATAGATACAAAATTTTGCATGCAATTTCAAATAGTTTATTAAACTATTTGAATCTTCCTGGAGTCAATCCATGGACCCTGCCTGGATTAAGGGCTCCTGCCCTTTTATGTATAAACTCAGTCCCTATCAATCAGCCAAGGATATTTTCATTTAAATGCAAGCCACATTCCTTTGGGTATGATGTATAAAAATAACCATTTTTATATAATTGTGTACTTTCAAACGATCTTGACCCTGTGTAGTATTGTATGCTTTGTCCACATACCTGATTTAATATGGGATTTATATGGGATTTACTATAGAATAATTTCTTTCATCTTTGTTTCATAACTTAGTAGCTTGGGCTTATCTTTTGTATACCAAGGACAAACCTTTTAAAAAAAAGAATTTTCAGCACATGAACTGATTCATATGCAGCCACTTTGAGTATTATGTTTTTGGAATATATATGTAGATACATATCTTTGCAAAACATGACTCCTTTTTTTTTTCATTCTATTCATTTTCCTACGTATGTAACTAAATAAGAACTTATTAATTACATAGGCTGGAAGCGCAATTCACTGACCCCGAGGACAACCACTTTTCCTTGTCCTGGCTGTGAGCATGATGTGGATCTTGGAGAGCGGGGAATCAATGGTCTGTTTCGAAATTTCACTTTGGAAACTATTGTTGAAAGATATCGGCAGGCAGCCAGGGCAGCCACAGCCATTATGTGTGACCTTTGTAAGCCACCACCTCAAGAATCCACAAAAAGTTGCATGGACTGCAGCGCAAGCTACTGCAACGAATGCTTCAAAATCTATCATCCTTGGGGAACTGTAAAAGCACAGCATGAGTATGTGGGTCCAACTACGAACTTCAGACCCAAGGTAAGTGAAGTTGCTATGAAGTTAGTGTATTAAACTTAATATGGTGAGATAAATTATACCAAGTCTAGAACCTGACAGAAGGAAACTAATTTTAAAAGCTGAGAGGGGAAATTAAGGCCTTATAATTGGGTTGCTGCTGTTGCTGCTAAGTCACTTCAGTCGTGTCCGACTCTGTGCGACCCCATAGACGGCAGCCCACCAGGCTCCCCCGTCCTTGGGATTCTCCAGGCAAGAACACGAGTGGGTTGCCATTTCCTTCTCCATAAAAGTAAAAAGTGAAGGTGAAGTTGCTCAGTCAGGTTCGACTCTTAGTGACTCCATGGACTGCGGCCCACCAGGCTCCTCCATCCGTGGGATTTTCCAGGCAAGAGTTAGTGTGTTGCTAAACATCCCCAGCGCATAGCAGGCAGTCGTATGGTTCACTCTATTAAAACACAGTGATGTAGAATACCTGAATATTTGTAATGATAACTGAGAACAGGAAAAGTTATGTCAGATATACTCTCTATACTCTTAAGACTGAGATAGTTGAAGTTAAAAAGCTTTTGTCCTTTACAAGCCTGTCATTGTCTAAAAGGCGTGGTTGGGCAACATTCTGACATTTTTAGTTACCTAAATTGTACCATGAATAAATAAGAGTAATTACAGCCTAATAGTTAGAAGCTTATGACATAATGGTTATATAGTATCGGAAGTGAAATTTGCATTTTTAGATATTTGGGTAGTTTCTGTAATAATGTACAAAGGAACTTCATGAATGAAGTTATAGATGAAACAAAGTTGTCTGTGAATGGAATTTGTTGAAGCTAGATAAGGATACATTGTGATGTATTTTATTATTCTTCCAGGTAAATAAATAAATATTACTCTTTTTTTTGAAAAAGTATTCTATGCATTGTGGTTTGCCCTACTATGTGATTCAAAAGCAGAATGTGTTTTTGATATCTTCACTTAATACTGCTTTCTGATTTATATAGATTTAAAACATGTAATTGATTCTTTTGATTGATGTTCTCCATTATTCCTTAGCTCAGCTTAAATGCTCAAGGTCATAGATTTTTAAAAATTTATGACTTCAACCTAGTGTTTGATGTGTCTTTTAAAATATTAATTACATTGATTAGTATTATTCTATCATGAAGGAACCTATAATTATTTAGTATGTTGGGCTTTAGTTTTGGGGAGTTAATTTCATAAAGTTGACCATTTTTGAGTATAAATTACAGTCTTGTTCTATTTACAAATGTAAGATTGATAAGAGAATGAAATATGAATGTTATATTGAGAAGTTTTTCCCCTCCAAGTTTTATTCACTGTAGTAAAATTATAAAAAGGTGTCTCTTATCCTATAGAATATTTACTTGTAGTTTACTTGTAATTTTGAGTTCTTGCATTCTTTGCATGAAGCCAAGCTTTATATTCTAATTGTAACAGCTTTGAGAATGTGAGAACCTGGATATGCCTAAAAATTTGAAAAATTTCCGTTATTTTTCCTGGACTACAGATTAGTATTAGGACTTTTTGTATTAGAATTAAAAAAAATATTTCTAAGCTATCAGACCAGTTGTAGCTGCTTAAAATATTATCTTTTGGAATAATGAACAGCTTTTTGATTAAAATAGTCCTTTTCTTCCAAATGAAAACAGCTTATTGTATAAAATTCAGTTTAACTATGATGATAATTTATGGAATAAATAAAAAGGTAGAAACTAAAATTAGGAAAGCACAGTTCTAAATTTGCCTAGTGTGTGGGTAACCAATATGTAAAAGCAAACATTTGGAACCTTATATGATGAAGTGTTCCAAGTTCCTTAGTAACAGATTTCTTGTGAGGATAATGAAGCGATAGGTTCTCATAGTTGTTTGTTTTAATACTTTATAAACATTGATCATAATCATGAATAATTGCCTAGTCATTGTGGTCAGAGGACCTTTCTAGCTTGTTTAAGCATTTACTTAAGTCTGATAGGAAAGGAATTTTCAACTTCTTAGCACTAAGTTTAGGGGAAATAATATTTACATAATTAATTGACCATTTGAACCCTTAAATTAAAAAACAATAATTCTAATGTAGACAATTTTCATACAATGGACCAAATGCTTTTCTTTTTACACTTTTATTACTTTAAACATGATTTTATAATGCAAATCCTTGTGTTTTGGTACTTTATTGAATTACTTGATGTCTTTTGAGTGTTATGTAAGCTACGAGGACCCTTAATCCCATTTTTATCCTTTATTCAATAGATTTTGATGTGCCCAGAGCATGAAACAGAGAGGATAAACATGTACTGTGAATTATGCAGGAGGCCAGTGTGTCATCTCTGTAAGTTGGGTGGGAATCATTCCAATCACCGCGTAACCACCATGAGCAGCGCCTACAAAACCTTAAAGGTAGAGCTTATTTTAGAACTAAATTTTGATTCTTTATAACTTTAGACCTTTAACTTTTTTTTCTGTATAAAATCATGGCAGATTGTATGATCTGTTTTACTGAAATGAGTTAACAGTCTGAAGCATACTTAATGATCTGCTAATGTTAGGTTGTTAGTATACGTGGCCAGGCAGCTCTTTGTCCTTGTAATGTGCTAATTCTAAAGCCTGAGTGCTGAGAGGGACAAAGGGCTCTTCCTTATGATCCATCCCTGTGTGAGCCCAGCGCCATGACCTGGAGTGTGGTGAGTAGCTTTTTAAAAATGCTTGATTCTTGTTGCTTGCCAGTGGAATAAGTATAAACTTTTTTGTCTATTCTGTGGATACTAGCTAAACCTGAGTTCCTTGCTTTCTGTTAACATTATATATGGCCCTCTTAATACTTTTAAATTTGGGTTTTTTTTGGTTTAATTCTTTTTTCCTTTTTAAAAAGGAATTCATTCATTTATAAATCTACCACCCATTTAAATTGTTGCCTCCTTTTACAATAAGTGTATGTGTTTTTTGGCCTGTATCTAGCTTGCATATCTACCTACAGTTTTGTGTTTTGTGTTTTATGGGTCTGTCACGCTCAGCCTGGCCTCTTGAACACGTGGGTTACAAGTTTTGTTTATTGTCCACCTTTGTTTACCTGATTCTGTCAACCTGTGTCATTTGTAGGTCAGTTGTAACTGATTTTCCTCATCATTTTGAGTTGGATTCCCCTCCTGCCTTGCACGCCTGGCAACTTTTGATTGGCTGCCAGGTATTGCAAAGCTTACCTTGTTGAGCGCTGGATATTTTTGTATTCCTACAGTTCTTTGAGGGTTTCTTCTAGTGTATGATTAATTTACTTGGGAACAATTTGCTCCTTTTGGGTCTTAGTGTTAAGCTTTGTTAGGCAGGAAAGAACAGCGCTTCAGTCTGGGACTAATTTTATCTATTAAAGTAAAATTGTTTGTTTACTCTTCCCAATGCCCTGTGAATTTTGAGGGTTTTATTTTTTTTTTAGTCTGACTGGTGGGGAATAGGTACTGTTCTCAACTTGTATGAGTCCTGAAATTGTTTGTTTCAATTCTTCTGGGTGATATTTTCTCTAGCCTGTGGCAATTTCCTTACACACATGAATTACCAAAGCTCTTGTGAATAAAGAAGAGAGGCCCTTGGTAAATCTCTGGAGTTCTTTTTTTTGTGGCTGTCTGTTCTTAAGTGTTACAGTCTATAACCTCTGGCTTTCCCAGACTCTCAGCTCCATCTCCTCTTCCCACAGGAGATGCTGAGCCTAGTTTGAATTCTCTGCATCTCTGCATCAGGTCTGGGAAGTCTTCTCCAGTCAATAAGCTGGGGCCACCATATTCCCTTGTGGCTCTGATGGCAAAGAATCCTCTTGCAATGCCGGAGACCCAGGTTCCATCCCTGGGTCAGGAAGATCCCCTGCAGAAGGAAATGGCAACCCACTCCAGTATTCTTGCCTGCAGAATCCTATGGACAGAGGAGCCTGGTGGGCTACAGTCCACGAGGTCGCAAAGTCTCGGACTCGACTGAGTGACTAACACTTTTCACCATAGGCTCATCTTGTTTCCCATCCCTCAAGGTCACTGCTTTTTGTCTCTTGATACCCAGGGTCCTGAGAGCTGTTCCGTTTGTTCTGTTAGTTGTTTGAAGTGAGGGAGTAAATCCTGTCTTAGTTTCTCTCCTGTGCCTCACAGTGGCAGTACCACTGTATGCTAATTTTAACTTTGGCTTCTTTTTTGTTTGTTTCTTACTGGTTGAATATTACACAAGTTGTCCAAAAAATTTTTTTCTGTTACCTGGAATTAATCTTTGGCAACAATATACGCCTGAGTTAACCTTTGCATTCTGTTGTTAATTTCTCTCATTTATGTTTCAGACTTTAGAAAAAAATAGACTATGGAGTTTTCAGTTTATTCCCTTTTTAGTAAGGATAAAATGGTTTAAGTTGGCTAAAAATAGCAAGAAGATCTCCTAAGATCGTCCTTCTTACTTGGGTTTAGGTTTTATGTCAGAGGGCTTCATGATCTGGGTTTATGATATCATTTCAGTTTTGCTCGCTGGAGTGTTGCAGGGGGCGATTGCACACCCTGGTGGGCCTCAGAGTCTCCTGGGACACGTGGTAAAGTTACAGAGGCCATGCTGATCTCCTTCAAGGAGCTTGGGCATCTGTGTTCTCATGGACTCTCAGGAGATTGGTACTCACCAGCATTTGAGAGCCAAGCTAGCTTAGAGCAGCTTTGGGGTCCCTGAGAATTTAGCCTCTCAGCAGTTTCTGGAGAGCTGGGGTCTTAGTAGAACTAAGGGGTTTAAACCTGCTCCCCAGATGAGATGAGCTTCCTGGGTAAAGTGTCTAGTATCAGTGTCTGCTGCATATACTTTTTGGAGGCTTATGAATAAATGGGCCACTGATTCTTGGTTAAAACAGATCTAGTCTTAGCATAGACTGCCCAGGTTTAAGGGGACTCGGAAGACTGGAGCTGTCTCAGGTAAAGGCTGCTGTGGGCTGTGGACTTGCTCTCAGTGTCACAGCTCACTGGAACCCCTCAGACCTCGGACCGTGCTTCTGAATTCTGTCCTCTCTCCTCTAGCCTGTTTAGCCCTGCTAACACCATCTGTTGACTTAGAACTAAGTCCAGTTCAGTTTAATTGTCCAGATTCCTTTCTTTGCTGCTGTAGCTAAAAAGAGAGCCAGCACTCACACCCAGTGGGATTGGTCCTAACATGGGCCGGACAGGGGCGGGGTCCTGAGGAACTGTCGTCTTCGCACGGCTTGGTGCAGAGGCAGTGCCTCTGCCTGTGGCAGCGTGGTTAGTGTGCACGAGGAAGTTTCTAGTTCAGCTTCTTACTGTGTCAGGTTTGTGTGTAAAATGCTGCATTAAGACACGAAATTTTAATGTCTCTTCTGATCCTTAACATCCTGCAGTTTCCTTCTTGGTCCCATCCTGCCCTGAGTCCTCAGAAATCTTGTTGCTCCACCTAACAGGCCTTTCCTCTGTCCCTCTATTGTCATGAGGGGAACTCCCTGGGTCTGATCCTGGGTGTCCCAGAGAGTTGTAAAGGTGGGTCCTGCCAGAGAGACCTGTTACTTTGATTTCTGTACACTTTCTCTTACCCGGTAACATGGTCTAAGTGAAAAAAAAAAGATGATATAGGAGGGAGTTCATTCCCAAAGCTTTAATTCTCTGCCCTGCTTCTTAATAACCCTTTTCAACCCTTCACCAGTTGTGACAAGGAATGCCCAGATTTCTGTCAGGGCTACAGCTTGCGAGGTGTTTTCTTTATCTTCTTAGTCTTGCTTAGACAGAATACGTTGTCTATCGCAATTTTTTTAGCCCATCATGCTTCAGGGTATGACTGTTTTAAAATATATTTTAGGCATACTATCTTTTGTGGGCTGTGCTAGCGATCCCACCAAAACCTGTGGCTGTCTCTATGGTAAACTATGCCAGTGCCAGAATGACTGCTTTATAAACAAGTTATTCAGTAAGCTCTGAAAGTTACCTGTTATTTATACGTCTGTATTTTCATCATTGTATATCGTATGACTGTTTAATGAATATCTAGGCTGGGATGGACCATGAAGGTTATTTTGAGAGGGTCTTTGTTGTTTTTCCTGGTGTGTGTGTGTGGTGTGTCAGTGTTTATGAATGTGTTGTGAAATCTAATGAAAGAAAACACTATTTGGATTGCTACTCTTCTGTTTACTCAGAAGCTTTGTGAGGAATCATTCTGGGAGTAATGATGGGAGACAACAAAAATGTAGTTTGTAGACTCAGAATTTTTGAGTGATCTACCTTGTTCTTTTTGTTTGTGTGTTTTTAGGTAACCTCCTTCTAATTGCTCATGTATCTTTGGGCCTGTGTGCTTAAAGCCAGTTAACAGCAGTAATCACTATAGTTGAGAGAGGAGGATGCTGTGTTACGAAAATTCTGCAAGCCCTTTTGTTACACTTCTCTTTCTACTTATTTGTGTTTCTAATATGTCCTAACAGGAGAAGCTTTCAAAGGATATTGATTACCTTATTGGCAAGGAGAGCCAGGTGAAGAGTCAAATTTCTGAGCTAAACTTGTTGATGAAAGAAACAGAGGTAAGTGATATTTTTCTTTTCTTTTATATTTCAGAGGTGAGGTTTGCATATTTTTCATTTATTCATCTAGATATTCATTTATTCATTCATAAAACCTAAGGGTATTTTATGAGCTGGGAGTAGAGTTGTGTTAGATTTTCACTCCTGTTTTTCTGGGACTAGGAAAACAAAGGTAAGGAATGGAATGCTGTGCGATCAGTGCTGATAGAGGTAGTGATTAAATGATGCCGAAACACAGATGGAAACATTGTTTTCCTTATGTTGCTACTTTTGAGACCTTTTTTTTTTTTTTGAGACATGTCTCAAAAGTAGCAACACAAGGAAAGTAATGGCTTTCAAAATTATCTATTTTTTTTTTACAAAAGTAACAAATTGCATTTGAAAGATGTATGTTAATAGGACTAAGTTTATTTAAATTTCCCAGATATTCTTAAATATATACCTATCATATGTTCACCAAAAGACATGTATTAGAATGTTCTTGGCTGCAAAAAAAAAAAAAAAAAGAAAAAGATATTTGTAGCTGTATTATTTGTAATAGCCACAAAATGGAAAGCAGTCAAAAGCCCATCACTAGTGGAATATAAATAGCAATGATGAATGAGTATCTGTTTATCAACAATATAGATAAATCCTGCACTAATATTGAAAGGAAGATGCCAGACACAAAGGAGTACTTGCTGTGTGAGGCTAAGAAGGGCAAAGCTAGGCTGTGTTGTTCAGGACCGGAGTTATTGAAGAGGTGGAGGGTCAGTGCCTGGAAAGGTTATGTGGGGTGGCTTCTGGGATACTGGTAGTATTACTTAATCTGCGTGCTGGTCACATGGGTGTGCTCACAAAGACTCTGTGATACTTACACTTATGTGTACGTTTTTCTCTTTGCGTATTATATTTCAGTAAAAAATTGGAAAAATTGATAGCATTTTAAAAATATAGCAAGAGAGGATAGAATTAGGTTGTTTTAAAATTCTAAATATTCTTCACTGACTTTGATCTCTGTTTCTTTTCTTTATTTGAAATAGATTGAAGGTTGTTTACTCTTTTTTTTAATTGATTTTTATTTTTTAGTTTGTTTTGCTTTACAATACTGTATTCGTTTTGCTATACATTGACATG
>SJXQ01002526.1:0-83513 GCA_006408695.1 Aepyceros melampus
TTGATAAGGATTTTTGCATCTATGTTCATCAGTGATATTGGCCTACAGCTGTTTTGAATATAAGCATTCACTCTCAAATATTGCTAACTAATATCTGAGAATCCTACAAAATTTAATTTTGAAGTTTCAGACATTCATGAAAAATATATGTTCATTAAAACTGCACACAGCTATGATACACTCATACCCACCATCTCACCCCATCTTGTGCTGTAAGGAGAACCTTGTGTAGCAGTCATACAGTTTTCTGTGTCCTTCCTTCATTAACATTGTCTCTTTCTCTGAAGCGTAAGCTCCATGAAAGCATTTACAAGAGAGACAGTGTAGTGAAATAGTTCAGTTCAGTTCAGTCGCTCAGTCGTGTCCGACTCTTTGCGACCCCATGAATCACAGCACACCAGGCCTCCCTGTCCATCACCAACTCTCGGAGTTCACTCAGACTCATGTCCATTGAGTCCGTGATGCCATCCAGCCGTCTCATCCTCGGTTGTCCCCTTAGATGGGGAAACAGTAGAAACAGTGTCAGACTTTACTTTTTTGGGCTCCAAAATCACTGCAGATGGTGAGTGCAGCCATGAAATTAAAAGACGCTTACTCATTGGAAGAAAAGTTATGACCTACCTAGATAGCATATTCAAAAGCAGAGACATTACTTTGCCGACTAAGGTCCATCTAGTCAAGGCTATGGTTTTTCCTGTGGTCATGTATGGATGTGAGAGTTGGACTGTGAGGAAGGCTGAGCACCGAAGAAGTGATGCTTTTGAACTGTGGTGTTGGAGAAGACTCTTGAGAGTCCCTCGGACTGCAGGGAGATCCAACCAGTCCATTCTGAAGGAGATCAACCCTGGGATTTCTTTGGAAGGAATGATGCTAAAACTGAAGCTCCAGTACTTTGGCCATCTCATGGGAAGAGTTGACTCACTGGAAAAGACCCTGATGCTGGGAGGGATTGGGGAAGTCAAATAGTTAAGCACATGGATTCCAGAAAGTCACATCCACAGCCACCTCCTACCTCTTACTAGTGTGTAGTCTTGGGCAATTCAGTTAACATTTTTCTATATCAGTTTCCTCATCTGTGAAATAATGATTACTGTAATATCTGTTCTACATAATCCTGAGAATGAGTTCAGTCACTCAGTCATGTCCGATTCTTTGTAACCCTGTGGACTGTAGTACACCAGGCTTCCCTGTCCATCACCAATTCCCTGAGCTTACTCAAACTCATGTCCAGCAAGTCGGTGATGCCATCCAACCATCTCATTCTCTGTCATCCCCTTCTCCTCCTACCTTCAATATTTCCCAGCACAGGGTCTTTTCCAATGAATCAGTTCTTCTCATTAGGTGACCAGAGTATTGCAGCTTCAGCATCAATCCTTCCAATGAATTTTCAGGACTGCTTTCCTTTAGGATGGACTGGTTGGATCTCTAAGGGACTCTCAAGAGTCTTCTCCCACACCACAGTTGAAAAGCATCAATTCTTCAGCGCCCAGCTTTCTTTATGGTCCAACTCTCACAACCATACATGACTACTGGAAAAACCATAGCTCTGAGTCAGACAGACCTTTGTTGGCAAAGTAATGTCTCTGCTTTTTAATATGCTGTCTAGGTTGGTCAGAGCTTTTCTTCCAAAGAGCAAGTGTCTTTTAATTTTATGGCTGTAGTCACCATCTGCAGTGATTTTGGAGGCCAAGAAAATAAAGTTTCTCACTGTTTCCATTGTTTCCCATCTATTTGCCATGGAGTGATGGGACTGGATGCCATGAACTCAGGTTTTGAATGCTGACTTTCAAGGCAGTATTTTTTTTTCCCACTCTTTCTCAGTTTCATCAAGAGGTTCTTTAGTTCCTCTTCTCTTTCTGCCATAAGGGTGGTGTTATCTGCATATCTGATGTTATTGATATTTCTCCCAGCAGCCTTAATTCCAGCTTGTGTTTCATCCAGCACAGTATTTTCCATAATGTACTCTGCATAGAAGTCAAATAAACAGGTTGAAAATATACAGCCTTGACATACTCCTTTCCCCATTTGGAACCAGTCTGTTGTTCATGTCCTAACTGTTGCTTCCTGACCTGCATACAGATTTCTCAGGAGGCAGGTCAGGTGGTCTGGTATTCCCATTTCTTGAGGAATTTTCTACAGTTTGTTGTGATCTCTATAAAGGCTTTGGCATAGTCAATGAAGTAGATGTTATTCTGAAATTTTCTTGCTTTTTCTTGCTTTTATCCAGCGGATGTTGACAATTTGATCTCTGGTTCCTCTGCCTTTTTCTAAAACCAGCTTGAACACTTGGAAGTTCTTGGTTCCTGTACTGTTGAATCCTCACTTGGAGAATTTTGAGTGTTACTTCACTAGCATGTGAGATGAGTGCAATTGTGTGGTAGTTTGAACAATAGTTGGAATTGCCTTTCTTTGGGATTGCATTGAAAACTGACCTTTTCCAGTCCTATGGCCACTGCTGAGTCTTTGAATTTGCTGGCATATTGAGTGAAAAATCTTGAGAATACTAATGATAAAAAATCAAAACCATGGCTGGTATATATTAATTGCAATATATATATTCATAATTTCTACCTTTGTTTACTATTTTACTATTGGGCCCTCAAAATAAGTGGATGGTAGGCACATTTTAGAATCTCAAAGAATATGTAGTGAATGAATGACTGACTGACTAGCTGAATGAATGGAGAGGGAATCATTGAGATCATGTTATTCAGTGATTTTCACACCACCTTAGACTTTGACTCCTTTTCTCCCCTAAAAGTATATGCAGAATGTTAGCCCAGTAAATAAATTGTATGAAAAAATATCTATCCTTCTTTAGAAATGTTGTTCAGTTGCCAGGTCATGTCTAACTATTCATGAACCCCCATGGACTACAGCATACCTGGTTTCTCTGTCCCTCACCATCTTTCAGAGTTTGCCCAAGTTCATATCTAAGGAATTGATGATGCCATCCAACCATCTCATCCTCTCTTTCCTTCTTCTTCTGACTTCAGTCTTTTCCCAGCATCAGGGTCTTTTCCAGTGTATCAGCTGTTTGCATCATGTGGCCAAAGTATTGGAGCTAAGCATCAGACCTGCCAAACAGTATGCAAGATTTCTTTCTTTAAAATTGACTGGTTTGATCTTCTTGCTTTCCAAGGGACTCTCAAGTGTCTTTTCCAGCATCACACTTCAAAAACATCAATTCTTCAGTGCTCTGCCTTGTCCAGGTCTCACATCCGTACGTGACTACTGGAAAGATCATAGCCTTGAGTGCATGGACCTTTGTCAGCAAAGTGGTGTCTGCTTTTTAACACACTGGCTAGGTTTTTAATAGCTTTCCTGCCAAGAAGCAATCATCTAGTTTCATGGCTTCAGTCATAGTCCACAGTGATTTTAGAGCCCAAGAAGAGGAAATCTGTCACGGCTCCTACTATTCCCCTTCTATTTGCCATGAAGTGATGGGACTAAATGCCAGTATCTGGATTTTTAAAAATATTGTGTTTTAAGCCAATATTTTCACTCTCCTCCTTCACCCTGATCAAGAGGCTCTTTAGTCCCTCTTGGCTTTCTGCCTTTAGAGTGGTATCATCTGCATAGCTGAGGTTGTTGATATTTTTCCCAGCAATCTTGATTCCAGCTTGTAACTCATCCAGCCCAGCATTTTGTATGATGTACTCTTGTGCATAAGTTAAATAAACAGAGTGACAATAAGCAGCCTTGTCATACCTTCTTTTTCAATCCTGAACCAGTCAGTTGTTCTGTACAGGGTTCTAATTGTTGCTTTATGACCTGAATACAGGTTTCTTAGGAGACAGGTAAGATTGTCTGGTATTCCCATCTATTCAAGAGTTTTCCAGTTTGTTACGATCTATACAGTGACAGGCTTCAGTGTAGTCAATGAAACAGAGGTAGATGTTTTTCTGGAATTCCGTTGCTTTCTCTATGATTCAGCACGTGTTAGCAATTTGATCTCTGGTTCCTCTGCCTTTTCTAAACCCAGTTTGAATATCTGGAAGTTCTCGGTTCACCTAATGCTAAAGCCTAGTGTGGAGGATTTTGACCATAACCTTACTAGCATGGGAGCAATTGTCTGGTGGTTTGAAATTCTTTAGTATTTTAGTACTACATAAGGCCTAAGAGCTTAGTAACTTATATTAAAAGAAATCAAGTGATTGTGCTAGTTCAGGTAAATGTCCCAGCTGGGTTCCAACTAATGAAACATACATGGCATATGCGTGATGTTTATTACATTAAGCTGTATTCCAAAATTCATCCTGGAGTGCCATATCTACAAGCTTTCCCACAGATATGGTTCAGCAGTAAAGAATTAACCTGCAATACAGAAGACGCAGGAGACAGGTTTGACCCGTGTGTCAGGAAGATCCCCTGGAGAAAGAAATGGCAACCTGCCCCAGTATTCTTGCTGGGAGAATCCCATGTACAGAGGAGCCTGGTGGGCTACAGCCCACAGGGTCACAAAGAGTTGGATGTGACAGATCACAGAAGCATGCACCTATCTACTTTGCTTAAAGTCACATCTATAGGCCCAAAGAAAAACCTTTCACATAAAAAGGCAAAGGAAAGATAGCCCAAAATCAAAATAAACAAAAATATATTTATTGTCTTTTCCTAAAAGATGGTGTCATGATTTCCTGTTATATACTAGAGCATGCTACCTTATTTCCTTCTTCCCTGGATGCTTCAGGTTCTGAATTCATTCATTCAGCAGATATTTGAGCAGCTTTTATGGAGCAAATAGTTCTAAGCACTTGAGACTCATTTGCAAACAAACAGACAAAAATCTCTGCCAACATGGAACTCCATTATAAAAAAGGAAAAAACAAAACAAAACAAAACACTAAAAAAGGGTTTTCTTGGACCAGAGGCAAAGAGAGATTGAAGAAATTTCCAGGATGAGATTTCAAAAAATTTCTTAGATCATGAAATACAGAAGCAAGTACTATTTTAAAAGTTAATATGTGTTTTTCAATTAGTTTATATAGATATATACATAATGGTCTTGGAAACAAACATTTATTGAGCAAAAATAGGCCATTTTCTGGTACCTTTTATTCTTCATCACTTGACTATCAATATTATGTATTGTAACCCAGATGAACAAATATTTGGGGAAATTTAAGAATGTATACATGACTAAGAAAATGTCCCCTAAGTAGCCATTTTCATTAGTCTCTCAGTCTGACCAGTTCACCTTACTCACTGGTGTCACTAGTAAGTTCAACCTCCACTTCAAGTAGCACTGATTATAGTATCTGAGCTACAAAAATAAAAGATTCCATTTTTAGCATAGTTCACAAATCTGTTTTAATCCAGCTATCCACTCTGTCCATCTAAAACAGTAAATGTCCCAGTCTTAGCCTTTTAAACCAGTGTACTCTATGAAAGAAATGCTGCTCAAATAGCACTTCAATGCTAAATATAGGATTAAAGAATGAAAAAATTAGTCATGGACATTCAGTATTCAACGATTTGAGATCACACAGAAAACCACATCCAAGTGAGTTAATTTTTCACTTTTCATCTTGAGAATGTTGGCACAGGATAGACATAGGCAGCTTTCATTTATGTCTTACACATTTTAGGCACTCGTTTACACAGTTAATGGATATAAAAGGAAACACAAAATCCAAAACCAATTTCCAACTTAGAATGAGTATATAGCATCGCTTAGTTTCTGAAAATAACTAGAAATTATAGTTAGTTGTGGTAGTACCTATATTAAGTTATTCCATTGGAAAATGTGTTTGTTTCTCAACAGGAACCAATTTACATTCTGCAAAGCATATGTAATTTTTCACTGCTTACCATTACAGTACATAGTAGAACTGTACTATCTACATTCTACATTCAGTTAATTTTTTTTCCATATGCAGATAGCTAGGCTACAAATGTTAGCCCCTCAAAAATAACATCTATTTATATAGAAGTTACTTTAAAAAATAAGAAATGGTACCTCTCTTATGTACAAAAGCCACACATTTGTAACGCATTTTAAACCTCTCTGATGCTATTTTAAACCAATTAATGGATTGAGATAAATAAAATTCATTCATAAAGTAATAGTACACACTAAAAAGAATTCTGTGATTAACTGTTAAAAGGAATTTCTAGAATATTTCTTAAAAAGTTTATGAAATTCTATCACAAAAGTTCATTTTTTTAACAAATAATGCAGTGAATATACCACAGTAAACTCTGTAGGATGAATAATGCTACCCCTTGTTAAAGAAGAATGTGTACATTATAATCAGTCAAAGCCCACTTGATCATGTCAGTAATTAAGAGAAACAAATTGATTATATTATTATGGACTAGAATAGGAATTCAGAGCATAGAAAAAATACAGATGAGCTGCTGATTAATGTTAATATTAAGCCAGATTCTCTTTCATTATGTTACCCTCTAAAATTTTCAGAAAAATACCACAGTGACTCTTTTTTTTTTAATTATTTCAAAGATTCCTCAAGACATACACAGTGAAATGGTGATTAACTTTGAATAGGATCCATATGAACTAGGATTGAAGTTGGAGCCATGGGGAGAGAAGTAGGAAAGTACACCTAAATTATCTACTTCCCTTTCATAAACCTTTAGAGATGGTTAAGAGTTTCTCGGTACAGTATGAAAATTACAAGAAATAAGACTTGGGAAACTAGCAATATTCCATCTCATCAAATCAAATGATTTTTAGAGCTGAGGAGTTGGCAAGAACTTCAGGCTTGATCACTTCTTCTGTCCTGATCATTTCACCTCAAGACTCTACAAATCATCTATAAAACTAGTTATCTTTCTTAGGTACCTTAGACGTATCTTAATGTCACAGTATTACTTAGGCATATCTTAATATGTCATAGTATTACTTTTACTGTTAATGATAGTTTGGCATTTCTCCAGAATGCCAGTCACTACATTTCATTGTGATCAAAGTTGGGCCATTACATCCCACAATTTAAGTTCATCTATTGATTACAGATTTCATTTTTTATATATGTAGCTTGCCAGCATATTGTGCTCCAAATTAATTGTGGCTTGGCAGATCTATTCCAAGAAAACAATGGTTTTATGTATTTTCTACAGAATGGGTCTAACCAACAGAAGTGAACATATTTGGTGCAGACAACCTAACCACATCATTTAACCCATTAATTTAGTCTATAAGTTTGATCAGTATCAATTCCTCTTGCTTGAGAGGAAGCAGACTATTCAAGAGTGAATTTATTTGATCAGTGGTTCTCTATGATTTTGAACAAATTCTGGGAGATAGTGAAGGACAGGGAGGCCTAGTGTGCTGCAGTCTGTAGGTTTGTAGGGTCAAACACAACTTAGCACCTGAACAATTCCTATGTAGAGTACCAATGTCAGAGATTCCCACAGCCATTGATTTAATAATTTTTTTCAAAATATACAAATTGGGGTTCATTAGTTCCATAAGGCTATTTACTTTCAAGTCTCCATTTTAAGATGTATACTATCTGCTTGCATGTTTGTATCTCGGACCCCTCTTCCCATCCCACATTCTGTTACCCAATTTCATATCTAAATTCAAACTGAGCTTGATTTGTAACTTGGAGTAATTCTAGCAGACAACCATAAGGGTGTGTCTGTAGAATGCCGAAAGTCTAATCAATTGTATCAGTAACTTAGACATTCATTTTTGATACTTTGTCTACATCATACTAAATGGATTTAATGAATTTTCTTAACTGACTAAACCTCTGACATTATTAGACATGGCTCTAAATAATAATGAGAATAGCAATGAATGCCATCAAACAAATGATACATTCGGATCAGTACAGATTCCAACCTTAGGAAAGTGATTCCAGTTAACCAGCATGGACTAAAATATGGTTTCAAATTGTATTCTAAGGATGTTAAGGATTTACATCATTTAGTTATTCTCCAGTTGATTAAAAAAAATAGATCAGGGAAGTACTGGCTACCCAAATTAACCAGAAATATTAAATGTTATTTTGCATTTGAGTTATAAAAAAGACCAAATTATACTGGGCAACTTACTAATGACAATGACGACTTGTGACTGCGTATATCCATTTTAATTAGGTTATTGCTTAAGGATCATAATTGGCCTGGAATCTTTTGGAAAATTTGTAGACTACTTTATAAAGTTACATAAAATTGTGAAAAAGTTGCATGCTTTAAAAACTTATATTTCCATCAAGCTTGTGGTCTAAAAAGAGTATGAATACAAGAGCAAATGGATGTTTTTAACACAGTTTCTTGGTATTTACAGTAATTTTTTTTTTCTATTTGCTGTCCCTTCAGTGTCAGTCATTTGGTTTTCTGGTTTTTTTTCCTCATCACATTCAGTACAAGGAGGAACTGGTTCATCCTGTCAAACAATATGGAAAAGATAATTAGACTCAAAAATGTTTAATGGAAAAATTAAACAATAACTGAAGTATCTCAACAAACATCTTACAGAAAACCAATGCCAGGCAGAAAATAAGTGTTAACACTTACTTATGTTAATACTGTTACTTTTGTGAAAGCACATAAAATATGTTTTACAAATAGAAAATTTTCAAAAACTTTTTTGAGAAAACTTTGGCCAAACCATTCAAACTTTGATTAATCTAACCCCCAAACTGGAAAATGTTGTGTTAAGTAAAATGAAAAGACCCTGATGCTGGGAAAGATTGAGGGCAGGAGGAGAAGGGGACGACAGAGGATGAGATGGTTGGATGGCATCACCGACCCAATGGATATGAGTTTGGGTAATCTCTGGGAGTTGGTGATAGACAGGGAGGCCTGGCGTGCTGCAGTTCAGGGGGTCGCAAAGAGTCGGACATGACTGAGCAACTGAACTGAAGTAAAATGACTCTTAATAATTGCTATGATGCAATATATTTAGTCAAATATAGAACTTCTAGATAGAGTTCAGAATTAAGCTCCTGAGTTATGTTTGATTAGTGGGGGATACATATGTCTTTCTACCTTGTGTTTCTTAAGTCTTCATTTATCTTCTTTGTCCTCTAAGGAATGTAAGTGTAATTTTTGTTTTCTATTTACTTTTGTTTTTTTCCTTGCTTGCTGGGGAAGGGTAAGACACCTCCCTTGCGCTTGTTCTTCTAGGACTTCAGCTAATCAGATCAAAGCTTAGTGGCAGGCACAGTGGCCATGGAAAGGTCCAGAGGCAATAGGTGAAAAATATATCTTGTATTAGGTAATCAACATCCTGGATTCAGCTAGAGCAAGAGAGAAAATCATAGAACCCACGAGCTTCAAAAAAGTGTTTTCTGACAATCAAAACAAACAACCAACAAACAAAATACCTGTGGGACAGGTGGTGATTCTGCAGTGTCATTGTTTGGAAGATTTTCATCATGCTTCATAGAACAGGCTGTGCTCTCCTGAAAAAGCTGCAATTGAAAGAAGGTCAATGAAGTTAAATGAAGGAAAGGAACAGAAAATCTGGCTTGAAATCTTCCCATTGGTAAATTTCCTTCACTTTGATACAAGCTGAAAGGTCAAGTGAGGGACAAAATGATCACAACATGACTGAGATCCCAGGGAGAGGGCAATTATTCACAGTCCATTTGGGGGTCTCAGTCATGCTTATGACAGACAGCTACTAAAAGAAAAACCTCAATTTCAATGAAAAATTCTTTCTTTGCAAAAAGTTTTAAAAAATAGAGTTGCACAACTACTATATTATCCCTGATGTATCTGACTCCAAGATTTACATATGTTCATGGTCTATATGCCTGCAGGAACATCAAGATTGCAAGCCAGAAAACAATGTAAACATTATGTAAAAAATAAATAAATAAACTGAAATCACAATTAAATGGAATCAGGAGACCAAAAGGGGAGCTCTCATATGCCACAACAATAGTAGAGCCCAACAAGATGAAGACAGACTCCTCTTCTTTCCTGGCAACAATTCAGCCCATGAAAAGCCAAGAACACTGTTTACTGTAGCCCTTCCAACTCTCTTTTCCCCTCCATAAAAAGTTTTTTCCTTTGCTTTGTGGGGATTTGGACCTTGCTCACCATGATTGCAGACACCCAAATTGTAATTCTCTACCGATTCCAAGTAAACAGATAATTGCTGAAGACATGTCTATCAGTCTTTCTGTTTTGGTCAACATCAATCTGTCTAGCAAAATATCAACAGCTTAAAAAAGATTATATTTCTGCAAATAAGATCATATATTTCATTAACCAGGATATCCCTTCTTACTTACTAGTTCCGTAGTCTTAAAGAAAATGACTTACTGGCAGCATATTCCAGTTGGCTTTCATTTTCATATTAGCCAAGGGTTAAAATATTGAATTTCTCTTCCCTCCATCCCTCTTTCTTCCTTCCTCCTCAGTCAGCTTCTTTCCCCTCCTGTTTTCCTCACTGCCTCTCAATTCTCCCTTTATCTCTTTTTTTTTTTTTTTACTTAAACACATTTTTAAAGTAAATGTCAAAACTGTTTAAGAATATGTACTTTTTAGTGATATTTCTATAATCTTTTCCCTGTAGAAAATGTATAAAACAGAGACTGAGAGTCTAATAGTTCATGGCTACTGTGTAACTCTAACCTTGAACAAGTTAGCTTCTTTGAAGTCAAACAAGGAGGATACCTAAGTTGGCTTTGAAATCTAACTTTCCATAAATTCTAGGAGTGGATGATAACTAAAGAAATTGTGTAGGATATTTAACTTATTCCAATTCAGATTTGAAAGCAAAGTTATTCTTACTTGCTCCCTATTATTACTCTACATAGCTTTTAACTGAACATTCAGCATGTCACTTTACCCTTTTGTGTCTGTGTAGCATGCGCTCCCCTTTACACCTTCGTAACAGTCCCTCTTCACTGTGAGATCCTGAAGACCAGCTAGTTTCTCCCTTCCTAGCACATTATTTTCACCACTAGACAGGCTCATCACACTTTCACTAAAGGTACAGTGCATTAGAAACTTTGACACTAAATGATTTTATATGTATATGTATGTCTGATGCCTCAATATATTCTAAGTTCCTTGAAGATAGAGCCTACATTTTTCAGCCCCAGATCCTATTAGATAGCAAACGGTCATATGTAGTCACTGAATAAATAATAAATGAAAAAAAGGAACATTGGCTATGAAAATATTTTAGTCCTTTCGAATTTTCATAAGTGCCTGAGTTTGTCAAATGATGAGATTTAGTTATATTTGATAAGATGGTTGTACATAGCCCCTTCTTCAAAATAAGTCTACAGTATATAGAAGAGTAGTCAAGCTTTGAGTGCCTTAGTCCAAAGAATTTTAGGCAGCTACATGAGGAATCTTCTATACTAATTTTTTTTTTCTTTTTATGTTGTATGGCTTTGAGTTAGACCCAGAAACTAAAATTTCCCTGGGATATTACAAGCATTGTTTTTATTGTAACAATACAACTGACCTTTGTTTCTATTATACTTGCCTTCGGCCTTGGAGGGGGGAAAACTAAAACAGGTGTACAAAAACAAGCTCAAAATGCAGAAAACAACCTGCAGCGTGTAAGGCTTCCCCAAATATAGTTTTGAATAGTGGAGTGGACAAGTTACATAAGTTTGAGGAAAACTTACTTGAACATTAAACAATGGTATATAAGGTAGTTCTTCTCAGAGTCTTTAATACAAAATTTCTTAAATCTTTGGTCTTGAATGATCTTCTCATAGGGTGCTTGTTAAATATAATACTCCTGGGTGATAATTCAGTCTTATGAATATAGGGCTTGCATTTTTAATCAGGAATCCAGCAATTCAAATGAACAGTGAAATTTGAAATCCACTTCTTTGTAATGTTTAAAAGCACTATAAATCTCTTAGGAGTTATGATACAACCATTTTCTAAATCCATTTGACCTCAAAATCATTTTTTGTGTGTGAGGTATTACTTGAGGTCATTGTCTTGAGAAAGATACCATAGGATTTATGGTGGACTATGGTAAGCACAGCTGACTAGTTGAGACAAGCCTTTGATCATCTGAACAATGAAAACTTATTAAGTTTCAACTTTAAAGAAAATAATATGTGGCTGGAAGACAATTCTAACTCTTTTGATACTTTGATCTTAAAATGAACACAACCTTTAAGTTTATTTTTTTGTGTGTGCCTCACAGGCATTGTGAAAACTTCCTGAGGTGGGGGTTCATAAAATCCCTAGTGTTATTCAGAAAGGAAACAGATGTAAGCACTTCTGAAGGCACAAACCTTCAACCTGATGAATATTGTACCTATTTCTAGAAACTCAAATGGAGATTTATCAGGAATGTCTGCAAGATTCAGCTACTTCAATGTGCAGCTTAGCTATGCATTATACAGGCAACCTAGCCGGGTCTGTAAATTATGAAACAGAATGGGCCATGAACATCTTTATTAAAGTGATTATGCACTCTTTCTCACATGCACATCTTCACCAGCACCACCAGAATCACCAGTTTGTTTCTGTGCTTTGGGCACAGAATTCTAATATCTTTGATAATGAGCTTTGAAGTTTCTGATATTTTGAGATTTCTTTGATATTTTACAGAAAAATAAGATTAAACATCAATAACAAATTTTGACATTAGAACAAATAAACCAACAAGCCAAATCCACTGCTAGTTTCAGCAATATTTCAGAGAAGGAATAACATTTTAATACTAATAAAGGATCAAATATCAAAATAAATTATTTTTGAGAACCAGAGAGAAAGAGAGAGAGATTGGTTCATGGAAAATCCAGTAATATTGTTATTTGATATTAAATATCTGTTTTCTACATTCGTATACTGTTGAAAACTTCATGACAGGTCCGTGCTTGTTAGTGAAATGATGGATTGGCAATACCAATTTGACTTCACTTTTCCTTCATTTGTGAAATGGGGAAAATGATTCATACATTCAGAATTTCTGACATCAACTGAAATGATTTAATGAAGGTAACTCAGCTAGGTGAATGGAGTAAAGAGTCCATTGGGGTTAGAATTCCTTTAGCTCTTATTTGGTGGGTACACTTGGGAAAGTTACTTTATCTTAAGGAGATTCTGATTCCTTATCTGTAAGGTAGGCAAAATGATCCTTTCCTGACAGGAGTTTTGATGAAATAAAATTTATACAATGGTTTCCAAAGGAGTATTTTGCATGTATTAGATGCTTAATTAGGCTTAGTTCCTACCCTTTCTTTGCCTTCCTAAGCTTTTTTCCTTCTGTCAAAATTTCTCCATTTTGTTGACAAATATTTGTATCAGAATAGAAACACAGCTATTCAGTCATTTTAATTTTCAGTCGTGGTGTCAACATAATGACCCTGGTCATTGGAGATCTTGACATTGCCAAAGAATGTATGGCTGTCCTTGATCCTTTCCTGTTCATGATTTAACAGGGCAGGAAAAATGTCAGATTAACCAACCACCCATCTTCCCTGAGAAATCTTAACCTTGGAGAATGCCTTTATCCTTCCTAAATTTTCATTTGTTTTCCTCGTCAAGGCAGAATCAGCAGATCAATCTAACCAACTTAAGGATTCAGGTGCTTCAGAAGGTTTTCATTAGGAATGTACACATCTTTGGCTTCAGTGCAAATATCCCATTTAGAAAATATGGAAATAAAATTGTATATTTAGAATGACCTTTGTTTAAAGGGCACTGTGAGTAAAATTACTCCATAATACTGTTGCATCAGCAACCCTTGTGTTGTTAAGTGGCCTTCAAGGGCCTGAAGCTGACACTAGCCCCCAGCGCCATCCTCCATTGCGTTTCCTAGATAACAGCCAGTAGAGACACAAGGAAGTGTAAGGTCCTAATGGAACTCCTCCAGTGCTGCTGGTAATATAGTTCCTCCTGTTTCTCAGCTCCTTTGCTTGTGAGACCCTTAGGTAAGAACGCTGGGAAGCTTAATGAAACTCTGCTACTGCTCCTTTCTGTCTGAATTGACTGATGCAGCCTACCCTGGACCCTCAAGCCCTCCACACCAACCCTAACAGAGGCATATGCCCCAGGTCCTGCTGCTTCCTTTTGGCCTGGACACTCCCATGTAGCTCAAGGAGGAATGCCTTGGGTTCCTCCAGGACCTATGATTAGCAAACCTCTGTATTTCCGTTTCCCTGAGCTTGAGGTCTTTCTCTAACTTTGGGGCACCATCTGATACCTAGGGCTTTACTTAACAAATGTTAACAAAAACCAAAACAGGCACTATGATGGAGTAAAAAAATTACTGGAAAGCCTATAAAAGAAAAGCCTCTTTTGCATTTTGTTTAAGTTACACTCCATTCTCCCTCTGAAATAAACAATACTACTTTAAGAATTAAAGCAGATGAGATGATTTATTGGAGATTCATTTAAATCTTCTCTGGGTTTTAATCTCTGATTCTGTTGATTACAGTAACTTTGTTAATGGTATTGAGCACTTGGTTCTACTTCACAAGAAGCATTACTTTTGTCTCTGATAACTTTTCTGTATACATTAAAAGAACTCAAAATACTTAATACAAATGCATAACTGGGCAACCTGAAATTCTACCTAGAAAAAATATGTCTGACAGTTAAAAGGTCCAATTCATTCTTCATATTTAATTAATATCTGGGACAAGCTGGGGGCTTGATTACCCCCAAACAAGCATGATTTTCAGAATATATAACAGAAAAAATGAAATTAAGTATCAAGTTTTTAAGAAATATTGGCTAAATTTTTCTCTCACACGATTTTTGAGTATGAAATGTTTTTCTAACTTATTATAGAATGATACTTTAATACTGTTTTAATATTTAAAAAGGCAGAAACTGGAAGAAGTTCAAAGATTAAAAGTGAAATCTTGAATCAAGATGATGGTAAGTAGTGGAGGAACAGTGGCCTGGGAGGGAGGCAGGGTCTGACACTGATGTCCTCTCTTACTAGGCTCCTCCAGGCAAGTTGCATTCCCTCTCTGAACCATAATTAATTCATTACATGAAATAGTTAAAATTTGGAAATAGGAAGCCCTAACGTCATCATTTTAGATATTTTGGAAAACTATTTAAAAGCATCTGTTATGATTTGCATTTTGTTTGGTTCTGAAGGAAATATCAATACTTTTATATCTGTCCTCAAATTGCCTATTATCTAATGTAAAATGAGAACCTTGCAAGAAGGATTGTGATACGGGATAAATCATGTTTAAGAACCAAGCACTATGGAGACCCAGAGGAGAAAACCATTTTGTCTCAAGGAAGGTAAGAGAGGTCAAAGAGTTATCACCAAGATTAAGCTTTGTATTTACACATCACTGTTTGACCTATTTCCTTATAATAATTATTAACATGCTTACTAGGCTCTTTATATTTACCAAATTATAAGTTACCTATTATTCTTATGGTTTCTATATGACACTGGTAAGAAAGCATACTTAAGTTTACATTTTGCATGATTTAAATTAAGATGTTATAGGAAGGTAAACATGGAAATCTATTATCTAATGTAAAAAGCAGAAATTTATTCTAAAGACCTTAGGTAACTATCTGTCCTTCCCATATAATCTGGAGGCATGCCTGTTCCTTCTTAAAAAAAAAACTGCAGGAGTACAATGAAGAATGCTTATTATGAAGCCGACCTCTTCAGATGGTCTGATGGAACGTGGCCCAGAGTGACAACGGTGTATGGTCACTCAGTCCAATTACAGCAGGGCATGACTCTCCTGGAAAATTTTTGTTAATGTAGTGTCTGCCAGCAATTCATCAGGACATCAAATGTCACACAATGAATATTGGGTATAATTGTAAACTAGAACTTTACAAATCTCTGCCAAAATTGTTTTAATATGAAAATGCTGGCATAAGTTTCTACTAGCAGCTCTAGATTTATTTCCTGAACACATTATGCTCTCATTTTCCTAGACAATGCTTTGCTGTTGAATAAACTCCCTTTGGTCAGGGACTTGCAGGCAGGTGCAACGGCAAGATTCTGAGCAAGGAGTACTTACAATGCTAAATATAAGCCATTGTTGCCTTTCATTTCCTCAGCACATTAAGAAAAGTTAAGTGTGTGCTATCTAGAGGAGTCAGAAACATTATAAAACACATTTACACTGAGTAGGAAGTCTTATTCCTTTTGTGAAAATTAACATAAACTGCTCAGTATCTTTAGTTCTTGATATGCTATTAAACAATATGAGGCACATTTGCAAACTGCAGGAAAATGGGATAAAGCAGGTACATCCTTTGCTTTCTCCCTGTGACTACAAAATTATCATTTGAACAAAACTACTTTCAAGGGAACTTAAACATTCCGCAAAACTTGTAGTCCAATATGTTGTTAAGCTTTTGTGGATCCATTTCAAGTTCTCTACATCCACTAACAAAAGGGTCAACAAATCCAGAAGCCATTTTCCTAAGTGACCCTGCCTGGTTGGATAGGCAGGAAGTAGAACATATCTAAGAATATGCATGGGCCCTAATTCCAAGATTAGGACCTTGCCATACAAGATATTAAGACCATGAATCTGAAAACTGCAGAGTAAATTCAGACTGAACTTATAAGGACATCTATAATAAAACCAAACACTGTATAGTTAATCTCCATGACTACAATTATCATGATAAACCTATAAGAAAGAAACATTAAAGATTCTCAAGAATGTTTAACAGGAAATACTGATGGAAGAATATCTAGGAGGGTTTATTCAGACAACATACATTCCTGGTCTGTGCCCTAGATCTACTGATTAATAGCCTGTGGGAGTAGAGCCTTAGCACAAGCAGTCTGATTTGAAAATAGTTGATCTGAATTTTATAGAAAAGGGACCTGAATAACAAAATCACTTGCCAATAAGTGATGTGTTAGGAAAACAGCACAGTGGTAATTTCCAGGTTCTTTCTAGAATGTTATTTAGTCTTGGATATGACCAACAGAAATCAAAATGAATCACCTTTGCTATTTATTTACTAAGAAATTGCATGTGCTCCCACCAGCACTCAGTGAGGTTGCTGATCATCATAGAGTCCTGGAATAGAAAGAGATGCTCTCATGATAGCTCTTTTCCTCTACTCTAAGGCTTCATTTCCTGACCACATCACAGAATGGTTGTTTCTCATTATTTAATTATATAATATACCATGTCTTCTCTTCTATGCTAATTCTATTTTCAGAAAATTTTCATTGAGTTCACTTTAATATTTGACTGAAATATTCACCTTTTTATAGCTGTTTCCATCAGTTGCATCTGGATCTGCCTTAAGAGTGAATCAGACTAGGTTTTTTAATGATGGCTATTCTGACTGATGTAAGGTGGTAATTCATTGTGATTTTTATTTTCATTTCTGTAATGATTAGTGATGCTGAGTATCTTTTCATGTGCCTATGCGCATCTGTATATCTTCTTTGGAGAAATGTCTAGGTCTTCTGCCCATTTTTCAAGTAGGCTTCTTTTTTTTTTTTTAGGTTATTGCATTATATGAACTGTTCATACATTTTGGAAACTAAGCCTGGTTGGTGGCATTATTTGCAAGTAATTTCTCCTGGTCAGTAGGTTTTACTTGTTTATGGTTTCCTTTCTTGCACAAAAGTTTGCAAGTTTAATTAGGTCCTGTTTGTTAATTTTTGTTTTTATTTCTATTGCCTTGGGAGACTGACTTAGAAAACACTGGTACAATTTATGTCAGAGAATGTTTTGCCTATGTTCTTTTCTAAGAGTTTTATGGTGTCATGTCTTATAATTACATCTATGAGCCTTTTTGTGTTTATTTTAGTGTATGGTGTGAAGGTGTATTCTAACTTCATTGATTTACATTTGGCTGTCCAGCTTTATCAATACCGCTTGCTGAAGAGACTGTCTAACTCCACTGTATTTTCTTATGTTATTTGTAGAAGATTGATTGACTATAGATGGCTTCCCAAGTGGCTCAGTGGTAAAGAATCTGCCTGTAATGCAGGAGATGTGAGTTCAATCTCTGGGTCAGGAAGTTCCTCTAGAGAAGGAAATGGCAACCCACTCCAGTATTCTTGCCTGGGAAATCCCATGGTCAGAGGAGCCTGGAGGGCCACGTTCATGAGGTTGCAAAAGAGTCAGACACTTTTGGGTTCTGTATTCTGTTCTGTTGATCCAAATTTTATGTCAATACCTTGATATTTTGATTACTGTCCCTTTGTGGTGGGTTTCCCTGGTGGCTCAGTGCTAAAGAATCTGGTGAAGAGACGTAGGTAAAGAGCCAGGTGTGCTATAGTCCATGGGGTCGAAAAGACTGAGACACAGGTTAGTGATGAAACAACAGCAGCCTTTGTAGCACTGTCTGAAATCTGGGAGGGTTATGCAGCATTATTTATAATATCCAAGACATGAAGACAATCTAAGTTTCTAGATGAATAAACAAAGTGTTACATAGAGAGGAACATATATGTATATGAATATTATGCAGACATAAAATGGGAATTCTGCCATTTGTGACAACATGGATAAACACGAAATACAAAGAAAAAATATTAAAATCAAGAAGGGAAAATCTACAAATAATATACATGGGAATCCTCATAAGTTTATCAGCTGAATTTTCAGGAGAAACTCTGTAGGCCAGAAGGGAGTGGCAGGATATATTTAAAGTGATGCTATTATTAATCAAAAGAAAGCTGAAATAGCCATATTAGTTTCAGACAAAGCCAGCTTCAGAGCAAGAAAAATATCAGGGATAAAGAGGGACATCTATATAATAATAGAGGGGGCAATTCTACAAAAAAAAAAAAAGTAACAATTCTTAACAAAAATACATCTAACAACATGCTGTCAAGATATATGAGACAAAGCTAATAGAACTGCAAGGAGAAACAGAAGTGAACCAGTACCACCATTGAAAGTTTCAACACTCTGTATCAATAGTGGACATATCAAGTGAGCAGAAATCTCCAAAAATAGAGTTGACATGAAGAGCACTACAAATCAAATCTGTCTAGTCAAGGCTATGGTTTTTCCTGTGGTCATGTATGGATGTGAGAGTTGGACTGTGAAGAAGGCTGAGCACTGAAGAATTGATGCTTTTGAACTGTGGTGTTGGAGAAGACTCTTGAGAGTCCCTTGGACTGCAAGGAGATCCAACCAGTCCATTCTGAAGGAGATCAACCCTGGGATTTCTTTGGAAGGAATGATGCTAAAGCTGAAACTCCAGTACTTTGGCCACCTTATGCGAAGAGTTGACTCATTAGAAAAGACCCTGATGCTGGGAGGGATTGGGGGCAGGGGGAGAAGGGGACAACAGAGGATGAGATGGCTGGATGGCATCATGGACTCAATGGACATGAGTCTGAGTGAACTCCGGGAGTTGGTGATGGACAGGGAGGCCTAGCTTGGTGTGATTCATGGGGTCGCAAAGAGTCGGACATGACTGAACAACTGAACTGATATTTAAGGAATACTTCATCAAACAAGAATAAAATACAGATTCTTCTCAAGGTAACATGGAACATTAGATAGACTGCATTTGAACAACTGTAGGTATGCCATCAGACTGTAATGGAGCTAAATGACAAATTACAGATAGTTGGTTGCTGTATGGAACTCTGAACTATTGCTCAATTACTCTGCAAACCGAAAGCTGTATTTAAAAATACCTGCTATCTTTTAGAAAGACACCATTAAGAAAATGTAAAGACAAGAAACATCCTAAGAGAAATATTTTCAAATCATATATCTGGTAAAGGTTATATATGCAGAATATGTAAAGAATCTTGCTACTTAATACCAAGAAGACAGACAACCCCAATAAACATGGGGAAAATATCTGAATAGACATTTCACCAAAGAAAATATGTGAATTCCTAATAAGCATATAAAAATATGCTCAAATTTTTAACCATTTGGAAATTAACAGTTGATGAAATTTGACTCCCTAGAATTTTATTTTTAACCAAAAAATTCAGACAATAGCAAGGGGTGACAAAGATGTAGAGAAAATGGAACTCTCGTAATTGCTAATTAAGATGTAAAATGGTGTGGCCACTTTGGAAATGTCTGTCTGTTTCTTAAAATGTTAAGTTATTTACAGTATCCTATTCGACTTCTGGGTATCTACTCAAGAAAAATAAAACGTATGTCCACTTGAAGATGTTTATGTAAATGTTCATGGTATGATTAATTAATAATAGCCAAAAAGTGGAAAAAATCCATAAGTTATCAGCTGGTGAATGGATAAGGAAAATGTGATAAAACCATACAATGGATTCTATTCAGAATAAAAAAGAGCAAACTACTGCAATATACTATAATATAGATGAAACTCAAAGTCATGGTGCTACATGAAAAAGGGAATGCAAAATGCTACACACTGTATGATCAATCTATAAAATCTATGGAAAAGGCAAAATATAACCAGTAGAAACTAGGTTAGTGGTTGTCTTTATAGAGATTAACTATAAAAACGGACATGTGGGATCTTACTAGGAAGATAGAAATGTTCTAAAACTGGCCTGTGGTAATGGTTGCAAAACTTGGTAAATTAAATGCATAACTGAAATATAACTTAAAATCTGTGATTTTTACAGAATGCAAATTGTTTTTAAAAAACTGTCATTTTTCACAAGCAATTAGCTCCAGTGTGCTAATTTTTGTTCATTCTAGTTAAGACAGCACAAATCTCTCCTGTTAAGGAGCAAATGGAGAAAAATTACCTTAAAACTGCTCCTATAGTTCATTTTATTTGAGAATAAAACTATAACTGTTCCAGTCAACCAAGATGAAAATTAGAGACTCATATTAGACTTCATCCTCATTCTTGTATCTTTGCTTGAACACAAAATTCTGGGGATTTCTCATTCTGATATTCTGTTTATTTCATGCTTTTAATTGGCTACATTCAGATCCCTATTTTATCTCCCCTTTTATTATTAAAAAAAAAATTCCTCATTGGGTAGTTTCTTGATTTTTTAATTTCATAGAGCAGAAAAACACATTAAACAGAAAGGAAATGGAAATAAAATTTCCAACTATTAATTTTGTCAAGTAAGGCCACCAAAATTAAAATTTAACTCAACAACGACCATGTATTTTCTCTCTGTAGAAAACTAAGTAGCACCGATTAGTTTCTAATTAAAGTCTTTTATAAAAAAAGCAGTGAAAATACTTCAAAATACACATGAAATATACAAAACATAAATGTGAAAAAATAACTGTATTAGGTTCTCCAGGGAAACAGAACTAACAGAATATATACATAGATGTATAAGAGGTTTTTTTTGTTTTTTTTTTTGTTTGTTTGTTTGTTTTTAATAGGAATTGGCTCGTGCTCTTATGGAAGATGAGACATGCCATGATATGCACTCTCTAAGCTGGTGAATCAGGAAAGGTGGTGGCATAAAATTCAGTCCAAGTCTGAAGGGCTGAGAATAAGGCTGTTGTAAATTCCCAACCTGAATCTCAGGCCTGAAGCCAAAGGCCTGAGAACTGGGGTGAGTGGCCTGCTGGTGTTAAGTCCCTGAGTTGGAAGCCTCCATAAACAGGAGCTCTGTATTGAGTCCCTGAGTTGGAAGGTTCCACAAACAGGGCTGAAGAAGATACATGGCCCAACTCAAAGGGAAAAGAAATTATGCTTCCTCCATCTTTTTGTTCAATTTGGGCCTTCTAGGGATTAGATGTTGCCTGTCATGTTTATGAGGGAAGATCTGTTCGTCTACTAATTCAAATGTTAATCTCTTCTGGAAATGCCCTGTCAGACATACCCAGAATTAATATTTTACCAATTCTCTGGTCATCCCTGAGCTCAGTCATTTTGATGCATAAAACTAACTATCACGAGGCTGCCTCTTGTCAAACTGGCACAGAGATGCACTTCTTTACTCATATTCAGTCTCCAAACAAAGACAACAAGAAGGTTATATTTTTGCCAAACACGTTAAAACTAACCTTGCTACAACAGAAAATGCAGCAATCCCTTTATCAGAAGAGGAGGTAAATTTCTCATTTTTCCTTTATGAAATTATGTTTTGATACCTTATTTGGATATTCAATTAAAGCAATTCAAATTAAAGCTTAAATCTTCAGCTTATTAGAATCAAGTTTAAGCTATTTTCACATTGCTGTATTGAAATGGAAGGAATGCATTTCATGATATTTAACACAAATCAGAATATTTTGGGTGAATTTGGACAAGCTGAGTAAGGGTAGTTCTCATAGATCCAAAGAGCCCTTCACTTTTTCCTGTAAAGTGGAGAAAGCCATCGGAATTATTCTCTTACTATCAGGGAAAGCTGGAAAGGAACTATAGAGCTTTCTATGATTAAGATTAATTATACTCTGAGTACTATAGCTTGGGGAGATGATGGTATACTAGCTCTCTCATGGGAAGCTTAGCTATGGACAAAATTGCACATCAGTTTCCTGATCAATTTCACAGCCCTGCTGCTCTTAGATTTGGTTTCAAAATAAAGAGAGGGTTCTGAGATGGATCCCCTCTATCTACTATCAAAAGTGGCATCATAGACTTTCATGGCTACCATTACAGAGCCTCATTTAGGCATTGCTGTCTCTCAAATGTGAAACTCTTACTAAACAACATACTAAAGGCATATGTCTTATTTAAACCAATCTTTTTCAAATTAAGGCTCACAGACCATCTCTTTCAGAATCACTTGGATTGGAAAGTGTTATCAGGTCCGTGTTTAAAGAAAAAAAAAAAAGACAAGTTACCTTTAATCCCCTTTACTTAGAATTTACTGAAGAATTTTTCAAAATCTTTATTTTTAAAAGCTCCTCAGATGATTTTAAGAATCATGTACATATGAGATACATTGTTAGTAAAACTAGCCTGCATATTAGAATTACTGGGTCATCAGTATTTTATAAAAATCCTCCATATGATACTACAGTGAGGATATGGCTAAGAAATACTGATCTAGAATTGGAAAAAAGATATTCACAATAGCTCACTCACTCCTACTGCTTACACCTGGCTTATTTCACTCCCTTATGTTATTCACTTGGCCTTTAAATGTAACTGAGCCTGCAGATTATAAATATTGAACACTCTCTGCACTGGCAAGTGTGGGTTCTTGGAAGTAGAGACTTCAAAGATCAAAATCTAGGGAACTGGGATCAGGTTAGAGAGAGAGTGTTCATGTTGGTACAGGTAAAGGAAGCTTTTTGAAGCAACCCAGTTGGGACCTCCACCAAGGTAGTAGCTGCTTACGCCACTTACTGAAGGGAGAGGAGCTACTGGTGACAAGGAACGGCAATAAAAATAGAGTGGAACAAACTAACAACAACAACAAAGAATTTATACTTCTCTCTTGACAAGAAAAGTACACCAAAATATTGCTTTGAGGAATCTACAAAACACATAGAACTTTTCAAGGTTTGCCTTAAATGGAAATATTGTGTTTGTTAAGTTTGATCAAGTCCTGGTTCTTGTTCTTTCACATGTTTTGGCCACTTCAATACATGAACAATTTGCTCAAGGCACAGGTATACCAGTACAAGTGCAGGAAGATGGAGTATTACTCAGCCATTAAAAAGAATACATTTGAATCAGTTCTGATGAGATGGATGAAACTGGAGCTGATTATACAGAGTGAAGTAAGCCAGAAAGAAAACATCAATATAGTATACTAACACATATATATGGAATTTAGAAACATGGTAATGATAACCCTGTATGCGAGATAGCAAGAGAGACACAGATGAATAGAATGGACTTTTGGACTCTGAGGGAGAGGGAAAGGGTGGGAGGATTTGGGAGAATGGCACTGAAACATGTATACTATCATATAAGAAATGAATCGCCAGTCTATGTTTGATGCAGGATACAGGATGCTTGGGACTGGTGCATGAGGATGATCCAGAGAGTTGATATGGGGTGGGAGGTGGGGGGGGAGTGGTTCAGGATTGGGAACTCATGTACACCCGAGACGGATTCATGTCAATGTATGGCAAAACCAATACAGTATTGTAAAGTAAAATAAAGTAAAAACAAAAATTAAAATAAATAAATAAAAAAGAAAGTCAAAAGGAAACCAGCATGTCTCCAACTGCTAGCTCCAGGGAGTTGTAGTAGTTGCTTCTGATATGTTTTCTTATGTAATCAATACCACAGGCCTGCAGTGAGGGTCTTCCTTGCTTCATTGTATGGGCAAGGAAACTGAACCTCCGAGATGGTAAAGTGACTTAGCCAAAAGCTGCAAGCCAGTCCAAGCTGACTTCCTTGTTCCACCTGCTGACTTGTTGGAGTGGTAGGCGAAGGAGGGTTAGTACATGAACATGTGTATATGTGAGTGTGTTTGTGTGTACGTGTGTGCTTATGCAGGCTTCCTAAATGCACTATTTCCCACTGGCTCCCTACTGATGTGGCTTCTGGAGCCAGAGTTGTCTGAAATCGTCACACTCTCCCCTCCATTGCTTTTTGGGCTCATTGTGATAAAGGCTTTGTTTGATAAATTTGCAGGAATTCAGACCTGCCCTTGGTCCTCTCATTCGATGATTCAGTCTCAGAGGCCTGGGGCTACAAAGGACATTCAGTCCCCCAAATACCCGCAACCAGACTATATTCTGCCCCATCTGAGGCCAGGGCTTCTTGTAGCCCTAGCATTACCCTGAAGGGTGCAGGCCAGAAACTTCCAGAATTCTAATTTGTTTCAAAGTTTGTTTGTTTTTCAATTGAGATATCATTGGCATGTAACATTGTATTCATTTTAGATATGCAACATAATGATTTGATGGAGAAGGCGATGGCACCCCACTCCAGTACTCTTGCCTGGAAAATCCCATGGATGGAGGAGCCTGGTGCACTGCAGTCCATGGGGTCGCGAAGAGGTGGACATGACTGAGCAACTTCACTTTCACTTTTCACTTTCATGCATTGGAGAAAGAAATGGCAACCCACTCCAGTGTTCTTGCCTGGAGAATCCCAGGGATGGGGGAGCCTGGTGGGCTGCCGTCTGTGGGGTCACAAAGTCGGACATGACTGAAGCGACTTAGCAGACTTAGCAGCATAATGATTTGATACGTGTATATACTGCAAAATGTTTTTTAGGTAGTTTTAGGAAACTATATCAAGAAAAAATGGCCTTAAAATTAACCCAGTGGTCTTATCTCTTTAACTGGACATAAACATGTGAAAATCTTAACTATATCCTTGCGTGTTAGGTCACTTCAGTTGTGTCTGACTCTTTGTGACCCTATGGACAGTAGCCTTTCCGGCTCCTCTGTCCATGGGATTCTTTAGGCAAGAATACTGGAGCGGGTTGCCATGCCCTCCTCCAGGGGATCTTCCTGACCCAGGGATCAAATCTGTGTCACTTATGTCCCCTGCATTGGCAGGCAGGTTCTTTACCACTAGTGCCACCTGAGAAGCCCATATCTCTAATTCAAACCAAACTCCTTAGCTTGGGAACCCAGTGCCCCTCCCACCTAAGCCCCAAATTATCTTAGCCACACACCCCACCATTTTCTGTCCGATACTCTCTACTCATATTCTGATGTTTTCTTGTCTCTGATATTGACTTACACTGTCAAAAACCTATCTGTTTTCAAACTATAGCAAAAATTGTCCTTCCTTCCCCAAAGCTTCTTGACTTCTTCCCTTGGAAGTAAACTGCAGAATTTCTACTTCTCATTAACCTTATATTCTAAATTTTTGGTTTTGAACATGTTTCAACATACAAGTGAAAGCCAAATTGCTGAGAAATTAGTATTTCTAAATTTACTTTGGCAGTTGACAGAGGAAAAAGAGATTGACTTGGTTAACTTGTTTCCATTCTGCCTTATTTCCTTTGCTATCACCTGATTTCTTTTTCCATCATGAATAGTTTCAGCAGACACTTTCCTTTTTGTCAACTAGATTAAAGGCTATCTTTGAATATATTAAATATAACTGACATTTGCCATTTTTCAAGCCCAGATATGACAGATCTGTAATTGTGCCAAAGTTCCAGAGTTAAAATTTCATTACAGTTTTTAGAGTAAAAGCACAGAGTACAAATTCCTCATTTCCTGTTATCATTTGAAGGGTAAAAATTTCCCTTCCTCTATTGTAATATCTCTATAATTCAAGGTTTATTTGCTTTATGGGGAGAATACTATTGAATCACATTTTTTGGAGTTGTGTTTGCTTTTAATATTTTAACAGCTTCCTGTCATATGACTGTGGGAATGACCACCTTATCTCTCTGGCAATTCAAGTTTATGAAAGTGAAAGTGAAAGTCACTCAGTCGTGTCCCACTCTTTGACCCCATGGACTGTCCACGGAATTCTCCAGGCCAGAATACTAGAGTGGGTAGCCATTCCCTTCTCCAGGGCATCTTCATATTCCTAATTGTCTGATTACACGTCTTAGTAGAATAACCACATGAATGATATCCAAAGAACATCTGCCTTATCAAATGAAAAGTACAATGTTAAGATAGCAGAAGTGAAAGACAAGTGTTAGCTGCTTAGTCATGTCCGACTCTTTGTGACTCCATGACTTTAGCCCACCCAGCTCCTCTGTCCATGGAATTCTACAGGCAAAAATACTGGGATGGGTAACCATTCCCTTCTCTGGGGGATCTCTCAGCCCAGGAATCGAACCCGGGCCTCCTGCATTGAAGGCAGGTTCTTTACCATCTTAGCTACCAGGGAAGTCCTTAGATAGATGTTACATATAAATAGACAGCTTCATGGTGGCAAAAACTAGGATTTTTAAAATGCTTATGTCCCATCCTTGTTTTCATGTTGAATGTTGTTAAAAACATGTAAAATTAATCTTACAATTTGAGTGTCGCACTCAGGGGTACTGAGTAGAACCTCTTCTTTTCTAGTCTCAATTTGCGGGGTTTCATTGACTTCAGTAGTGATTTCTTGAGGCTGGAGAGAAAGAAAAATTAGGAAGAAAATAGTTTCATCAAAGAGTTCCTAATACTTTTGTAAAACATGCTATAATGGCAACCTCACACTCAAGGAAAAGGATAAAGTGAAAATGTGTATATATCACAGACCTTAACTGTACCTTAAATATTAACTATGAAATTGAATGAAATAATTTCTATTCAGTTTTGTATGAGTGCTGTCCTGTAGGACTACTTTCCTACTGCAAATGTTTATTTCTTGCATAATAAACTTTTAAGGATTCTGGTTCTTCAAAAAAAAAAAAACCCAGGAATCCTATCTTTCCTCTTTATTTTAACCTCATATCTATCTGGGAAATAATAACTACACATCTTATTTTCTTAATAGTAAATATATTTTCTAACATCTCACTGTAAGTTACAAAAAGAATTATGTTGATTCCATTGCTTCACCTACCAATCAAATACTGTTTTATACCTCAAGAAGCCCTACATATTACTCTAAATTTCTTTCTGTTACTTTCTACACAGAAATGCACATGATCTAAACTGGGTCATCAAAACCTTCATTTTTGGAACTAAATACTGAAAAGAGGCTATAAATAGGTATATTAATTTCAGTAAGTTTACTTGTCCAAGTTGTTTCTACAACGAGGCACTTCTTATAGTTCACATTCCCAGTCTTCTGAAGCAGCCTCTGTTTCTGTCCGTCCCCAACTTTGTTACTTCTGCCTTCTCCCAGATAGATGAGCTCCTGATGTTCTACCATTAAAATCTCCATTTAATTTGGTAAGGGTCAATATTTATTGCTTGTCAACACAGAGACGTGAATGATACTGGGAGTCAAATCAACAAAATAAAACTGTCAGAACAACATAAGGGTTGAGATAGAAACCATTTGCTATTGAAACCAACAGGAAGGAAAACTAACCCAGCTAGATAAGCTGTAAAAAATAACACAGGTCCACCAATGATGGAGATTACATCTAAGAGTCGGTATTCAATATCTTCCTTAAAATATAAATATGCCCATATTGAAAAATGTTAATGTTTGTTAATTATATTTTCTTATGCAAATATTGTACATTTATGAAAATGCTTCCAGACATTGGTGGTGAGGTTTAGGTAAGAAATATGATCAGAGTAAAAGATTTGTCTATCTACCTATCTATTTTTGTAGGCCTTGGCTAACTTGGACAAGATATAAAAGGGGCTTCATTTACTATTAAGTTCACAGAGCGCAGGTGGGAAGAATGACAGTGCAATTTTCCTCCTCTGTAAATTTGCCAAAGTCTACCCTTGTGCTCATATATGTCACAACTGGGTTGGCTGGTTTGTCAACTTCTGCATCTGCTTACGAAAGTTACTTTAACTTGCTTCAGGAAAGAAAATTACATAAATTAATTTCTTTTAACCACTGGAGGAAATTATACATCACCTTCATCAATGTGAGAAATAAAGCATGAAAAGTTAAATTACTTTAAATACAAAAGCATAATATTTGTTTTTAGAACCAGTTGCATTAAACATAATACATGCAGTCCTTAATGTAGGCATTTGCTACCAGTGAAATAGCTCTTTCTAAAAGAAAGAAGCCTTATTGAGTCTGATGAATTAACAAAGAATGGGAACTGGCTTTGGGGAATTATAGTGTATTTTGGCGTTTAAAAACGTGAATTCTGGTTCTGGATTAGCACATAAATAAATTAGGGTCTTAGACACTACATAGGACTTTGGAGGGCCTGTTTTCTACTGCCGTACTAAATTAGTCAAGAACACCTAAATTGCAATATTTTTGTTGCTGTTGTTATTTGTTGTTTAGGATAGTTTTAGCTTCACAAAAAATTGATAGGTATAGGGACTGTCCATAAAGCCACAGTTCTCACACAGGCATAGACTCTCCCGTTATCAACATCATTCTCCAGAGTGGTACAAATGTTACCAAAGGTGAATGGACATTAACACATCATAATCACTGAATGTCCATGGTGTATATTAATATTAGGATTCACTATTAGATGAAATTCTATAGGTTTGGACAAATGTGTAGTAACATATATCCATCATTATGCTATCATACATAGTATTTTCACTGCTCTAAAAATCCTGTGTTCTTCTTATTCATCCCTACCCTCTTCACCCTTGGCAACCTTTAGTCTTTCAATTTTTTCCATAGTTTTTCCTTTTTCTAAAATATCCATAGTTGGAATCATACAGTATATAGCCACTTCAGATAGGATTTCTTCATTTTGTAATATATATTTAAGGTCTCTCAGTGTCTTTCTATGGCTTGGTAGATCATATCTCTTTAGTGGTGATAAATATTTCATTTTCTCCATGTACTACCATCCAGTAATAGATAGATTCACTGGTGAATTCTATCCAACAATTAAAATAGTTAATTTATAGCAATTCTTTTCAAGAAATTCTTCTCAATTTCTGCTAAGAAATAGAAGAGGTGAGAACACTTCTAAACTCATTTTATGAGTCTAGCATTACCCTAATACTAAAACCAGATAAGGATATCATGAGAAAATAAAATTATAGGCCAATATTCTTGATGAGGGATTCCCTGTTGGCTCAGTGGTAAAAAATCTGCCTGCCAATATAAGAGTCATGGGTTCAACTTCTGGGTTGGGAAGATCCCTGGAGAAGGAAATGGCAACCAGTTCCAGCATTCTTGTCTGAGAAGTCCCATGGATGGAGGAGCCTGGTAGGCTACAGTCCATGGAGTTACAGAAGAGTCAGACATGACATAGTGACTAAACAAGAAAAATAACTCTTAATGAAATGGGTTCAAAAATTCTCAACAAATCTTAGCAAATCATATTCAACAATACACTAAGCAAAACAAAACAATCTAATTAAAAGATGGGCTGAAGATTTGAACAGGCTTTTTCCCAAAGAAGTCCAACAGGTGGCCAACAGGTTCATGAAAAGATGCTCAAAATCACTAATTATCAGGAAAATGCAAATCAAAACCACAGTGAAATAGCATCTCACATCTGTTAGATAGATATTATCAAAAGGAAATAACAAGTGTTGGTGAAGACATAGGAAAAGGTAACCTTGTGCACTCTTGCTGGGAATGTAAAGTGGTATAGCCGCTATGGAAAACAATATGGTTATTTCCAACAAATTTAAAAATATAACTGAAATATAATACAGCAATCCCACTTAAATGCATCCCCATCAACCTAAGAGTACATCATTTGGACACACTGATAAAGACTATATGGTATGTATATATATATAGAGAGAGAGACTATGGAATATTATTCAGCCATTAAAATAATGAAAATTTGCTATTTGGGGTAATGTTAATGGAACTTGAGGGTATTATGTTGAGTGGAATAAGGAGACAGAGAAAGACAAATTCTGCCTGATCTCACTTAAAAAAAGAAATATAAGCTCATAAACAAGCACAAAGGTTTACTGTATAGCACAGGGAACTATAGTCAATATATTAAATCTATAATGGAAAATAATTTCAAAAGTAATATATGTTTATATGTATAACTTGTACTTGCCATGTACAAGTACCTTGCCATGGACTTTAAACACTGTAAGTCAACTATACTTCAATAAATAAATAAATATATATATATATATATACACACACACATATATAATTTGAAAAAAAAGAATATAAGCTCACAGTTACAGAAAACAGATTGGTGTTTGCCAGAAGGAGGGTTTGGGGAGCAGTGAATTGGATGGAGGAGGACATATCTCCCTTATAAAGAGGACCATAATATGAATCAAGTAATTGAAATCATCTTTTTTGTTGACTTAATTTATTTCCCAGGAGTCTGACCAATAAACAAGATCAGGAACATTTTAAAGGCAAGGACAATGCCTTAGCTCTGTAACATCTCACATCAAGGCAGTCTAAGGGAAGTTGTTTGATGAACAGAAACATCATGGAACTCTCCAGATGAGGTCACATCTGAGTCCTTTGAGGCTCTACCTTTTGAGTAAAGAAACTAAGACCAACGTCCTCTGAGTCACCAAAGTAAAACAGGTAGAGCTAGTGATTTAACCCAACCTTTCAGATGTCGATTTTATGTTCATTCAGCTCCATCTTAATACTTCTCTACTAGGTGTGATAGTGGTTGACAGGATGTGTCAGCCACTTACTTAAATACTATATACGCCCCCATTTCACCCTCTAATCACATAACTTTCTATATTATGAGACACTGGTAAAAAGAAAGAGGATATCTATAGAGTATTCTTGACCTTAGTTAGGGTCCAGTTTTCTAAAGTATGCTTTAACTTCATTAAAACTTGCTTTTTGAACAAGTAAGTATTAATAATTGCTTTAATAACATTTAAGAAAATAATGGATGTAAAAGTTATGCTCTACTTGAAGGATACAAATACCCATATGTGTTAATTAAAGAAACCTGCCAAACACAGCATTTTTCTACATCATCATTAATTTTGTTCTAGTAAATATCTCTTATGGTTTTATATATTTACAGGTTGTTGACAGAGCAAATCATCAGCAGGGGTGGCATGCTTATCATCCAATCACAATCTTCCCAGAATCATTCCTTCTTGACCTTTAATTCATGGACTAAAATGAGACAAAGTGAGTGACCAGAAAAAATGTCTGTAACGATAACTAAAAATATTTTTGGAGGATATGGCCCAGAGTGTTAAGCAAACAAGGTGAAAGGACAATGCTTTCTCCTTGCTTTATCTCCCTCTCTGTCCTGAACATAAGGTAATATGGTACAGTACACACACACACACACACACACACACACAGCTTAGAAATTATAAGCAGTAAAAGTCTAGGGTAGGACTTGTGCATGAATGCACAGCTATGTCAGCTATATTGATAATGCTCCAAACATGGATTTATGCTGGTTGGTGGACCTATGTGTATTTGTTTTACTATTATGTACACAACTTAGGTAAACACATAAAATAATTAGATGTTATATCAGTTATGAAACCTATTAACAAGTGTCAATAGATTGAAATTGTTGAAATATGAAATTGTTCATACTTTGTTAATGTAAAATGGTTCAAAAAACATTACACACGGATTGATCCTATTCTGTGAAAATGTATTAAAATGAATATGTACTAAAGTTTCTGAGAGAAAGTATGAGTTCTTGTTTCCTACTTGGTGGAATTATGAGATCATTTTATGCTGTTTTGGAGAGGGAGAGGGTGGGATGGGTTGGCAGAGTGGCAGTGTAACATGTGTGATATCGTGAGTGAAACGAATCGCCAGTCCAGGTTTGATGCAGGATGCTGGATGCTTGGGACTGATGCATGGGGATAATCCAGAGAGAGGGTGTGGGGCGGGAGGGGGGAGGTGGGGGTCGGGATTGGGAGTTCATGTACACTCGTGGCTGATCCATATCGATGTGTAGCAAAACGAATACAGTATTGTAAAGCAAAACAAACTAAAAAAATAAAAATTAATTTAAAAAAAATAAAATCTTTTGCCGTTTTCTTTTTTTCTGAAATAGATTATTTATAAGATTAAAAATGCTAAAAATTATAAAATATTGTATATAAGAGCAAGATTTATTTTAGTCAAAAGAATTTTAAGAAATATGATGGAGAAATTGAAGCTAGAGACTTTACTTGAGGACTCTTCTTACAGAATCAGATTTGACATAAGGAAAAGAGGATTCATATCTCAGAAAAGGTAAAAAGAAGAGAGTTCTAAAACCAAATGAGGTTTGTGAGAATGAAAACTAGTATATGAACATGCTTTAATGATAAAAAAATTAGTGGAGAAATCAGCTATGTCAAGTAGTTAGTAGATTTGACCTCCAGCCTAAGGAGTTTAGACTTTATCCACTAAGTAATAGAGAACATAGTTGGTATATAAACAATAATATTTAACACCTTGATAACTGTAGACATAGTTACTCACAGGGTTTGTGTTTGTAACTTCAGTCTTTACCACACAATTCAGTTGAATATGTGTACACACACATACACACAATTTTATATACTATAAAAATAACACCTATGGAAATTGAGAAGGAAAAGTCTTCATGGGTATTTCTAAACTTAATTTCTGAAAAAAAAAAGTTGGTAATAAATTATGAAGTAAATGGAACATAAATAATTGCATATATTATTCAAGATAATTCTAAATTAATCATGAAAAATAAAATATTAGTGTTTCTGAAGTTTTGAATATGAATACCGCTCTACTAAATGAATCACTAATTATTCTACTTTGGAAGGACTGATGCTAAAGCTGAAGCTCCAGTACTTTGGCAACCTCATGCCAACAGTTGACTCATTGGAAAAGACTCTGATGCTGGGAGGGATTGGGGGCAGGAGGAGAAGGGGACGACAAAGGATGAGATGCTGAGGGGCATCACTGACTAGATTGGCATGAGTCTGAGTGAACTCCAGGAGTTGGTGATGGACAGGGAGGTCTGGCGTGCTACGATTCATGGGGTCGCAAAGAGTCGGACACGACTGAGCGACTGAACTGAACAAGAAATACATGTTTATTAATATTTCAAAATGACATATCTTTATATCAGAAGAATCATTTAACAATAATTTATTTTCTGAATAATAATCAGTAAATAAACTGCTTATGCCCTGAGGTCCTGCCAATAATTTTCAGATCCTAGAATAAATCAGGAACCTGACTGACCTCACATACATGGATGTGTGTGGCCTATATGTGTAAGGAGTATGATTTGAAAATGGGTTGGAAGTTGCATGGATATGTTCTGATTAAAATTTGGAACAATGGGGTTAATTTAGGTGGGAGTAAACACTTATTGATTTAAAAAGTTGAAATAACTATAGAAGTAAGAAAATAGTCCTATTTGCTTTTTCTTCTATTTTTTGAGGAGGTGAATGACAATAACAGTCTATATTTATAGAGTCCTTGCCATGTGCGTTACATCTCTGTAACAAACTATGTTACCTTTTAAGAATAAAGAAACTACACTCAAAGGTTAAGAGACTAGCCCAAATTCAACAAGCCAGTAAATGAGGCTTCATTCAAATATGCAATTTTTAATCATACTGAATCCTAATAAATGGCCACTAAAAATTAATCAGGAAAAGTTGATATTTTAACTCAATAAGCTTAAGTTTTTTAGGCTTACGTTTCTTATAAAATGTTTTCCAAATACAGAATCCCTATACTAATGAAAAACATTAGAAAAACCATATTTATAATACAACAGTTAATCTCCAGAGATTAAATGGTTTGCAATTACTAAACTTTAATTCATCTGAGACTTTCCTGTTAAAATTTTAAATGCATTTCCTTTCATCTCATTTTTTGGAAATACAAAGAAGCTAGTTTACTGTCTAGCAGTATTTCTTTAGAAACACAGAATGTCCAGATAACCTTCAACTTCTCATCTAACCTCATTTTCATAACTTTCTAAAAAGAACTATGTGAGACAGCAAAAGAGACACAGATGTATAGAACAGTCTTTTGGACTCTGTGGGAGAGGGAGAGGGTGCGATGATTTAGAATGGCATTGAAACATGTATAATATCATATAAGAAATGAATTGCCAGTCTAGGTTTGATGCAGAATACAGGATGCTCGGAGCTGGTGCACTGGGATGACCCAGGGGGATGGTACGGGGAGGGACATGGGAGGGGGGTTCAGGATTGGGAACACATGTATAACCCGTGGCGGATTCATGTTGCTATGTGGCAAAACCAATACAATATTGTAAAATTAAAAATATATATATATACATTATATATATAAAATAAAGGCCCTCTGTATAGCACGGGGAATTGTATTCAATATCTTGTGATAAACTATAATGAAAAAAATATGAAAAACAATATATATGTATAACTGAGTCACTTTGCTGTACAGTAGAAATGAACACAATATTGTCAATCAGCTATCCTTCAATAAAATAAATTTTTAAAAATTAAAAAAGTTTTTTAAACTAATGTCCACTGGTATTAAATTATAGGTATTATTTTCTGTAGACAGTCCACTGCTTGTATAAAATTAAGAATTCTGCAAAATCCCAAATGATTAAGGACAACTGATTTATAAAGTATTTACATACCTTCACAAATAAGCATCTTTGCCACAACCATTAAACACACTGTCTTCCTTTCTAAGTTGTAAAATGTATGTTACTCATTTACTCAAAAACTACTTTCGACCATGATGTGGCCAGAATATGGCAGACCAAACTTACGGAATAGCCAGTCCGATGAATAAACTGCATATACAATAAGTACTTCCAGGAAACTTTAATTAAATACAATTTGGATAATGATTATGAGTTAAGATTTTAGATTACTTTGAGGGAGCAGCACATAGTAGGGTGAGTTGACCCATCTGGAGGGTCAGATAAGTTCCTGAAGAAGTCATATTATAAACGAGAACTGAAGGATGAGCAGTGCCGCCTCCCCAGTGAAGAGGCCAGGGAAAGGATAGGAAGAGGCATGGGACTGGGGAAGGAGGACACTGACTTTAAGGATCCCAAAGAAAGCAGTTACAGCTGGGGAAAGGTGAAAGCAGTGAAGCATCCATTAGAGTGCAAGGCACAGATGTCTCAATGTCTGCCTAATTCTGCCTTCCAACTCAGAGGTTCGGCGCTGCTTTCAGTCATTCACATTACCTATCGTCACCTCTTTGTTCCTCACCTCTTTTCCTCGCAGATTCCCTACATTCTCCTATGTTTCATCCTCCAAAATGCTGACAGGGCAACTGTAATAAAAGCAAAGCTGAAACAGACAATGCTGATCTTCCTCTGTTGGTTTCCTCGTATGTTCAGGTTAAGTGAAAATTCCTGGGTCTGGAAACAGACGTGCCTATAAACCCGCTCTTTAACCTCTTTCTTTGGTTGCCCAGTTTCTCTCTCCTCTGTCCCTCTCCTCCTCTCTGAGTATATGTTTCTCTACATTTCTTGTCGTTCTATTCCTTCTCACAAGTGTATGTGAGGAACACACACACACACACATGGGTTCACAGAAAGTGTTTTCAAGTCTTCCATTATTCATAATAGTTCCTCTCCTGGCTCTGTCTCTCTGCCAAGGTTATTTCTTCTACTTTCCTCCAAATCGTTTTCCTTATATATTCCCACTTATTTTTGAAAATATAATTTGAATATAATCTGCACTACAGAATATTCCTGAAATCTGTCCTGTCTGCACTTCTGTGGTATCATTCACAAAAATCCATGACCCAGTCTAAGCATAAAAACACACCAGATAGATCCACACTGAGAGACAGTCTGTAAAATATCTGATCACTAGTCCTCAAAAGTGTCAAGAACATGGAAATATAAGGAATGAAACACTGTCAGACAAGAGGAGACTGAGACATGATGAGAGAATGCAATGAGGCTCCCTGAATTGGATCCTGAACCAGAAAAAACAACAACAACAACAACTAGAAAACCTGGTGAAACCCAAGTTAGGTCTTAGTTGGTAATGGTATTATACTATTGCCAATTGCTTAGTTTTGATAACTATGTCATGGCTAAATAAGATGTTAACATTAAAGGATGTAAAGGAAATACAGGAACTCTCTGTACTATCTTCATGTTTTTCTAAGTCTAAAGTCATTTCAAAAGAAAAAAAATTAATGAGGATAATAAGTCTTTCTTTTAGAGACTTGTGAGTATCAAGTTCATATGGGTATAGCACAACTCAATAAAAATGCCAGCTACTATTAGTATATTTACTAGTAACATTAATTGCTAAAATTGTCATGACAAATATACATCAATTCCATAATAAAATAATTAACATTATTACAAATGCTTACTGTTGGATGACCTTATGTCTTTGAACATATAAGTATGACAACATTTTGGCTACCATGCATATGTTCAAAATATGAGTATCTCAAAGCACAAGCAAATGGCAAAAACTGACAAAAAAATAAAAGTAGGAAATCAGGCAGTCTTAGTGAAATTTTTTTTCACATATTTAATGTTGAAAATTAAAATATTTTATCTATTTTTTTAATTTTTATTTTTACTTTATTTTACTTTACATTACTGTATTGGTTTTGCCATACATTGACATGAATCCACCATGGGTGTACATGAGTTCCCAATCCTGAACCCCCTCCCACCTTCCACTTCATATCATCTCTCTGGATCATCCCCGTGCACCAGCCCCAAGCATCCTGTATCCTGTATCGAACACAGACTGGCGATTCGTTTCTTACATGATAGTATACATGTTTCAATGCCATTTTCCCGTGCCAATGAAATATTAAGCATATGGAGAAGCTAGAGGAGGTGTGTTTTTAACATCATGGAAAGTGAGGTGTCCATTGCTCAGTCGTGTCCAAGTCTTTGCAACCCCATGGACTGTAGCCCACCAAGCTCCTCTGTCCAAGGGATTCTCCAGGCAAGAATATTGCAGTGGGTTGCCATTTCCTTCTCCAGGTGATCTTCCCAACCCAGGAATCGAACCCGGGTCTCCTGTATTGAGGCTGGTTCTTTACCAACTGAGCCACGAAGTAAAAGCTTAATGAGACAAAGGCCATGTTTCTGATTGTCTCAGTGCCATGCAATGCAGTTTGAGATTCTACTGGGCCCTTGCTGGGGTTCAGCAGCATCAGCAGGAATGATGAGGAGGAAGTGAGGACCAACAATTCAGGGAGAGAGCAACACCTTCTTAATTGTGAAGAATGGCCCTAGACAAGGGTCCAGTATTTATAATATCAAATAGGTGTGACAATTTCAGGCATAGTTGGGCAACTGTGTGGGGAGGTTGGCAGCTACTGCTGCCAAGTTGCTTCAGTCGTGCCTGACTCTGTGCGACCCCATAGACGGCAGCCCACCAGGCTCCCCCGTCCCTGGGATTCTCCAGGCAAGAACACTGGAGTGGGTTGCCATTTCCTTCTCCAATGCATGAAAGTGAAAAGTGAAAGTGAAGTCACTAAGTCGTGTCGGACTCTTAGCCACCCATGGACTGCAGCCTACCAGGCTCCTCTGTCCATGGGATTTTCCAGGCAAGAGCACTGCAGTGTGTTGCCATTGCCTTTTCTGGAGGTTGGCAGGGACGGATTTCTATCAGTCAGGTGAAACAGCATTACTGGCAGCAGGTAGTGAAAGCACCATTATCATTACACTATCTTATTCAGTCACAGATTCAAGGAGATGTAGGGAGTAGGAGGATGTTGCTTTTTGCCCATTGAGAGACCTGGGAAACATCACTCGGGATTTCTTAAGTGCTCGGTAAAGCAGGTTGGCATTCATGGAAGGACCCCAATTTCAGTATTAATGGGAAACTGAATCCCTAATTTGTGAAAGTAAGATGAATTCCAGTTTTAGAAAGTGTCAACTTTGTAGAAAAAGAGTAGGAAATTCTGCTCCTGTGTCTTTTTAAAAGCAACCAGCGGACATCCCTGTTATCTACATCCTTCGATACCAAGGTGCCACAGGTGATATTGAATGTTGTCCAATACACGTTTTAACTGCATCGGGAATGATTCTGTAATAGATTACAGCTGATAGTAAATTTAGCCTTAGAGAATGAGCAGTGGCAAAATTAAAGGCTCACAGGGATTCAGTGAATTCACTAGCCATATTCTGTATTTTAATCAAGGTCTAGACAATAAGATTTTTTATTTAAAAAATTAAAGTTTTGTAAAAAAAAAAAAACTTTTTTGGTATGTCTGTCTCAGATAACAAATACAGCTGTTGTACCATCATCCATGAAAAGGACAGTCATAGGCATTCATGGCTTTTATGTTTTATTTTAAAATAAAATTAGAATATTTTACAAACTATTGGAAACTAAATGGCCAGAACTTCCTGCTTACTTTTCCGTTGACACTACTGTAGCCTCAAGTGGGATAATTAACATAAGTAGAAGAAAGTACTAAGGTAAAGCTGTTCCTATCATGGATACTGAAATTCACAATGTAATCATGACTAATGATGAAATATGAAAAGCACATGTCTAATATGAAAATTCATAGCCACTGCTGGCATGAAAATGAATCTGTTTACTCTCCATGATAGAATTATTTTATGGATATGAACAGCCTTAGAGACAGATATGATTGCTCATGGACATAGTGTAATTTGGCTAATGTGGGATCATTCTCTTTGCAAAATTCCTCATTTATTAATTTATTCGTTTGTTTGTTCATCCATCTAACATTTGCTGTTAGTCACAGTATATTGTGATGAGCATGGCTTCCCTGATGGCTCAAGTGGTAAAGAGTCCACCTACAAGGTAGGAGACACAGTAGACGCAGATTTGTTCCCTCGTTTGTGAAGATCCTCTGGCAGGGGAAATGGCAACCTACTCCAGTACTCTTGCCTGGAAAATCCCATGGACAGAGGAGCCTGGTGGGCTACATTCCATGGGGTCAGGAAGCGTTGGACACAACTGAGCACGCATGTGCACAATATATTGTGATGAGCATTAGAGAAACTCTAATAATGAAGATATGCCCCAGCCCCCACCCTCCAGGAGTCTGCTGTTCTGAATTAAACCATCAGCCATGATGTGACATTTAGTACATTATCGGCAAATTTCCAAAAGCATCAATGATTTTAATTTTTTAATATAATGGAAATATCAGCTCAGTTGATAATCTCTTGCCTACCATGAGAAGCTAACACCAACTGAGTACTTGAGAGTGTGCTGTACATCCATTATCATATATCCTATAATGGGTCAGTATCCAGAATCACTGGGTTGGGCAGAAAGTTTGTTTGGGTTTTTCCTGAAAGCTGTTACAGAAAAACTTGAATGAACTTTTATATAAAGAACTCAAACAACTCAACAGCAAGAAAACCCAGCAATTCAATAAAAAATGTTCAAAGAGTCTAAACAGACATTTCTCTAAAGAAGACATACAGATGGTCAACAGGCAAATGAGAAGCTGTTCATCATAACTATAAGGGAAATGAAAATCAAAACCATAATAAGATATCAGCTCACAAGTATTAGAGAGGTTCTTATTCCAAAAAAAAGTTTAAAAACACTAACTTATAGAGATATATAGATATACACACCCCTAAAGTCATCACAGCATTATTTATTTACAATAGCCAAGATGTGGTAACTACTTAACTTTGACTGAGTGCTGAAGAATTAATGATTTCAAATAGTGATGTTGGAGAATAAATACTCCTGAGAGTTCCTTGGATTGCAAGACCAAACCAGTCAATCCTAAAGAATATCAACCCTGAATATGCATTGGAAGGACTGATGATAAAGCCCCAATATTTTGGCCACCTGATGGGAAGAGCTGACTCCTTTGAAAAGACCCTGATGCGGGGAAAGATTGAAGGCAAAAGGAAAAGGGGCAGAAGAGGATGAGATGGTAAGATAGCATTATTGACTCAATGGACATGAATTTGAGCAAACTCTGGGAAATAGTGAAGGACAGGGAAGCCTGGCTAGCTGTAGTCTATAGAGTTGCAAAGAGTCAGAGATGACTTAGCAACTGAACAACAATAATACAGTGCAATTTTATTTGAACACAAAATAATAAAATCTTGCCATTGAAAACAACATGGATGGACCTTGAGGACATACACTAAGTGAAATTAAGCCAGACAAAGACAAATACCAATTACCATATGATCTCTCTCATATTTGAAGTCCACAAATCTTTTTTTTAAAAATGAAAACAAACACAGATACAGAAAACAGATTGGTGGTTGCCAGTGGAAGGGCATCAGGTGTGAAGACTGGCAGTTAATTGCATGGTAACAGATGGTAACTAGACATTGTGTTAATCATTTTGTAGCGTATACACTACATACAGGGCTTCCCACGTAGCTCCAGTGGTAAAGAATCTGCCTGCCAATGCAGGCAACATGAATTCCATCCCTGGGTCGGGACGATCCCCTGGAGTAAGAAATGGCAACCCACTCCAGTATTCTTGCCTGGAAAATTCCATGGGCAGAGAAGACTGGTGGGCTACAGTCCATGGTGTTGAAAAGAGCTGGACGTGACTGAGCAGGAGCAGGAGCAAATCTGAAACTAGTATAATGTTATGCACTAATTTTGCCTCAGTTAACTAAAAATAAACCCAAAAAAATCTCAGTTGTCAATGACCCAGTTTTGAGTCCTAAGATGGGTTACTAGCCTCCATGAGCCTTCGTCTTCCTCTCTTACAACATCAGAATACTGTCAGTACCACTCACAATGTTTTTCTTGATTTTAACTGAGAAAACTTGTGTAAAGCCGTCAGCAGCAAGTCAGTCACCCAGAGTGCTCTCTACATTTTGTGTTGTGATAACATAAGAAGCACTGCATATTTAAACATCTATTGTTTTAGTTAGCATATCTTTAAGATTCTAAGTAATACACATTTTTGAGCAGGCAGTGTGTGTGTTGCAGTACACTTGGGATAAGAAACCTGGATTTTAGTTGAAGTTCCTTTTTTTAAGTAAAATGGTTATAGTAAGATATGCTCTATTTATTGTGATGATCTAATAAAATACCTTGACAATAGTCATAAAGAACTATACAAATTAAAATTCTCACTATTATTATTACTACTGAACAACTGGAACCGTAGTTGGAATCCATGCAATAGCCTTCGAAAGGAAAAGTTTGCTCTTGGAGTATAATTGATGTGAATAACTTCCTAGTTACTCAGCTGTGGACACTCCAGAAATATTGTTACTTTCACAAAGAGATCAAAGATGGCCACATATGCCAAAGGAAAGTCTAACCCCAGCACTCGAGGGAACTCAAAAACACTGTCTATGATTTCTTGAAATCCTGAATATCAATGCATCTTATAATGGTGATGAAAGGCAAGGATACTACTTCTAATTTTCTTTGAAACATTTAAATCTAATTCACAACGCACTGAGGGTGGTTCAAAATGATATATAATTTTCTTGTCTTTTGCCAGTGCTGGCACAAACATGTTTAATAACTTTCAGCAAATATCAAGATTTTATGTTTCCTATTGCTTTTGTAAATTCTTGTGGGGATTCTTTTGAACATTGAAATTATTTTCTTATTGTCAACCTCTACGTAGAACTGTGTGATGGGCACTTTGGTAGAGAAGGACACAAAATAATATCTTATGAGACCAAATAAGCTTGAAAATAATAATACACAGCTTATCCTTACAACAACCTTGTGAAGAAAATGGTACTATTATTCCCATATTACTAGGAGCGAATTGGTATAAAAGTTGTGTCTGTTACACAGCTGAGGAGTGGCAGAGCAGAAATTCACATCCAGACAATTTGGTTTTAGTATCTATGCTCTTAAACACTAGACACAGTACATGCCAGGTTTTATGCTATAAATTTAGCCTTTTAGTTAATTAGGCTCATTGTTTTATATTGCTAGCTCTATTTCACAAAAAGAATAACCACAGTCTTTGGTTCAGTTTCCAACATTTTACAAATAACTGGCTAAATCCAGGATTTACAATCAGTCTGTTGAATTCCAAATTCTGTGCTCTCACATACATGATTCTTGGCACTGGGTATCTGATGTTTAGTCACAGATGCCAACACAGGTTTCCAGGACAGCAATGTTAAAGAGAGAAGCCTGCAAATTCAGGCCACACACCTAATGGAACTTGCCAATGCCTGAAAAGGATTATTGGAAGAAGTATAGGCCTGCTAAGGATCAAATTTTCATTGGAAAACTGTAGGCCATGGGGTATATTATTCTTTTTGAACTCCTGTCCATCTACATAAAGATTCATCCACACCTTCATCTTTTCCAACTTATCTCTCCTCTCAGAAGCTGGTATGTCTTTACTCCACATCCAAGTCTTCACCTTAGGATCATATTCATATTCCTTAATGCTGCTTCTGAATTTTAAATCCTTATTACATATTTCAAACTTTGTCTTCATTACTTTTTGCATTCTTCACTCTATATCAGTATTACTAAAAATTACATAATCTCCTGCCATCCTAAATCCCCCGAAGATTTGTCCCCTCTCTTCTCAGCTAATTTCCATAGCATAATCATCTAGTCTTTCCACCTTCACTTTCTCACATTTCCCTTAAATTTTTATGTCCTTTCCATTTCTCAAATTCATTCCCTGTTCCTTTCCTGCTTCTACTGTCTCATTGCTCTTATCAAGAATATTATTCTCTGAATAATTTTGTTTCTGTTATCTTATCCTCATCTTTCTATGTTACTACTGGAATTATCTTCTTAAAACTAGAATCTCATCAGGCTTCCCTTGTTAAAAAACTTCTAGTAGATTCCAAGTTACTGCAAGATATTCAAGTGAATGAATTCCACCAGCAAGAAAAAAGAAAATACTGTCAATAAAATGACCACAGGAAGCTGATTAAGGGCTTCTGTGGTGGCTCAGTGGTCAAGAATCTGCTTGCCAATGCAGTGGATTCAATCCCTCAGTCAGAAAGATCCTTGGGAGAAACAGATGGCAACCCACTCCAGTATTCTTGCCTGGAGAATTCCATGGACAGAGGAGCCTGGTGGGCTACAGTCCAAGGGGTTGCAAAGAGTTGGATACAACTGAGCCGCTAAAGAGCAAACAACAAACAAATTGATTAAATTCCATATAGATGTCCTTTTCTTTTGCAAGCGTTATAAGGAAATATCTTTTATAGTTTTTTTTTTTAGGATTAAAATTCTACTGCATCAAAGAGACAAAAGAAAGGTTAGATTAAAATTTATAGTTTTAAAGAAAAAAAAATCTTGTATTGATAATCAATGGATAGGAGGTTGAGGGCTCTTTTACTTATGAATAGCCAACTGGTGATGAGAAGCAACACATCTTTAAAATAACTTTATCTTTGAAGATACCGTGAAAGTCAATACTATCTGATGAGCATCCAAGAAATTCTAATAAAAATACAGGAAAAGAAAATGGAACAAGTCATCTGGTGGCTCTCCCACCACCTCTGCTGATTAATATAATAACCCAGCCGCTCAGGCAGTTCGAGGAGTGGCAGTGGCCCTGCTGCCCAGGCCCGGAGCACACAGCAGGAGCTGTCATCACCAGGATGCCTAAGAGGGAGGTCTGAGCTGTCAAGGGGAGTTGTGATCAAGCATCACAAGAGGAGAGTGATGATGGTGTCATTTAACCTTCTACCACAAAAGTGTAAATAAAGTACAAAAGGTGGCCAGAAAGGATGAATCTTCACTAAAAAAAAAAAAAAAAAAAAAAAGTGCAAAGAAAAGGATAAAGAGCCTCAAGTGACTAACCATGATAACAAAGAAGATTTAGCTGTGGAAAACAGAGAAGCTAAAAAGGAGAGTCCAGTATCTTATGAAGTAGGTAGAAAGAGGCCAAGTTTGATTAATATCGTACGGGGCTTCCCAGGGAGCTTACTGGGTAAAGAATACACCTGTAATTCTGGAGACACAGGAGACCTGGGTTTGATTCCTGGGTCTGGAAGATCCCATGGAGGAGGGCATGGCAAACCACTATAGTATTCTTGCCTGGAGAATCCTATGGATAAGAGGAGTCTGGCAGGCTAGGCTATAGTCCATATGGTCACCAAGATTTGGATACAACTAAAGCAACCAAGCCCGCGTGTACTTAGCACATCTAATCACTGGTTCCCATCTCCCTTCTAAGTATAATCCAAGTGAATATTTTCATCAATCATTTTGCAAATACAACCTTTTTTTTTTTTTTTTAGTAGGAGGCAATCTCACCTATCACATTTTATTTATTTATTTTTTAGTGTAAATGCTTCATTTTTAAGAGGTTAACTCATTGCTGGTTGGCACTGGTGGTGTTTTTTTGTTTGTTTGTTTTGGTACAACCAGAAAAGAGCAACATGTTAAATATGGGAGGTTTTGATAGTCTTAAGTGTTAAATATCCACAGGTTGGGTAGTAGCTTTTATATCCTAGAATGCTTAGCATACTAAATGACAATTTGTAGTTACAGTTGTGCATTGACTATGCCTTGACATAGTAAGGCATAATGCATAATGTAAAGACATTACTTCTATTCTCATGTTTTCTTAGTATAGTGGTTTCCTACAGAAAATCACTCTTTGATCGTGGCTCCTGTCAGAATGACATATTCCCTATAACATCCTTGGTGGCAGTAATCTAATTTCCCTAGTAACTTTGTTATTGTGCTGTGAAAGATTGAAAATTTGAATCTGTAGTGCATATGATATTAAACTGTTAATTAGTGAGACTTATGTAATAGTTTATCAAAATTTGAAGATATTGGTACTTGATATACTCTTAGAAAAATTTGCTTCCAAATGTCAGGCTGGAAAGTCACTGGAATAACTATTTAAAAGAAATTATAATTACATGCCTTTTAAAATTTCAGTTCATACATTAAGAAATGTGTACAACCAATAAAGTCTCAATTATAAAAGAAAAGAAAGGAAAATACAAACTGCTGGTCATTCTTTACATAAAAGATATTCAGTAGCATTTTCTCTGAATATCAGTATGCTTTCCTAAACTTATGTATATTAACATTATTATCAGAAATGTCTTGTTCCTATTTTAATTTCATAAGGATTAAATGAATTATATCCTCATGGAGCTAAAATGTCTTTAAAATAAGCTCATAGAGATATCCAAATAATCAATTTCTCTATGTAATATTTTATTACAGCATACATGTACCAAGGATGAAGAATAAATGAGAATTTGGTTTCAGACTATTTCAAGGTACAAATATGCACACCAGTAATAAAAAAAAAATCATAAGGGGCCTTTGTTGTTTCCATTTTTATCTTTACCATATAAAACAATAGTTTGGCCACCTGATGCGAAGAGCTGAATCATTGGAAAAGACCCTCATGCTAGGAAAGGTTGAGGGCAGGAGGAGAAGGGGACGACAGAGGATGAGATGGTTGGATGGCATCACTGACTCAATGGACATGGGTTTGGGTGGACTCCAGGAGTTGATGATGGACAGGGAGGCCTGGCGTGCTCCGGTTCATGGGGTTGCAAAGAGTTGGACATGACTGAGTGACTGAACTGAACTGATATTAAACATATATTTTATAATTTATAGTGTTAGTTTAAAATATTTATGTGAATATGTAATATATATGTTCATAGAGTAACATGTGAAACATTATATAATTTAAACTTAATTTGCTTGCCACAAATATGCCACATCTACTGGGAAGTAATTAAAAAAGCAATTATGATCTCCTAAGACCAAAAATGAAACCCAAACAAAATTCCTTTTATGTAATGTTGTATTTTATGCAAATATTTTAGACTCATGTTTTCATTTTTATTCTCACAATAACCCTCGGCATACAAAGATATAAAACATATTTCAGTAGCATGGAAAGAACATGAACAGCTGGTTGGTATTACAAGTAACTAAATGGTTAGCTAAGGACAGAGAGCTGGTAGAAAAACAGATCTTTCTAAAACTGAGAACCTTTGGGCTAGTTGGGAAATCTCTTTCAGAAGCAGGAAAGTGGGGGGAAAGGACAATTACTTCTGCATTGTGTTGTTTAGCTTTTAAATCATGCCTGACTCTTTGAGACCCCGAGACCCTAAGGACTGTAGCCTGCCAAGCTCCTCTGTCCATGAGATTTTCCAGGCAAGAATACTGGAGTAGGTTGCCATTTCCTCCTCCAGGGATGGAACCCATGTCTCCTGCATTGGCAAGTGGATTCTTTACAAGTGAGCTACCTGGGAGAGTCTTTTCCCATTCCTACAGTAAAGATTTTAATACCTCTCAACCTTGGCTATAAACATGAATAACTGGGAGCTTTGAATAATCTCCAAAACTACCCTGCGCTTCTACTGGAGTACAATAGAATTGAATATATTGGCATCAAGTGTGAGCAAAGCTCACAATGATTAAAAAAATGCAGTCTAGATTGGGACCCTTTGGTCTATGGTAATTCCAGGTGCACTTCTTTGAGAGTTCTTAGAAATTACTTTGCAACAGATGTTTGGCAGGAAAAAAAAAAAAACAGGGAAAACAAATCCACCTTGCTTTAAACCTCCAGGCACCAGGCAGAATGCAATTTTCACTTGGATACCTTTAAGCTCCTGAATAGGGCCACTGTTGCCTGTTGCCCTAAAATGACTTTGGCATTTCTACCAAACCAGAAAAAAAATTAACAAATCATCCTTGTCCAATTAAGTTGATGCCACAGCTGTGACCTTTACCAATGTCAACTGCAGCTAAAGTTGACTTTGAATTGCATGGGAAAAAAAAACAAAGATAGAAGATGGTGACTCCCTGGGATGGAAATGAAATAATGGGCTTTCATAACATAATTTCATCATTTTTTTTAATCTATACTATTTTTCTGAATTGCTTCTCACTTCTGCTGTCTTTCGATATTCTTTCTTTATGACATTTACTATTGTGATCACGGACATTAAAGGTATTGTGAGGATTCATCCATACTCTTTTTTTAAAAGCCAGATTTCATTTTATTGCTACATTTCCCCCACACACAATGGCATACATTTGCTTCTGCCTACCTTTTATATTAATATAATGCTGGCATGGTTTAGAGTTGTTTAAAAAACAAAAAGCAAATCTGGATTGATCCTCTTTATAAAATAGTTGATTTCTTTATACTGCAACAATTCAGCCCCTCCAAATACACAGCTTCCAATGGGCAAAAAATCAGGTGTCACAAACTATGGGTTAAAAATACGCAGGCAGCAGGCACTGTACCTGTGCATTTAATATTACTGAATTCTACTGCTTCTCCAAACCAGCTACACTAACAGCAATTCTTGGAGCATCTAGATAGACTCTTAATCTGATGACAATATGTGGTTGTTAAAGAGTCTAACAGGATACCTGGGTTATGCCTTTGGCCAGCCGAGTGGGAAGAGTACGCAAAGACCACCTCTAACTACAGCAGGTCTTCAAGCTTACTATCCTGTCACAGTTTATAAAGGTGAGGGACTAACTGTTGGTAGCTGCACAGTCAAAATGACCGGAGAACAGATACACTCCTACAGTGCATAAGATCAATTCAACCATCTTGTGGATCCTTGATCGTCTCTGGATGTGATCTCAAACACTTGAAAAGGATGCTTCCAGTATGCTGGGAGATAGTAATCAGAATGTTTGGGTATCTTTGTTCCTGAAAATCAAGTAACAGGGCTCACATCCATGTTACTTCTTGCAATAAGCACAGAGGGCAACTCCTTAGAGACGGCTTATTATCAATATTGAGCCTCGGAGAGTTCAAGGGGTGGGTAGGCTCAGGACCATCCAGGGCTGAGCAGAAAATTCTATAAGCCAGCTGGCAGCCCTGTCTTATCCTGGTTCTAAGAACAATTCAGTTTGGCTCCAAGTCTGCTTTGCTCCAACTCTGTGGTGACAGACATTTGAACTCACTGGGTCTGAAGTTAAAGATATCCCCTAACCTGTAGGTCTCTTCTCAATCAGTGGCACAGAAGGTTGGCCATGCACTGTGCCTCAGCATTATTCAGAAATGTGGAATCCATTTCTGCTGTCATTAGCACTATACCATTTTCTTCCTTAAGTTCAGGGTAGTGATATAAAATCAGCTGGCTGACCACAGCTTCCCCTGGGATCTGAATATTTCTAAGTGCAGTGGAGTGGAGTTGAGTACTTGTCCAATTCTGGGCAAAACACTCATAACCTTCCCTCTCGGTAGGCCACACAGAAATGTTGGACAGGACTAAGCCCGGTTCCAAATCAAATCAAACTTTTCTTTAGGAATAACTGCGTAGACTGTTATCTTTTGTTGCAAAATACTGCTGCCAAATCTGTTTTATTTCTTCAGCAGTTTTGTCTTTCACCATCTCATTTTGAAGATTGAACTGAGAGACTTGTCCTTAGTGAATCCTCGGCTCACAGGCTCTTTCCCCAGTGTCTTCTGTTCCACACATGTAATAAAGTCCCCTTGCTTGGAGTGCCCCACTGGCTGCATGCTAAACTCGCTGCGCTTCTCTAGTCAGGACTCAAAAGCAGCTGGGTCAGACCTGCACAACTGCTGCATCTTTTTGCAGTAGCGGTCGGAGGAGGGGCTGGCCTCGAGCACCTTTCTGACTCTGCTGCCTTTGGCGCCCTGGGCAGGCCGGCCTGAGCTGCAGCGCACCGGGAACACGGCGCGGCTGACAGGAGCCCCAGGCCCAGGGCGCGGCTGCGCACTGCGCACAGGCCGCCCTAGAGGCCGGCCCCCTGCAGGATGGCCGGGCCCCATCACCAGGGCAGCCATGGCCGTTCCCACCTCCTCCCTCATCCATACTTTTATGCTAAAAAATTGCAGCTGTACTTATTTGAATGTGTTAAGTCTGCACAGTGAAACTAGGTAGTTTTTGTTTAATATCCTACCAAAAATCTTCAAGTATTATCTTCATTTCCACATATATTAATAGTACTTATTTTGAACATTTACTGTTTTCCACTATGAGACACTATTTCATATACTAAATGCTCTATGTTAATTTTCTTAATCTTCACAACAATTCGATAAGATTGTGCTGTTATTGTCTTCATTTTATATCTATGGGAGCACAATCTAAGGGGTTAGTTGATCAAAATTTCAAAATTAGGAAGTCTTAGAAAAATATATTTACATAGTAGCTTTAGAGATATCAGCATGATATAGTAGTTTTGATACTGATATTTGCTTTTAGTATAATTTACTTATTGTAAAATGTATATAATATTTAATAGTAAGTGTTTAATAACTAACTAGTGTAAACTCTGAAAATTTGTGTAACCAGCTTTTATAGGTATCTATGAGAGACATTACTTTGCCGACTAAGGTCCATCTAGTCAAGGCTATGGTTTTTCCTGTGGTCATGTATGGATGTGAGAGTTGGCTGTGAAGAAGGCTGAGCACAGAAGAATTGATGCTTTTGAACTGTGGTGTTGGAGAAGACTCTTGAGAGTCCCTTGGACTGCAAGGAGATCCAACCAGTCCATTCTGAAGGAGATCAACGCTGGGATTTCTTTGGAAGGAATGATGCTAAAACTGAAGCTCCAGTACTTTGGCCACCTTATGCGAAGAGTTGACTCATTGGAAAAGACCCTGATGCTGGGAGGGATCAGGGGCAGGAGGAGAAGGGGACGACCGAGGATGAGATGGCTGGATGGCATCACGGACTCAATGGACGTGAGTCTGAGTGAACTCCGGGAGTTGGTGATGGACAGGGAGGCCTGGCGTACTGTGATTCATGGGGTCGCAAAGAGTTGGACATGACTGAGCGACTGAACTGAACTGATCAGCCATTTCCAGCAGATCGCTGCTGGAGTATTCACTGTTTTAAAACCTGATTGTTTCCTCAGCAGAAACTTAAGCTATGGGTCTAAATGACTATGTAGCAGACATGCTCCAGAATTTTTAAAAAGTACCAACATGTAAATTATTTTTTAATCTTTCATCAGTAAATTCTCATAATATTGTACTTCTCAATTAATGAATTCTGCAGCTTTTAAAATCCACACTGAGTATATAATTTGTATGTGAAGTGCATATGTCTATTGGATTTAGGTATACACATATATACCCACATACATGATGCAATAAAAACCTGTCTGCATTATCTAATTTCTGGAAAAAATAAAAACAAAATAACATTTTGGGGACGATTTTGCTTTTTTTCCAGATGTACGTTAAAAATTGCTTACTTGGATTTGTTTTACAGATTTCAGGAAAAACCATTCAAATATACTTTTCAAAGAAGAGGCAAAGATTTTTTAAAAATGTAGATGATAACAGCCAAATATCACATATATTATCATAAGGGATTTGATTTAGGTCATACCTGAATGATCTTATGGTTTTCCCTACTTTCTTAAATTTAAGTCTGAATTTGACAATAAGGAGTTCATGATCTGAGCCCAGTCAGCTCCTAGTCTTCATTTTGCTGACTGTATAGAGCTTCTCCATCTTTGGCTGCAGAGAATATAATCAATCTGATTTTGGTATTGACCATCTGGTGACGGCCCATGTGTAGAGTCTTTTTTTGTGTTTTTGCAAGAGGGTGTTTGCTATGAGCAGTGTGTTCTCTTGGAAAAACTCTATTAGCCTTTGCCCTGCTTCATTTTGTACTCCAAGGCCAAATTTTCCTGTTACTCCAGATATCTCTTGGGTTCCTACATTTGCATTCCAGTCCGCTATAATGAAGAGGACATCTTTTTTGAGTGTGGATTCTAGAAGGTCTTGTGGGTCTTCACAGAACCATTCAACTTCAGCTTCTTCAGTGTTACTGGTTGGGCCATAGACTTGGATTACTGTGATATTGAATGGTTTGCCTCGGAAACGAACATTCTGTCGTTTTAGAGATTGCACCCAAGTACTGCATTTCAGACTCTTTTGTTGACTATGATGGCTACTCCATTTCTTCTAAGGGATTCCTGCCCACAGTAGTAGATATACAGTCATCTGAGTTAAATTCAACCATTCCAGTCCATTTTAGTTCGCTGATTCCTAAAATGTCAACGTTCACTCTGCCATTTCCTGTTTGACCACTTTCAATTAGCCTTGGACCATGGACCTAACATTCCAGGTTCCTCTGCAATATTGCTCTTTACAGCATCGGACTTGATTTCCATCACCAGTCACATTCACAACTGGGTGCTGTTTTTGCTTTTGCTCCGTCTCTTCATCGTTTTTGGAGTTATATCTCCACTGATTTCCAGTAGCATATTGGGCACCTACCAACCTGGGGAGTTCACCTTTCAATGTCCTATCTTTTCGCATTTTCATAATGTGCATGGGGTTCTCAATGCAAGAATACTGAAGTGGTTTTCCATCCCCTTCTCTAGTGGACCATGTTTTGTCAGAACTCTCCACCATGACCCATCTGTCTTGGGTGGCCCTACATGGCGTGGCTCATAGGTTCATTGAGTTAAGACAAGGCAATGGGGGAAACTGACTAAGGGGAAACTGGGTCTTGTTCTGATGGGCAGGGCCATGCTTCAGTTCAGTTCAGTTCAGTTGGTCAGTCATGTCTGACTCCATGAATTGCAGCACACCAGGTCTCCCTGTCCATCACCAACTCCTGGAGTTCACTCAAACTCATGTTCATCGAGTCAGTGATGCCATCAAGCCATCTCATCCTCTGTCGTCCCCTGCCCCCAATCCCTCCCAGCATCAGAATCTTTTCCAATGAGTCAAGGAAATCCAACCAGTCAATCCTAACTGAAATCAGTCCTGAATATTCATTGGAAGGACTGATGCTGAAGCTGAAAGTCCAATACTTTGGCCACCTGATGTGAAGAACTGACTCATTGGAAAAGACTCTAATGCTGGGAAAGATTGAAGCAGGAGAAAGGGACGACAGAGGATGAGATGGTTGGATGGCATCACTGACTTGATGGACATGAGTTTGAGTAAGCTCCAGGAGTTGGTGATGGACAAGGAAGCCTAGCGTGCTGCAGTCCATGGGGTTGCAAAGGGTCGGACATGACTGAGTGACTGAACTGAATTGATATCACTGTATCAAGGAAATTAAGAAAATTTATGATTTGTAATGCTTACATCACAACAATGACCTGAGATAGGCATTGAGGAAACTGAGGCACAGAGAGGTTAAGTGATATGATGGTCTCACAGCTCCCTCTCGGGCACATAATATCACTGAGGCTACAATTGTGTGTTAATCACTCAGTTGTGTCTGACTCTTTGTGATCATGAACTGTAGCCTGCCAGGTTCCCCTGTCCATAGAATTCTCAAGGCCAAAATACAGGAGTGGGTTGCCATTTCCTTCTCCAGGGGATCTTCCTGACCCAGGGATCAAACCTGGATCTCCAACATTGCAGGCAGATTCTTTACCACTGAGCCACCAGGGAAGCCCCGAGACTATAATTAGCCAACTCCAAAGACTTAGTAGTTTGAGGTCTTCATTTAAAAGTTAACATTTTGGATAAAAATTGTTCCATGCTGAAAAGTTTACTTCTCCTACATACACCACATATCACGTTTTATTATTCAGGATGTTTCAAATATTATCTGTGAGGTGCCTGCACAGAGATCAAGTCCCAAGAATACATAAATAGGGCTTCCCCAGTGACTCAGCAGGTAAAGCATATGCCTACAATATAGGAGACACAGGAGATGTGTGTTCAGTTCCTGTGTCTGGAAGATCCCCTGGAGGAAGGCATGGCAACCCACTCAGTATTGCTGCCTGGAGAATCCCATGGACTGAGGACCTTGGCAGGCTACAGTCCAGTGGGTCACAAAGAGCTGGACATGACTGAGTGACTAAGAAGCAAAAGGCAAAGGAGAAAAGGAAATATATAAACATCTGAATGTAGAGTTCCAAAGGATAGGAGCTTAAGTGAACAAAGCACACACACACATACATAAAATACAATTGCCATCATACTTGAAAAGATAAATAATATAAGCAAAAGAGAAATGCCAGAGAGGCTTTTAATGCTAATTTGTAAAACAGAATGCTCTATGGTATATCAACTTAGATTTATTGAACTTTATCTTAAATAATTAGATATGTTATTACTTTTTTAAAAATAAGCATTCTCTACACTACATGCATCTAAATGCTTCCTGTGATAAACCTAGAGAAATAATAATACATATGTATTATTTATTTCAATGACAGGATACATATTTATTAATAAGTCAGTTAAAGTAACAACCAGTAATTTCTTCCATATATTCAGGGTCATAAAGAGCCCTGTTTTAATAATGAGCCTAATAAATATACTTTAAGTTGGAGACAAGTGTCACGTGCCCATAAAATCACAAAGCTGCTTTGCTCAAAGTCACTGGACTTAATATGGTTGAATCTATGCTTCTGCCTTAAACTAACCTGAAGTGGAGGGAGTATGTGGCTTTCTGATAGGTGGCAGAGCTTGTGAAAGGTAGCTGTGCACTTAACCAATAATCTGCTTCAATACATTTACCAGGAATTTTTTTAAATGTAAAAATATATTATTATGAACTTTCTTCCCTGAGTTTGGTTAAATTAAACAAACAAACAAACAAAAAAACACTGTTTTCAAAGGAGGATCAGAGAGATATAAAGGTGAAAAATATTGGCCTAAATTTTTTGAGATCCTTCATTACATAATAAAAACAAAGAAGATAACATAAAATGGAAAGACTTATTTCAAATGATTTTAACAGAAAAAGAAGTTTACACAGATTAATCTGTTTTTGAGAAATCAACTCGTTACAGGAGAAAAACAAAACAGTAGATTTATTTTGTTTTACTTAATTTTGACTCTCCATCCTGAAAATAGCATTTCCGTCATCTACAGATTGGCCACATTCCCAGATGTACTGTGTTGGTAGGTATTTGTAACAGTGGTCCTCAGGGATTTTTGCCCACCATCCTCTAGCCCACCACGGATTTGCTTTAGAAGTTGGACTCCTCTCTATAGCATTTATTTCAACAGCAAGTGATCCTGAGGCAAGTGATAAAAGAATTGCACCTTCAAGTATACTGCCTGGAACTAAACTCCTTTCTTTAATAACAATTTCAGATTGTTAATATTTATTTAAAAGTAGAGCTTGCAAACTGAAGGTTCTGATGATTGAAACAAAAGCGGAACTGAAATGCCCTCTTTTGTCCTGTATAAAGTAGAGTGATGGCAGGGATTTGCTTAAAGTCTTGTTAAGTTGCTAAGTCGCATCTAACTCTTTTGAAACCCCATGGACTGTAGGCCACCAGGCTCCTCTGTCCATGGGATTTTCCAGGCAAGCATACTGGAGTGGGTTTCTGTTTTCTATTTCCTTCTCCAGGGGATCGTCCTAACCCAGGGATGGAACCCATGTCTCCTGCATTGACAGGTGGATTCTTCACTGCTGAGCCACAGGGAAGGCCTCCTAATCCCCTAGGGAGCTCTTAAAAACTAATGATGACTGGAGCGAAACCAGAAAGAACTTGTCTGAGGTGAGCCCCAGGTATTAAGACTTTTTTTAAAAATAACTATCCCAAGTGATTCTAATGTACAGTTACGTGTTGAGAACTACAGGCTTAATTTCTAAAAAATAGATCCACTTTTGTGAGGATGGTGGTTATACCCTAGAAGAAAGTATTTTCCATAATAAACCCCTGGTGAAAACTGGAATTCAAGATATTGTCTTATAATATTATAAAATAGTGATGATAATAATAATTCTGCCTAAGAAACACTGTGTTCTCTTATAAAGAAAATTTGTTTTCCAACATTCTCCAAGTGACTATGAAGACTTTATAAACTGAGTTACTATCTCCTGTTTACATCCTGATTTTTCAATGAATTTGCTATCTTACTTGGACTCACTTTGATGATAATACAGATCGAAGTCAAGAAAGTACCTTGGCTGTTGTGCTTACATATGTAGTCCTCCTGTCAGTTATCATGGTTGGGACTGATATCTGAGTTCGATATGGCCTGAAGGGATTCAAATGGGGAGGATGCTGATCACGGAAAACAGTTGAGAGGCAGAGTTGTACAGTCTCTTTCATTGCCTTCAGCTGTGACTCCTATAAAAACAAGAGAGATCACAATTTTTACATGTGGTTCTGGTCATTATTCACCTGACTAGATTCTCCCTTTCCTCCTAGCCTATACTCATTCCCCAAACGCATATTAGTTTTAATACATAATTGCCCAACATAAATTCCATGATAACATACCATGTAATGCACACTCAGTCTGTTTTTTAGGAACTAATGTGCTTCATGATATATTCTGATCATTGGAATTCAGAGACATAGCTTACATTTTTTCCCCTTGAATTGACATATCAATTATGATACCTTGCTGGCAAGGAAATATATTTTAGAGTCACTCTAAATTGGATCCTTTTAGCATCTGCCATCTTTCTTTTATCATAAACCTCCTTTATTACAAATCACTCCTCTTGTGATGTTTCTCAAATCAGCCTGTATCTTCACTCAGTTAATGCTAAAACTATTATTTCCTTGGGTCCTGTTAAGTAGTAGGAGTTATTCAGATGTGATTGTAAGTGATAATCAAACATCTGTGAAACTGGATTATTATTTCTGTTTTACTGTGAATGTAACAAAATTTCAGCTTCTAGACTGTTTTCTTCTTTTTAAATTTTTATTTTATATTGGAATATATTTTGGTTTACAATGTTGTGTTACTTTTAGGTGCACAACAAAGTGATTCAGTTATACATATACCCCTTCATTTTCAAATTCTTTTCCCATATAGCTTATTACAGTATATTGAGTAGACTTCTCGGTGCTATATAATAGGGCCTTATTAGTTATCTTGTTCATATAACAGCAGTGTGTATATGCTCATTTCAAAGTCCTAATTCCCTCCACCTTTCCCCTTGGTCTATTTCTATATTTTAAATAAGTTTATTTGTGTCATTTTTATATTCCACAAGTTGCATCACATGATATTTGTATTCCCCTGTCTGATTTCCTTCACTTAGCATGATAATCTCGAGGTCCACCATGTTGCTGCAAATGGCATTATTTCACTTTTTTCATGGCTTAGTAGTATTTTGCTGTATATATGTACCACATCTTCTTTATCCACTCCTTTATCGATGGACATTTAGGATGCTTCCACATCTTGGCTATTGTTAAGTAGTGCTGCAATGAACACTAGGGTGCATGCATCTTTTTGAATTATGGTTTTCTCAGGATATATGCCTAGGAGTGGGACTGCTGGATCATATGGTAGTTCGATGTTTAGTTTTTAAGGAAACCCCATACTGTTCTCCACAGTGTTTGTACCAATTTACATTCCCACTAACAGTGTAGGAGGGTTCCTTTCTCTCCATACTCTTTCCAGCATTTATTGCAGAACTACTTTTTCTTTAGGTTTATATTCTAAGGTAGCCTGAACTATATAGAGACAACCATCTCCAACTGCCATCCAACCTCTAGATCCCACTGCTAAAAATATTTTAAATTGCTTATAAGGTTTTAAAATGATGTAAAGTTGAGCCCCAATGACAAAGACATCGCCAGGTACCAAAATAAAGAGAGACACACAACCTTGAGGAAATCTCATAATAACAGAGGGGTAACTGCAGTCAAGCATATAGACTTTAGTAAGACAATAACATATAAACATCCACTCCAAGATATGAAATGTGGCCTCTGGGGCAAGAGAGAAGAAGAAAAGAGAATAGTTGCTGGAGTCATATCCCTGGACAAACTGGCACAATTGGCGTTCACCCTTTTTGTGTAGTTCCATGTTTGGATGAGTGGATCCAATGGATCAATGAAGCAGAAAAGTCTGTTGTCTTCTCCTGTCACAGTAGTATACTCCCAACAAAACTACTGTCTTTTGTATATGATGTCAGGAATATATCTACAGATAGCATCCCCTCCTCCTTATTGTCTCCTATACAGCCCCTGGAGTCAATTTCTTGAGAGTGACTATGGCTTTGCTTTTTCCCAATGTTCTCTGTTTACTACTAATATATGGTATAAGATTTATCTTTAAATTGAGAGTGTATATTGCTAGAATAGCAGTTTAAGAAATCTTTCTTTTTGGTCATATCACGAGATTAAAAAAAAAAGGCAACAGTAAGAGCTGCAACTGGAAATATATAAGAAACAGAACATACATGTGTTTCCCTCACATTATCCTTGCCCTGTCACATTTCATAAAAATCTGACAAGAGCAAAATGAAAATCTGTTAACAAATAGGATGGAGGTGCATTGTTAACTGGACAGGGGGGAGTAAAGTTGAATAATAAACTTATACTCAAAATGGTCCCTTTTATTTGCTTGCCTGCTATGGCTGATTATGTTTGTTTTCTTTATATAATTTATCACTAATTTTAATTTATTAATATATATATGTTATAAGTTGTCTATTTTGTTCAGAACTGTATAGCTAGCACCTAACACAATCCCTGACACATGAGAAAGGACACACAAAAATTTTTTTTAAATAAATACTTAGTTGAAACTGTTATTTCTCTTTTGTCAGAGAAAGAAGCTATCTCAATAAAAAGAAATGATGTAATGATTCAGATAACCCTTCCTATTGAGTCTTTGTTATAATCTTGGATGGCCCTAATCTTCTATTACTGCAGAATAAGGTGGGTGCTGTTCTCTGGAGTGAGATGTTCCAGGTTCCACTGAACAATTTGCTTATGTTTTCTGTTTCTCATAATATAGTTAGATAATGGAAATAGAGCTAATGTGATGATGTCAAGCAGGTCTTGGCCAGGACTCAAAGTTAACATAGCTTTGAAATGTAGATTTTTCAATGCTCAGATAGTGCAGGAAGTTATTTGATAGTTATTTGATTCACTGCATTCATGTCATGGCTCCTCTCAACACAGTATGTATGTATGTATATATATATATATATATATATATATATAAAAGTTAGTTAGATCTACGACAGACAAATGTGTATGTTGACATAATAGACAACTTCCTGAGCAACAGCTAAACTCAGATGCCAAAAGTAAACAATGAATGGCATCAACCTAATACTTCATTTTAAGTAAACATTCTTTAGGCAAGACAAAATTCCCAGTGGAGCGATCGATACATTTGAACATGGATGAAATCATCTCATCTGCTCATCCAGGCCTCCTGACATTTTCAGGGTCACTTCGGAGAGCAGAATCAACAATACATAGATGTAACCTCCAATTCCTCACCTTTCATAGCCATTGTGGTAAGCTATCTTTCCTCTTATGTTTCAACCTATTTTTAATCTCATAGTTTTTTACTTCCTTTCTTTTTTTTTTGGATCACAAGCTTGTGAATTGGCCTCCTATATTAGATTCTGGATTCACTCCTTCATTACACTGTAGATTTTTTCCTGCCAGAGACCACAGATTTCTGTGAACAATGCTTCCCTAATTTGTTCATCTTTCTATCAAAAAAAAAAAAAGCTCACATCTTTCCAGTTAGTCCCTCTAACTAAATAAAGGCTGTAATTGACACTACTCAGGTTTAGCTTGGCCCATCCATGAGCAAGGCCAAGACAATGATTTTACACAATGTCATTACATTTTCATTTATATTGCTAGCTTTAGTCTGTTTTAAAATTGCAGGTAAGGCCACTGTTCACTTTGAAGTTCACTGGAACAGGAGGTCACCTAATAAATATGATGTGACTTATACAAAGTATACTTTGCCCTAGATCTTACAACATATCCCCTCTGAGATTCAGCTTTATTTTTGCCCTTGATCTTCTTCCCACACCAAACCACATTTCCCATTTCCTCTGCCACATGATAATAAAATGCAAAGTCTCTAAGGATATCCTGCTTGTCACAATGTCCTTTGTTTATAGTCCATCAAACGTTTCAAGTTCATTCTCATCTAGGAATCTTTACACTTGCTGTTATCTTTGCCTGCAGAACTATCTTTCCAAATAGCTACATAGGAAACTTCTACTTAAAATGTATGCTTCAGCTCACGTATTATCTTCTATGAAACATAATCACTGATTACTCTATCAAAGCACACTTCTATCTCAAAGTCTTTATCATATAGGTTCTTAAATTAAAGGTCTTTTGCAACCCTTGTCATCAGTGCAAATTATCTTATTGTTAATATGTTTATTGTTTTATCTATTTCTGTTTCAGTGTTGGGAAAAGGTGTTTGCTATGACCAGTGTGTTCTCTTGACAGAACTGTTAGTCTTAGCCTTGCTTGATTTTGTACCCCAAGGCCAAACTTGGCCTGTTACTCCAGGTATCTCTTGAATTCCTACATTTGCATTCCAATCCCCTATGATGAAAAGGACATTTTTGGGGGGTGTTAGCTCTAGAAGGTCTCATAGGTTTTCATAGAACTGGTAACTTCAGTTTCTTCAGTATCAGTGGTTGGGGTATAGACTTGGGTTACTGTGGTATTGAATGGTTTACCTTGGAGATGAACTGATTTGGTAGTTTTTGAGATTGCACACAGGTACTGCATTTCAGACTCTTCTGTTTACTATGAGGACTACTCCACCTTTTCTAAGGAACTCTTTCCCACAGTAGTAGAGAAAATGGTCATCTGAATTAAAATTGCTTATTCTCGTCCATTTTAGTTCACTGATTCCTAAAATTGTCGATGTTCAATCTTGCCATTTCCTGCTTTATCTCATGCAATTTATCTTGATTCATGGACCTAACATCCGTGTTCCTATGCAATATTGTTCTTTACAGCATCAGACTTTACTTTCACCACCAGACACATCCACAACTGAACATCATTTCTGCTTTGGCCCAGCCTCTTCATTCTTTCTAGAGCTATCAGTAACTGCCCTCTCTTTTTCCCCAATATGAAGAGTATATCATGCAAAATGCTGGGCTAGATGACTGGCAAGCTGGAATCAAGATTGCCAGGAGAAATATCAGCCTCAGATATGAAGATGATATCACTCTCATGGCAAAAAACAAAGAGGAACTAAAGAGCTTCTTGATGAGGGTGAATGAGGAGAGTGAAAAAGCTGGTTTAAAACTCAGCATTCAAAAATCTAAGATCATGGCATCCAGTCCTATCACTTCCTGGCAAACAGATTGGGAAAAAGTGGAAACAATTATAGATTTTATTTTCTTGGGCTCAAAAATCATTGTGGATGGTAACTGCAGCTACAAAATTAAAAGACATTTGCTCCTTGGAAGAAAAGCTAGGACCAAACCTAGACAGCATATTAAAAAGCAGAGACATCACTTTGCTGACAAAGGTTCATATAGTCAAAACTATGGTTTTTCTAGTAATCATGTAAAGTTCTGAGAGTTGGACCATAAACAAGGCTGAGTGCAGAGGAATTGATACTTGTGAACTGTGGTGCTAGAGAAGACTCGAGAGTCCCTTGGACAGCAAGGCAATCAAACTAGTCCATCATAAAGGAAATCAACCCTGAAAATTCACTGGAAGGGCTGATGCTGGAGCTGAAGCTCCAGTCCTTTGGCTACCAGATGTAAGAGCTGACTCACTGGCAAAGACCCTGATGCCGGGAAAGATTGAGGGCAGAAGGAGAATGGGGCAACAGAGGATGAGATGGTTGGATGGCATCACTGACTGAGTGGACATGAGTTTGAGCAAACTCTGGAAGATATGAAGGACAGGGAAGCCTGGCATGCTACAGTTCATGGAGTTGCAAAGAGCTGGACAAGACTTTGAGACTGAAAAACAACAACAACAACTTCCCCATAGCATATTGGACACCTTTGACCTGGGGGCTCATCTTCCAGTGTCCTATCTTTTTGCCTTTTCATACTGCTCAAGGAGATCCATAACATTGTAAAGGAGGCTGTAATACAAGAAGGCAAAGTGGGTGTCTGAGGAGGCTATACAAATAGCTGAGTAAAGAAGAAAAATGAAAGGCAAGGGGGAAAGAGAAAGATATATTCAACTGAATGCAGAATTCCAGAGAATAGCAAGGAGAGATAAGAAAGACTTCTTATGTGAACAATGCAAAAAAAAAAAAAAAAAAAGAGGAAAACAATAGAATGGGAAAGACTAGAGGTCCCTTCAAGAAAACTGGATATATCAAGGGAACATTTCACACAAGGATGGACATGAAGAAGGACAGAAACAGCAAGGACCTAACAGGAGCAGAAGAGATTAAGAAGAGATGGCAAGAATACAAAGAAGAACTGAACAAAAAAGGTATCATGATCGAGATACCCATGATGGTGTGATCACTCACCTAGAGCCAGACATCCTGGAATGCGAAGTCAAGTGGACCTTAGGAAGCATTACTACAGAGTTAGTTGAGATGATGGAATACCAGCTGAGCTATTTAAAAGCCTAAAAGATGTTGCTATTAAAGTGCTGTACTCAATACATCAGCAAATTTGGAAAACTCCACAGTCGCCTTGGGAGTTTTCATTCTAATCCCAAAGAAGGGCAATGCCAAAGAATGTTTAAAATACCATACAACTGCTCTCATTTCACATTCTAGCAAGGTAATGCTCAAAATCTGTTAAGCTAGGCTTCAGAAGTATGTGAACTAAAAATTTCCATATGTACAAGTTGGGTTTCAAAGAGGGAGAGGAACCAGAGATCAAATTGCCAACACTGGTTGAATCATGGAGAAAGCAAGGGAATTCTACAAAAACATCTACTTCTGCTTCATTGATTACACTAAAGCCTTTGATTTTGTGGAGCACAGCAAACTATGGAAAATTCTTTCAGAGATGGGAATACCAGAACATCTTACCTGCCTCCTGGAAACCTGTATGCAGGTCAAGAAGCAACAGTTAGAACTAGACATGGAACAATGGACTGGTTCAAAACTGAGACAGGAGTAGGACAAGACTGTATATTTTCACCCTGCTTATTTAACATATATGCAGAGTACATCATGTGAAGGCTGGATGATTCACAATCTGGAATCAAGATTGCCAAGAGAAATAGCAACAACCTCAGATAGGCAGATAATACCCCTCTAATGGCAGAAAGTGAAAAGGAACTAAAAAGCCTCTTGATGAGGGTGAAAGAGGGGAGTGAAAAAACTGGCTTACAACTCAACATTCAATAAACTAAGATCATGGCATCCCAGTCCCATCACTTCATGACAAATAGAAAGGGAAACAGTGGAAGCAATGACATTTTATTTTCTTGGGTTTAAAATTCACTGTGGATGGTGATAGAAGCTATGAAATTTAAAGACCCTTGCTCTTGGAAGGAAAGCTATGATAAACTTACAGATGATAGTAAAAAGCAGAGACATCACTTTGTCTTCAAAGGTCCGTATAGTCAAAGCTCTGGTTTTTCCAGTAGTCACATACAGATGAGAGAGTTAGACCATAAAGAAGGCTGAATGCCGAATAATTGATGCTTCTGAACTGTGGTGCAGGAGAAGACTCTTGAGAATCTCTTAGACTGCAAGGAAACCAAACCAGTCAATCCTAAAGGAAATCAATCCTGCATATTCACTGGAAGGACTGATGCTGAAGCTCCAATACTTTGGCCATCTGATTCGAAGGGCCAACTCATTGGAAGAGACTTGATCCTAGGAAAGATCAAAGTCCAAAGGAGAAGAGGGAGTCAGAGGATGAGATGGATAGACACCAATACCGACTCAATGAATAATGAATTTGAGGAAACTATGGGAGATAGGGAAGGAAAGGGAAGCCTGGAGTGCTACAGTCTGTGGGGTCACAAAGAGTTGGACATGATTGAGTGACTGCAAAACACTGCAATGTAATTTCTTTGAGGGTTGATGTATTTTAATTTTTATTATATATTGAGCATAGTTGGTTAACAATGTTGTGTTAGTTTTGGGTGTACAGCAAAGTGATTCAGTTATACATATACATGTATCTATTATCACTTTTTTCCCACTTATGTTATTACAGAATATTAATCAGTGTTCTTTGTGCTATACAGCTTGGCCAATTATTTTTTTTGCAGTATCACTGGTTTCTAAATAAATATTTCTTAAAATATAAATAAAGGAAATCTCCAGAGGATACATTTTATAGAGAAAATAACAAACTATTTTTCATTTCACCCTGTATATTATGTAATATAAATTTATTATTTTGGACATTAAAATACTAGTGCTTATGCTGTAGCATATGTAAAACTTGTAAGAAATTATTATTTATATATATGTTTGTAGGATGGTGGGAGATTTAGAAGCCATTTTTTTCACATCTGTATGAGTAGTTTTCTCAAAAAAACGCATTTTTGTGGAGATGCCTAGATACATATGGCAAAGACAACAGTGTCCTCATTTCATATCTCCTTTAAAAAATTCACAAGATAATATTCATGTCTGTCTTCATTTATTTACATGATGTGAAATCCTCAGAGAGATCTTTGTGCACCAATGGCAGTTGTCTTTGGAAAAATCATGAAGGACTGGGAATCCAAAGGCTTTCCCCTTCCCCTACCTTTATTTCACCAAGAAATTATCTCTGAATCCTAAAAGGTCATTTGACAAACAGTTTTATTTCTCTGTTCTACATACTTTGGCCTTGTATGTAAGATGAGTAGCATGTACATTAATTTACGAAGTTAGATCTTCATCTACCTGTTTAATCAGTAACAATTTATTATGCGCTTGCCATGTGCCAGATACACTGTGGCAAGAAGAGTTCTTGTTCTTTTACTATTTTGTCCTGGGAGTCTGTGCAGATCACCTACCTGTGTCATCTATAATATGATATAATAATGCATACTTTCCTGGGTCAAATTTTGTGAAGATCAGATGCAAAAGAAACTTCTAATATAAGAATTTGAGAGAGAGATTTTTCACACCATAAAACATTTTTACATTTCAGTAGCTGAGGCTAACTATCATCCATCCCAATCCAGGAATCAACGTGTCTCCTGCATTGCAGGTAAATTCCTTACATTCTGAGCCATGGGGGAAGTTCCATAAGATATCGCCATAAAATAACTGATTGTTTAGAAAACGAAGATTGAGTCTTAGATCTTGAGATTATTATTGCTTTTGCTGGGATAGTAATCTGAGACTTCTTTCATGAGAAGTATGAAATGAGAAACATGTTAGAGTGTGAATATACTGTTTTCATAATGTTTATTTAATGCTATTTGAGGCCCAGATGTAATATTCTTTGGAACTAGACACATGAAGACAATTTTTAAAAGTCTTGTCTTATATAAAAATGGTGGAGACATGTGAAAAGCAATTTCATTAAACTGTTTTTTTGTATCCATTTTTTAAGTGAGCGAGCATTTCTACCTGTCTCTATGACTACAGTTTAGGAGGCTCATATGTATCTTACATGAGATTTGTTGAAATCAACCTCTGGTAATAGCAGTGCTTTTATAGTTCACTGTAGCAAATGGAGTGACAAGATCCTGAAGGCTAAAGAGAAAAATTATCACAAAGAAACAGTCTCTCTAGGTTCTCATTCACTAATAATAGTAATTACTACGCTTACTGAGTATTTTTCACGTGCCAAGAATTCTCAGGACTTTACTTTTACAGATGTATGTAATTTTCCCATCATCATTATAAAGTGAATTTTATTATCATTCTATTTTATGGTGAAGTATAAAGAGTTTGAGGGATTTGAACATGGTCATATGGTGAAAGGGTTATGATCTGAACACAGGCTGACTCTGGAGAACCTTGTTAAAAATTACAGCATATAATCTGTCATCCCAAATCTAGTCTGGCTTAGTGAGAGCTAAGCAAATAGTGGTGGTGGTAGAAGTGGGGAGGAGGAAGACACAGAGTGGATAAGACAAAGGGGAGAAAATTATTTTATCTTCAAGTTCCGTGACTCAGGACAAACTATAAATTGTGCATGATTGTACACTAGTTTTTCTAACACATGTACTTCAAACACACGTACTCACTCTTCATGTTTCTCTGACTTTATGGCTCCACATATAATTATTTCCTAATTTTTGGTGCCCAACAAAATTTTGAGGAATGCAGTGTTTTCTGCTTCTCATAGCACCTGGTACACGGTGGTCGCACAGAAAACATGTCAAACCCATCTGGTCAGAGAGTGGCTCACGACTCACTCGCTGACTCAATGGGCTATCTGAAGTCACGTCATGGGAAAGGTTTAATGTTACGAAGAACATTCCAACAGTCACAGCTGTTAAATCTAAGAAGGGGGCCAGCCTGCCTCAGAATCTTGGAAATTCAGTGTCTTCAGAATGTAAAACATGCTGCAGAGATTTTGCCAGGGATACCAAAGAAAGGAAATACAAAAAGATGATCTAATTGGACTTTCTGATTATACATCTCTCTGATTTTCTGATTCTACCAATTCCATAAGGAATCAGTTCCCATTTTAAAAATAATATTATGCAGCATGAGTTGGATATGGTCAGAAATTAGCATAATTGGTATAAACTTCTTCTTTCCTAAGGTTAAAAACAAACAAACAGAAAACCACAACTAAAGCTGGAAGGTTGGTAAGGTGAATTATGTTTGAACTAGTCTACAGAAATGTAGGCAGGCTTCCCTAAAATTATTAACTATTACATTAAGTACTTGGATAAATATAAAATGAGACATGTCTGTTTTATTTATATTGATCAGATTGCATTCTATGTCTAGAAATATTTTTATTATATATAAATGAACCAACAATTCCCCATATGATATAAAGAGAAGATCTCTTTTTCCACTGTTAGAATGATTGCTAACTCCAATCTAATCAAGAATAGATTTCAGGCAAAGGATGCACTGAAAAGTTGTTAAAATGCAGATTATTCCAAAATTGGCCCTGTTGCTTCAGCATAGACTTTATATGCATCTGATTGAGAGCAATGTGGGTGTTTGTATTTCCAAGTCTGAAACCCTATGATTTAATTTTCAGTCGAATTCCCTGTATTAATATTTGCTAGATGTATGTTCTAGAAATTAGATAAAACTACATCCATTCAATAAATGGATACTGAGTGAACAGAGAAATAATTTCAAAAATCATTTTACCCTTTTCTTCAAGTGAACTAAAGAAAAAATGGAATATTTACTTCATATAGTTTTATATAGCTGATTTTAAAATGAAAGAAGGCCTTAAGAAATTTTGCCAAATACCATAAATATAAACCAACAGAACCATAATTCTAAATTTTATGACTAATTCCTCCCTCTATATTTTTATTTCCCTTTCTATATACCAATGCCCTATTCTCCATGTATGTCTCATATGAAGAGCATTGATAGGCAAAGGTAGGTATCAGACAGGGATTGTGGTTTCTTTCTGAGCATATATAATTGTAACACAATGAGACATTGACAAAAATAAAATGAATTAGATGAAATAAGATAAAAGAAGTCAAAGAAAACCTTTTGGAATTAATGCTGATGAAAGTATAACTTTTTGAACTTTAAAAATGTGACCTTTATGATATGTGAGTTTTATTTCAATAAAGCTGTTATAAAGACAGAATGCTAGCCACTCTTGAATTATTTTTACATAAACAGAGGTGCTAAGAGAGCTACATTCTTTGATGTCTCTTCCTCCAGAAATTTAAGATTTCCAAAATAAAAATCATCAGTGACTACTTCCATTTGCTTTACAACTCAGCCATGCAAATTTAAGACATGGCGTCTTTGTTGATGCTTTAAAGTATGTCTATTCGTTATGTTATAGAACTAGTGTACCAGTAAGGTGAAAAGTAAAACCAATGCAGTCATCACAGAGCCTCAACCTTAAGTATATTTATTGGAGCATCAAAAATAAGAACCATCTATAGCCATCTTGCAAGCACAGCATCTGGAACTGCACTGATAAAACAAGGGAAACAATGAGTATGCCCTAGCTTCATCTGCTACAACCAAAGTCGTGATGACTCATGGTGTAATCAACTTACCCGGTCAAGAGCTGCTTTCTCCAGTCATTTTTCGCTACAGCTAACTTTTGTTCCAGATCGGTAAGCTGTTGGGCCTGTAAAATGAGAGAGGTAAATATTTTTTAGTAAATTCTATAATCTTCCCTCTCCACTTTAAATATCTGTCATTCACTGCCAAAGAATTTAAAAAAAAAAGAAAATTATTGAAATTCATTTAGAATTCAGGTTAAATATATCCTATTATGTGGTCATTTGTTTAAGCTGCAGAAAATGTTATTCCAGATGAATATGCACTAAATGCTTCACTGGATCAAAACATATAGTTGCAAAGTTCCAGCTGAAGTCTTTGAAAATATTTGTGATACAAAACCATCAGTTGTGTTTCTAGTCATTATGGACTAAATTTTGCCCATCCCTAAAACTCATGTTGAAGCTCTACATCCCTTCCCACATACCTTCTTAGTGTATTTGGGGATAAAGCCTTTAGGGAGGTAACTGAGGTTAAATGAGATCATAAAGGTGAGGCCCTAATCCCACAGAATTGGTGTCCTTACATGAAGAGGAAGAGATACCAGAGATCTCTGTCCATCATCACAAAGAGGCAAGAATCAGTGGGAAGTGACCATCTGCAAGCCAAAAAGAGCTCTCAGTAGAAACTGAATCTGCCAGCACCTTAATTGCAGAACCATGAGAAAACAGATTCTGTTACATCATCCACTCTGTGGTAGTTTGTTAAGGTGCCCTGAGAAGACTAATACAATAGTATTCACTTAAAAAACATTTTTTTTCAGTATTATACCAATACAATTCTATACTACCATAACTCTGTATCTTTGCAAATATCACAACTGTATTGTTAAAAGAGACTCAGATTTGGAAGACCTGTCAAGTCCTGCCTCCACCAACTGCTAATTACTGTATATACTAGTTACATACCAATGAGGAGATGTTCTGTGGGCTCACAAAGGGCCTGCTGCTGCTGCTAAGTCACTTCAGTCATGTTTGACTCTGTGCAACCCCATAGATGGCAGCCCACCAGTCCCCCGTCCCTGGGATTCTCCAGGCAAAACACTGGAGTGGGTTGCCATTTCCTTCTCCAATGCATGAAAGTGAAAAGTGAAAGTGAAGTCACTCAGTTGTGTCCAACTCTTAGCGACCCCATGGACCACAGCCTACCAGGCTCCTCCATCCATGGGATTTTCCAGGCAAGAGTACTGGAATGGGGTGCCATTGCCTTCTCGGCAGAGAGCCTGCAGAAGGGCCCAAATCCCTCTTCCTCAGAGCCTCTTTCTACCTCTCACTTTTGCCCATCTCCTACATTTTAACGAATGAAAACCCTTCAAAACTGGAAGGAACAAGGCTTGCTCTGATGTTCTTGTGAGGCAAGGGGTTTGAGTTCACTTAGGAGAAATCAGAAGTGGGGGCTTATCACTTCTGCAGTGACCAGGACATCCCCACTGTGAATCTCCATCCTGGGCACTATGATGCTGTGGGCCTGGAGCAAGGCTATGTATAGCCAACCAGCAAAGTGCCTATTTGTCTGTTGCTCTTTGTTTCTCTCCCTCACAGTCTGGGAAACAGCACCCTGCACTTCTGTCCTCAATTAACCTTTTTTCTTTTCTTTTTCCCTAGAGCGAGCCCTAGGCAGGAGGAGAGGGTGAGGATATTTGTCTTGATTATAAAAACCTATATGCATTCTTTAGGTGCATGCCTAGTTTTCATCCCCTAAACTGATCTGTGCTATTTTCCACACTTTTCTCTCTTGGAAAAGTATTTTCCCGTAGGCACCTACAGTCCTTAAACAGTAACCTAATCATGTACATAAAATATACATGAGCACTTCTAAACGTCTGAGACTTCCCTGGTGGCTCAGGTGGTAAAGCGTCTGCCTACAATGCGGGAGACTTGCGTTTGATCCCTGGGTTGGGAAGATCTCCTGGAGAAGGAAATGGCAACCCACTTCAGTATTCTTGCCTGGAAAATTCCATGGACGGAGGAGCCTGGTAGGCTACAGTCCATGGGGTCGCAAAGAGTCGGACATGACTGAGTGACTTCAATGTCAATGTCTAAACATCTAATACAGTTTAAAATAAATTATTCTGAGTAAGAGAGCGAGTGAGAGAGAGGTGATGAAGAGAGTTGTTTCCAATTTGAGGCACCTACAAGTGAGTGGACACTCAGACACTCTGAATACTGGACTCCCCTTTGACCATGTCCTCCTCTTCCCAATCACCTGACCCCACATCAGGAGGGCTTTGGAACTATAACACTCAGTCTTGCAATCCTGGCCTGGGCTTGGGCCACTCGGCTGGCCCTAAATCATGGCTGCCCTGGTTCCAGCCACATTCCTCAACCACGGAGCACTCCAGACTTGCTCTCTGACCGTGCCTGCTACCATGGGCCCTGCCAGAGCTAGCTTCTGTCCCTGGGACTGAGTCCAAAAGGAAGGAAGAAGAGTTGCCCTTCCATCTATTCCCAGTTTCTAGGCCTATGACAGGAGTTAGGGAAGATAGAGGAGGGCCAGTGACTTGGCCTTAGTGGGACAGTGGTCATCCCATACCCCCACTGTGACTGTAGGCTCTAGGAGAGGTCCCTGGAACTTGTGTGTGATGAGGGCAAGAGTGTCAGCACCAGCCTCAGTGCCAATCAACCATCTTGGTCACCAGCCACCCAGAAATCCCCTATGTTTTAAATTCCATTTTACTCCCACAAAGCACCTCATGATGTTTGCTTTCTTAGGGACCCTTTTGGTGGGCAGCTATCCTCCTCATGATGCTGTCATTCATTATCTGCAGTCTAGAGGGGGTCTGCATAGACATGAGTCCTCCTGCCTCCATCTCTCCCCCTCCACGTGTGGGTTTCAGCCCAAATCCTGTCAGCCACAGTCTCAATGAAGGATGAATTCAGGGTGGACAGTGATATGGTGATTCAGGGACCCTGTTACAGAACAGGTGGGACGAATTCCAACAGAAAAACCATATATGCCTTCAAAAGCTTATTGCCATGAGTTCTCAGAATTTCAAGTATTCTACTAAGAACTCATTGAATTTGGTAAAATCTGCCCAAGAGATCTTGGGAGACAAAAGGTTAGAAAGTATTCATAGGATTGCAGTACTGACTCATACTATCATACTTTGGTCTTAGTTTTGAAAAGATCAGCTACTGGATTAGATCATAGGTAATATTTATAAAACTATAGAAAATAAATAGTTCTGTGAGTTTTAAATCATCAGAAGACCTATGAAAGGCAGCAGAGTTTATCAGACAGTGAATTTAATCTGTTGTAAGTCATTTATTTTCTCAATTTAACTCCCATGGGGGAAAAAAAATGAGTAGGGTTACTTAAGGGGAGGTGGTCATGAATCTAGAGTAGCTTTCCCTTATATCCAGTCCATTGAATAAGTATCTATGAAGTGATTAATCTTTTTTCAGACTAAGAAGGAAACATCATCTATATACAGAGGTTGAAAATATATATGAGGTAGCAAGCATGTAAAGTGAAATCATGAGACTGTAACTGCTAAGCTGAGAGTGTGTGTAAGCCGCAGCAGAGAACAGCAAGGGGTTTTTCATAGTGGCCTGAGAAGTCACAGTGTTCTCCTCATAAGACTAACACCAAACGAAACTGTAACAGTTAATTTTTATATATTTTCTCATTTGAGATTTTTTTACATGAGAGGCTAGAGTCCATATAATAATTCTTAATTTCCTTAAAAATTATGATGTTCCACAACTCGAATTTGTATAGACCACAAAATACTTGAACCTGGTTTGGCTCTGCCATCCAGCCTCTTAAGTCTGGAACTGTTCCTAGCTGTTTTTCTCAAGGATCTACCTTAAATTGGGTAAGGTTATTAGGGATGAAATCAGTGCTGTATTTACAGTAAAAATATTTTTTTTCTTCTAAGAAACAGGCATGCATCGTCATACGGAATGAAGGAAACAGAAAGGACATGATGTTAGGGAGTTGCATTTTATCTGAGATTTCAATGAACCATTTTACAAAATTTTGGCAAATACACACATCTGCAAGGTTCTAATTCATTATTCATACATGTGTGTAATTCAATATTTCTGGAAACTCACTGGGACAAGGATTATATTAATCTTTCCTCACTTCCTTCCCTCTAGGTAGAAGATCCAGTTACCTTCTTTTTAATTTTTTGTTGAATTTCCCTGAGGTTTGTGGAGTATGAAAGTATTTACAACTCAAAAGGACCTGAAACAACTTTAACACTAAATGTATTAGAATCTCAAACATAAAAGCACAGGGTCTATGGAAAACATACGTGTCTTGTGAATGGGATGTGAAGGTGGATTATGGGTAGTGAGAGCAGAAGGAGGCATTGGTCATGAGGCCTATGGAGCTCTATCCATTTGACCAGATTGTGCTGCAAATTTGCTCCAAGACTTCTGGCAACCAGATATTAAAAACAAATTGATAAAATAAAAACTATAGGCCAATCTCACTGATGAACATAGATGCAAAAGTCCTCAACAAAATTCTAGCAAACAGAATCCAACAACATTTTAAAAAGATCATACATCATGACTAAGTGGGCTTTATCCCAGGGATGCAAGGATTCTTCAATATTCACAAATCAGTCAATGTGATACACCACATTAACAAATTGAAAGATAAAAACCATATGATTATCTCAATAGATGCAGAGAAAGCCTTTGACAAAATTCAACATCCATTTATGATAAAAACTCTCCAGAAAGCAGGCATAGAGGGAACATACCTCAACATAATAAAAGTCATATATGATAAACCCACAGCAAACATTATCCTCAATGGTGAAAAGTTGAAAGCATTTCCCCTAAAGTCAAGACAAGGGTGCCCTCTCTCACTCCTACTATTCAACATAGTTTTGGAAGTTTAAGCCACAACAATCAGAGAAGAAAAGGAAATAAATCCAGATTGGAATAGAAGAAGTAAAACTCTCACTGTTGGCAGATGACACGATCCTCTACATAGAAAACACTAATGACACCACTAGAAGATTATTAGAGCTAATCAATGAATATAGTAAAGTTGCAGGATATAAAATTAACAGACAGAAATCTCTTGCATACCTATACAATGAGAAAACAGAAAGAGAAATTAAGGAAAGAATTCCATTCACCATTGCAAAGAAAAGAACAAATTACAAGGAATACATTTACCTAAAGAAACAAAAGACCTATATATAGAAAACTATAATACACTGATGAAAGAAATCAAAGATGACACAAACAGATGGAGAAATACACCATGTTCATGGGTCAGAAGAATCAATACAGTGAAAATGAGTATACTACCCAAAGCAATCTAGATTTAATGCAATCCCTATCAAGCTACCAATGGTATTTTTCATAGAACTAGAACAAATAATTTCACAATTTGTATGGAAATACAAAAAAAAAAAAAAAAAAAAAACCTCGAATAGCCAAAGCAATCTTGAGAAAGAAGAGTGGAAATGGAGGAATCAACCTGCCTGACTTCAGATTATACTACAAAGCCACAGTCATCAAGACAGTATGGTACTGGCACAAAGACAGAAATATAGATCAATGGAACAAAATAGAAAGCCCAGAGATAAATCCACACATCCTATGGACACCTTATCTTTGACAAAGGAAGCAAGGATATACAATGGAGAAAAGATAATCTCTTTAATAGTTGGTTCTGGGAAAACTGGTCAACCACCTGTAAAAGAATGAAATTAGAACATTTTCTAACACCATACACAAAAATAAACTCAAAATGCATTAAAGATCTAAATGTAAGACCAGAAACTATAAAATTCCTAGAGGAAACCATAGGCAAAACACTCTCTGATATAAATCACAGCAGGATCCTCTATGACCCACCTCCCAGAGTAATGGAAATAAAAGCAAAAATAAACAAATGGGACCTAATTAAACTTAAAAGCTTTTGCACAACGAAGGAAACTATAAGCAAGTGAAAAGACAGCCTTCAGAATGGGAGAAAATAATAGCAAACAAAGCAACTGACAAAGAATTAATCCCCAAACTATACAAGCAGCTCATGCAGATCAATACCAGAAAAATAAACAACCCAATTTAAAAATGGGGCAAAGAACTAAACAGACATTTCCTCAAAGAAGACATATGGATGGCTAACAAACACATGAAAAGATGCTTAACATCACTCATTATCACAGAAATGCAATCAGAACCATAATGAGGTACCATCTCATGCCAGTCAGAAGGGCTGCTATCCAAAAGTCTACAAATAATAAATGCGGGAGAGGGTGTGGAGAAAAGGGAACTCTTTTATACTGTTGGTGGGAATGCAAACTAGTACAGCCACTATGGGGAACAGTGTGGAGATTCCTTAAAAAACTGGAAATAGAACTGCCATATGACCCAGCAATCCCACTGCTGGGCATACACACTGAGGAAACCAAAATTGAAAGAGACATGTGTACCCCAATGTTCACTGCAGCACTGTTTACAATAGCGAGGACCTAGATATTCATCAGCAGACAAATGGATAAGAAAGCTATGGTACATATACACAAGGGAATATTACTCAGCTATTAAAAAGAACACATTTGAATTAGTTCTAATGAAGTGGATGAAACTGAAGCCTATTATACGGAGTTAAGTAAGTCATAAAGAAAAACACCAATATAGTATATTAATGGATGTATATGGAATTTAGAAAGATGGTAATAATGACCCTATATGCAAGACAGCAAAAGAGACACAGATATAAAAACATACTTTTGGACTCTGTGGGAAAGGCGAGGGTGGGATAATTTGAGAAAATAGTATTGCAACATGTATATTACCATATGTGAAACAGAGCCACAGTTCAAGTTTGATGCATGAAACAGGGCACTCAACACTGGTGCACTCGGAAAACGCTGAGGGATGGAACAGGGAGAGAGGCAGGAGGCGGGGTTCAGGATAGGGGACACATGTACACCCATGGCTGATTCAAGTCAATGTATGGCAAAAACCACTACAATATTGTAAAGTAACTAGCCTCCAATTAAATAATTAATTTAAAAAACCCCAACAAATTGTTTCCTCCAAAATTGCCCATATCAGAGAGTAAACATACCAGAGCCATAGATGGGGCAGGTTTTTCCAAGCAACAGGTTCTAATACAAAGTTATAACAAACAGATGATCCAGTGGATGTTAGCAATTTGATCTCTGGTTCCTCTGCCTTTTCTAAAATCACCTGAACATATGGAAGTTCACAGTTCATGTATTGCTGAAGCCGGGCTTGGAGAATTTTAAGCATTACTTTACTAGCATGTATTATACCTTGTATGTGTATATAATACCTCACTATTGCACTCATCTCACAAGCATTACTTTATTACATATATTCTCTTTCTCTGGATAGCATAATGTGAGGATATTTAAGTCTAAGCTTAATAGGAATTATTTATAAAACAAAAGAGAACATAAGGTTAAAACCATCCCATAGAAGAAAGCAAGGCATATAAAATAGTAATATATATATATATATATAGTATATGTACAAAAATACAAAACAGGATACACATATACACACACACACACAAATTCTGTTGACTTATAAAAATTCACAATCAAACCACATCTGAAGGTAAATGAAGCTTGTACTTTCAATTACTGAGTAAATAGCACTCATTTTTACTAATTAAATGATTATGTATTTATATTTTGCTATTTAAAAATAAAATTATTCAAAATATCTGCTTCTTGACTAGTAGCTGGTTTTGAACTAGTCCTCCTTCCATAACCAATGACAAGCTAACTATGCCAGTCTGTGAAATTTGAAATATGGGAAACTCACTAGGTAACACTCGTGACTATGGATTTCTACCTGAGGACAGTTTCCTGACTGAAGGGCAAAGGGCTAAGTCCACACAGATCACTGTAGCTGCACTGAACTCTGGAGGCAGATACCAGAGTTTCGGGCAAATTAAATGCCGGGAGTATCTGGGGTAGGGCATCAGAGAAAAGCGAGGATAACAGGACAGGGCCTCCAAAAGTCAGGTTGTTGAGGAATGTTCCTGCAAGTCCCTGGCTGAGAGTTGGGCTGTACTTACACAGAACAATATATTACACAAGGCTAACCACAAAGTAACTGTTATATGGCTGACAGCAGAACAGAGACAGTAGAGAGTGAGCACTGCAGAAGGAGCATTCTATAGACATTCATAAACCTTATTAATACCACAGGCATCAAAGTGACAGCCTTCAGACTGATACCTTGCACTAGGGAAATGGCTGGCAAACTGCAGCCCAAATTCCAAATCTGGTCTACTGCCTGTGTCAGTAAATAAAGTTTTATTGGAACACAACCACCTTCATTTATTTATGTATTGTGTAGTTGTTTTGTGCTACCATGGTGGAACTGAGTAGTTGTGATAGAGACTTTATAAGTTTGCAATGACTAAAATATTTACTGTACAAGAATTTATAGGAAAAGTTTGCTGAGTCCTTTTGTATTATAAAGTCTACTTTAGGTTTGTCTTAAAGTCGAAATCAAATCCTAGATACAATTCTGGGAGGTGAGACTGGGGGAAATTTTTGGAGATTTAGCTCAGTCAAGTGAGAGGACTTAAGTTTTATCATGGACTTTTCATATATCTGCAATAACAAAATATAAAGGCAACTCTACATCATGTTAAATATCAGTGTTTAACTGTATTATTGGACAAAACTTAATTATATTCAGAAGAAGATAACATACAGAATCTCTGTAACATATAAATGACAACGTCCAGCACAAAATAAAATCTTACCAGTATTCAAAGAAATGAAATGTATGACCCAAAGTTAAAAGAGAAGATGATGTTAGCCAATATCTAGATGGCTCATATGTTGGATACAATAGGTAAATACTGTAATGCCATTCATTGGAAATACTATCAAAAAATTAAAGGTAATGTTGTTGATTAATGAAGGGATAGGTAATCTTAGCAGAAAAACTGTATTATAAAAAAAAAATCAAAATGGAAATTCCAGAAAAAAAATTCACTGGATTTATCAAATGAAAATGACATGAGAAAGATCTACTAAATATGAAGTGATATCAACAGAAATTATCCATTCTGAAAAGCTGTGAGGAAAAAAAAGTCTGAAGAGACATGAATGATCCCAGACATTCATAGAACAACATTAAAAACAATAACGTGTTTTGGAATAATGGAAGAAGAGTGTAAAAAAAGAAAAAAAATCATTTAAAACTTTGAAAAAAATGAAAAATGTAAAAATTCTTTGTTGTAAACATAAACATTACTGACAGAAATGGCAGAAATTCTAAATTAGTAGAAAAACATATCATGTCTATGAACTGAAACATTAAATCCTGTTGAATGGAAATATTCAATATTCTTCTGATATCTGTGCTCCCCATATTAATTTATAGATAAAATGCATCTCAGGTTAGCATTCCTATAAGGTTTTTCTTCTTTTGTAAATTTATTAAACCACCTCTAAAAACTATACTGAAACAACCTTTTAAAAAAAAACACTAGAGTGGCAGGACTTAGGCTGTGTGATTTCCAGACTAACTCTAAAGCTACAATAATAAAGAACATGTGGTATTAGCAAAAGAATAGACACATACTGAAATAAATGAGAAGAGAATCCAGAAATTTACTCAAGCATATAAAGTCAATTGAAAACATACACAGACATTTTGTTTTTGAAAAAGAAAAATGCAATTCAATGTGTAAAAAATAATTTCAACAAATGGTGATAAAGGAATTGAAGATTATGTAAATGTGTGTGTAAAATTATGTTTGACTTTTTCTTTACACCATTCACAAGAGCTAATCTGAAATGAATTATAGACCTAAATGTAAAATATAAAAGCAGAGAACTTCTGGAAGATAATTTTTATGAACTTAAGAAAGGCAAAAATTTCTCAGGTCAGACTAAAATGTCCAAACATAAAAACAATTGATGAATTAGACTATCAGTTTAAACATTTTCCTTTTCAATATACACTAACTATTAAGAGAATAAAAATTCAAGCAAAATTGATAAGAAGTATTTGCAAGATATATATCAGATACAGAACTTGAATGCAAGGTATATAAATGAAATAAACTCAACAATAAGAGTATGAGCAACCAGTTTTTTAAAAGGGCAGACAGAGCTGTATAAGCTGATGCACAAATGACAAATAAGTTTATGGGAACATGATAAACACCACTAATTATCAAGCAAAGCAATTAAAACCACAATGAAACCTCATTTCCTTCACTAGAAAACTTAACCATAATATTTTGGTTAATCACTAAACTCTCTGAAAAATTACTCCAAGAGAGATTATTGACCTCTGAGTCAGAGTTGCTGCACGACCTTGGCCACTTACTGTTTGATCTCAAATTCCTTGGGTAAAATAAGAATTTTAGAGTAGATTATTTTTAATATCTTTTCAGGATAATGGAATTTATGATTTCTTGGGTGCTTTTCAGTTAATGTACTAGAGTAGGCAAAATAACATCTGATTATATTTCCTAACTTTTACAATATATTGTGGTCAGTCACTCAGTCACATCTGACTCTTTGTCACCCCCTCAGGGCTGCAGCATATCAGGCTTCCCTGCTGCTGCTAAGTCGCTTCAGTCATGTCCGACTCTCTGCAACCCCATAGACGGCAGCCCACCAGGCTCCCCTGTCCCTGGGATTCTTCAGGCAAGAATACTGGAGTGGGTTACCATTTCCTTTTTCAATGCATGAAAGTGAAAACTGAAAGTGAAGTCACTCAGTCGTGTCTAACTCCTAGCGACCCCTATCCATCCATCATCAACTCCTGGAGCTTGCTCAAACTCATGTCCATTGTGTCTGTGATGCCATCCAACCATCTCATCCTCTGTCATCCCCTACTCCTCTTGTCCTCAATCTTTCCCAGCACCAGGGTCTTTTCCAGTTAACTGGCTATTTGCATCAAGTGGCAAAGTATTCAAGCTTTAGCATCTGTCCTTCCAATGAATATTCAGGATTGATTTCCTTTAGAATTGACTGGTTTGTTCTCCTTGCAGTCCAAGGGACTCTCAAGAGTCTCCTCCAATATAATATAAGCCATATTTTTAGTATTCTATATACATTTTGTCTAGTCAAAGCTGTGGTTTTCCAGTAGTCATTTACAGATGTGAAGAGTTGGGCCATAAAGAACGCTGAGCACCAAAGAACTGATGCTTTTGAACTGTGGTATTGAAGAAGACTCTTGAGAGTCCCTTGGACAGCAAGGAGATCCAACCAGTCCACCCTAAAGGAAATCAGCCCCAAATATTAATAGGAAGGACTGATGCTGAACCTCCAATACTTTGGCCACCTGATGAGAAGAACTGATGCATTAGAAAAGACCCTGATGCTGGGAAAGATTAAAGGCAGGAGGAGAAGGGAATGAGAGAGGATGAGATGGTTGAATGGCATCACCAACTCGATGGACATGAGCTTGAGCAAGTTCCAAGAGTTGGTGACGGACAGGAAAGCCTGGCATGCAGAAGTCCAGGGGGTTGCAAAGAGTCAGACACAACTGAGAGACTGAACTGAACTGATATACATTTTGCATTGCTCCTTTCTTAAATTCTATTCCCAATATCTTTTCAAATCGATAGATGTAATTCAACATTTTTTTATGTAAAATTATGGTACTATTTTATTAATGGTTTCAGTAAGTAGAAAGATATTTGCTAAATATCAGTGATCTATGTTTTTTTCTCAAATTGCTTTCAAATTCTATAATCTCATGTTTTAGATTTCACTCAGAAATTATTTCAAAAATCTTTGGAATTCATTCAGCCTTTCTGTGATTCACTGAACCATGAACATATTGCTTTTGATAGTCATCAAATTTTATCTTTTATTTCTGGACAAAGATATTCCAAAGAATCTTTGATATGAATCAGCAAAGTTCACATGTATTATATTTTGCCTCCTCATAAATTTGAGTGCAGGTGTGAGGATAATGCTGATGAAATGAAGCAATTTTATGCCAGATGAATCTCATAGATAACTCACTATGCCATTCATATTACTAAGAAAATAACTTCTTAAATATAAAATGGAACTTGTATTATGCATATAGATTTGATATCAAAGAAACATTGAAAAAAAAATAACTGGAGGCAGAGAGGAGGAGTGATTTTTCCACCTATTCAGTATTTATCATTATAGATTGGACAGTTGCCACAGGCAAATCATCTTTAATGCCCAAATATCTTTTTATATGTTTTTTCTTTAATCTTGAGAATCATGATAGGAGCTTCAAGCTACTTTCCTGAAACTCCATTTAGCATTTTAGACCTTAACTAACATGTCCTAACTCTAAACTACCTACTAGAAACTCTAAAACATGGGGAAAAGTATTTGGAAATTTTTTTCACCATGACTGAATAAAAATTGATGAATTAGACAATTTAAATGTCTTGCTTTTCAATACAGACAGACAAGAGAATAAAAATTCAAGTCATAACTGATAAGTATTTGCAAAATATATATCAGACAAAGCACTAGAATGCAAGTTATATAAATGAGATATATAATAAGAGTATGAACAACTAGTTTATTATTTTTATTAAAAATGTTTGCCATCATGAAAGATGGGTGTCAGGTGCTTCCTTTCTTACACTTCATTGAGGAGTTTCTGTGATCTATACAAACCGGGATTGAATACACTGTCATTTTTTATTACTGACTTCATGAAGGTAAAACCTTTTGTAAGTTACTATGAATCTATTTTGTCTTTGTATATACTAACTTTTTTAAAGAAATGATAACTCCTAGGAGTGATGGGTCCAGATCATAACTATCTTATGTAACTATCAATTTGAAAGACTGAGGAGAAGTGATGGTTATATGAATTGTACCTTTCTTAGACAGATATCATCAACTCAGTATATACTTGCATCTGTTAAAATCCTGGATGAGAAATAGTCCTCAAAACTACACAGTTGGGTTTTGCTGATTAATCATAGAAATTAATGGATAGCTCAAAGAGTTGAGAAATGAGCATGAGTAAGGGAGAAAATACTTACTTTTGTTTACTGTATTTATGGGTATTTCTTGTACTCACATATATTCTCTTATCTAATATTAGTCTGTTTTCTTCTTCTTTCTTTGCTATCATCTAATGAAAAATATATCTTTATAATTTCTACATTGTGGAAGATGCATATGGATTCCCATACATTACCTCAAAAATTTTATTAACCTGAAGCTCCAGTACTTTGGCCACCTCATGCGAAGAGTTGATTCATTGGAAAAGACCCTGATGCTGGGAGGGATTGAGGGCAGGAGGAGAAGGGAATGACCAAGGATGAGATGGCTGGATGACATCACGGACTCAATGGACGTGAGTCTAGTGAACTCCAGGAGTTGGTGATGGACAGGGAGGCCTGGCGCGCTGCGATTCATGGGGTCGCAAAGAGTCGGACACGACTGAGCGACTGAACTGAACTGAACTGAAGAGGTTAAATAGTATTAACCACATTTCACAAAAGAGGAAACAAAATAAACAAGGGACTAGAAGGAAGTTTTGGTACCAAAGTGTCTGATGCCAAATATACTGTAGTATGCTGCTTTTGTACTAATGATTCAAAAGCTAAATTGAATAACAAGCCAACAAACAGGAATTATTCCTCTGTGTGAAGTACATCACAAATGTAAGCTATTAATTTGGAATTTATATTATAGTCAGATAAGTCATTTAAGATTATAATTTATTCATTTTCTTTAAAAACAATTTGTCTCCACTTTTAATAATGGTATGCTGTGAAAAAACAGCATATTATCATGCCCATTTAAAGTGAGGTCATTTTATTCTGTATTATGTTTTCATACAAGTAATTTCTTCACTATATCTTTCTCCTCTCCCATTCAATCTTTCAAGAGATATTTCTGTAAGCCCAATCAATTAGTGCAATAACAAAGAATGTTCAGATTACGAGTCACAGTACAATTGTGCTCATTTCACATGCTAGCAAGGTAATGATCAAAATCCTTCAAGGTGGGCTTCAACTGTACATCAACCAAGAAATTCCAGATGTACAAACAGAATTTAGAAAAGGCAAAGGAACTGAAGATCAAATGTCAACATCAACTAGATCATATTAAAAGCAAGAGAATTCCAGAAAACATCTACTTATGCTTCATTGACTACCCTAAAGCTTTCACTGTGTGGATCACAACAAACTGTGGAAAATACTTAAGGAGATGGAAATACCAGACCATCTGACCTGCATCCTGAGAAACCTGTATGCAGGTCAAGAAGCAACAGCTAGAACAAGACAAGGAAAATGGCCTGGTTCCAAATTGGCAAGGGAGTGTATATTGTCATTCTGCTTATTTAACTTATATGCAGAGTACATCATGAGAAATGCTGGCTGGAAGAAGCTCAAGCTGGAATCAAGGTTTTCTGGAGAAATATTAATAACCTCAGATATGCAGATGATTCCACCCTTATGGCAGAAAGTGAAGAATTAAAGAGCATCTTGATGAAGGTGAAAAAGGAGAGTGAATAAGTTGGCTTAAAACTCAACATTCGAAAAATGAAAATCACAGCATCTGGTCCCATCACCTCATGGCAAACAGATGGGGAATAATTGGAAACAATGGCAGATTTTATTTTGGGGGGGGGCTCCAAAATCACTGTGGATGGTGACTGTAGTCTTGAAATTAAAAGAAGCTTGCTCCTTGGAAGAAAAGCTATGACAAACCTAGACAGCATATTAAAAAGCAGAGACATCACTTTACCAACAAAGGTCCATATAGTGAAAGCCACAGTAGTCATGGCAGTCGAAAAAAGACTACTTTTCCAGTAGCCATGTAAGGATGTGAGAGTTGGACCATAAAGAAGGCTGAGTGCCAAAGAATTGATGCTTTCGAACTGTGATCCTGGAGAAGACTCTTGAGAGTCCCTTAGACAGCAAGGGGATCAAACCGGTCAATCTTAAAGGAAATCAACCCTGAATATTCATTGGAATTACTGATGCTGAAGCTAAAGCTCCAATACTTTGGCTGCTTGATTTGAAGAACTGGCTCATTGGAAAAGACCCTGATGCTGGGAAAGATTGAAGGCAGGAGGAGAAGGGGACAACAGAGGATGAGATGGATGGATTGTATCACTGACTCAATGGACATGAATTTGAGCAATCTCCAGGAGATAGTGAAGGACAGGGATGCCTGGCGTGTGTCAGTCCATGGGGTAGCAAAAAGTTGGACATGACTTAGTGACTGAACAACAATATATGCCTTTACGTAGAGGACTTCCCACCCTTCCTCCTTTCCTCCCCACCTTTATTCCTTCTCTCCTTCCCTTTCTCACATTTTCATTTACCGTATATTACTTTCTGTGCTCTAAGATCAGTTATGAATACAACACAATCAACGTCTCTAACTCTATGAACTGACAGTCTAAAAGGGTACTTAAGCATTTCCGCATTCACCACTAAAGCTATCAATGTGTCTTTCACATAGTGAGACAAAATTATATTGGTTTTCTATGTGGTATCCCAGGAACTCCAACTTTACTGGTAGAATTGTACCTATTCTACTAGGCTGTCAGAAACGAATAGATAGCTTGACCCAATGGATGATATGATGTCTCATAGGTAGCTTGGCCCAATGGATGACATGATGTCTCATTAGCCTCCTTTGTAGTTCACTGAATGAAGTGTATTCTTATACACCTCAGGGTCATCACGTGTCTATTTTTTGTGCCTGGAATCATGGAACATTCTCCACTACCTTTTTCCCCTGATCAAGTCCTTCTCATCCCTTAGATTCTGGTTGAGGTGTTAATTACTCATCAGAGAGATACATTTCTTAACATTTAAGCATAATTGTAGTATCTTTTAAAATATTCTCTTGTGAAATATTATATTTTCCTTTCTATTACTTTCACTAGTTGTGATATTCAAAATACAAAATGATTGCTCTGGTACAGACATGAACCAGTAGATATGACTCTCCCCTCAGTGCTGGAGCAGGGTTCTAGGAGCTTTCTGCTTGGCAGGTATCAAGCAATCAAACAGTCTGTAAGCAGCAGCATTGTGGCAGCTCCTAAGTGGTTTGCCACTCTCCCACAGACTCAGCCAGGAAAGAGACATGAGCCCAAATCACTTTGGACAGTTTATTATTTGTGTGCAAAGCATAAGGAAGATCAGCATGGCATTGGCAGTCCACATCATCAGTGTCAGTGGATGACATCAAACCAGATGCCAGGTGACAGACAACACAGGCAGAGGTTCTCTCTGCCACTGCGATACAACTCTAAACTACAAGAAAGCAGTTTTATAGCTTTCAGCTTTACCCAAAGGAGGGGGACAGGTTTGATATGGAAAGTCTTATGCCTCACCGGCCTCAGGAAGGCAGACAGGATGTTATGCCTTTTGGAGTCTCCTGTGAGGTATGGAGGGAAATGAAGAGAGTGTTTCAACAGCTTCTAAGAAGACAACCTATAGTTCTGTATTCCATGGAGGATCACAGGGCATTCCACCAAGACCTGGGTTACACTCAGATTAGCCTTTTGGGGAAATATGCAAGGTCATCAGATGGTCATGCAGAGTCATTTTGCTACAATAAGTTTTAGTCATTTATTACTGAATGACAGCTGTGTGCGTGTCATGGGGAGGGGTATACAATTACATGTGTGATATCATAAGTGAAACGAATCGCCAGTCCAGGTTTGATGCAGGATGCAGGATGCTTGTGACTGATGCACGAGGATAATCCAGAGAGATGGTGTGGGGCGGGAGGGGGGAGGTGGCTGTGGAGA